>JADBJO010001634.1:49873-64873 GCA_016801955.1 Conus betulinus
CCCCCCCCCCCCCCCCCCCCCCCCCCCCCCCCCCCCCCCCCCTTACCTGTTGTTCTTTAAAATTCAACTCAACAACGTTATAGTTATTCTAACAACATACTGCTGGTATAAATACACTGCCCATAACAATATCAGCGCCAATGTTATTGTTACTCTTACAATACACTGCAGGTATAAATACACTGCTCACTAACACCACCTCTTGATTTGCATCTTCACAGTCCTGACTGTTATAATTCACAGGAATTAACTGAAGAAATTAACTGTATGCAGTTGAAAATCACAATGAGTAACACCCATACTAACGAAAAAGAAAATGAAAAAGGATGGGGGAAAAAAAAAAGGAAACAGCGAGAAGGAAAATACTACTGGCCAAAGATCTTCTAAACATGCCAGTTACAATAAAAGCAAGAAGAAATAAATAAAGATCTATACTACAGAGAGGAGAAAAACAAGATTTTCAAAATGGAGAATAAATCAGAGATTAATCACAAAAAGTCTAAAAGTGAGAAAGGCAAAGAATTTTTTGAAAAGCAAACACACAAAAAAAAAACATAGACAAACACAGATAAAAATAAAAGAAATAGTTGTCAAAAAAAAACTAAAAACACATCATCATCTACCTTTGGGATGATCTGGCATGGTTGGCGTACGCAGCATAGCTAAAGTGGAGTTGGCAGCACCGATGAACGGCCTTTGTCCCTGACAATTTGATACTGGACAAGCCTTGTGCTAACAGCACCACTCCCTCACAATAGCTGGGATGGTTCTGCTTTTGGCTGCTGAAAGTAAACAATTGACAAATCTGCCATCATCATCATCATCATCATCATCATCATCACAGTAAACGTGAAGATAGACTTGTGTGGGACCTATTTCCTTTAAAGCTGTCAGTTTACTTTTTTATGACAGAAAACACTCCCATTAAAAACTCACTGAATAAACATTCCTCTTTCTACAAACCTCTTTTTTTCTGGAAAATCTTTGTCTGACTACAGACAGTGCATTTATGATTTGCCACTGAACAAACAAATTTCAAGGAATTTCTGAAATAGTGAAGGAATGATTTTAGTGTTCTCCTCTTAAATGAATATTCTTCTTCATCTAGTTCAAATCAATTTATGTTTACTAATCTATATTTACTAACTGCAGGAGATCTATATAAATATCCCGAATAATCATCTTCTTTTGATTCATCTTCATGTTCATCAATCCTCTCCAAGCAAAACTGTCTCTCAGATGATTTTGCGCTGTTTTCACTTTCTGTATATGCTTATTGACATCATTTACAAAAAAAAAAAAAAAAAAAAAAACAGATTATGTGGACTTTTCTATTCTCTTTCATACTGACCCCCTTTTTGTCAGATTCATGTGAGATTTACTGAACACACACACACACACACATGCACGCACGCACACATGCACACACACACACACACACACACACCACACACACACACACACACAATCAATCAATCAATCAACAGCTAAATCAATCAATCAATCTCCACCTTAGACATTTTGCTCACAGTTCCAAGAAAGTTTGTACCAAGCTAAAACAGTCACACAAAAATTCTGTTCTTGTTGTTGTTTTCAGTTTCTTGTTTTGTTTTCTCTCAATTTCTGTCTCTTTTCAAGGTGACTGAGATTTTGTGAAATGCTCATACAGTAAATCTTCAGCTCATTTTCAAACAGTTGTCCTTTGGGAGTCTTTTCGGCCAAGTGGCCTTAAATTCCCCAAAGATGGAGTGTTGGAGCCGACATGTTAAAATGATCAAAGAAGCAGTCACACACACACTCCTTTCACTTTATCAAATACATTCATTTACCAGCTAGAACTAATTTTTTTTTCACTGAATAAAGCAAACTTCACCAAACACCTGCTGAGGCACAGGGCAGTGCATTACCTGCACTTCATCTGTAGCTTACATGATGATGATGTGTGTCCAGAATACACATTATCATCAGAGGTTACAGGAGGAAAGGAAGGACAGAAGGAGTGAAGCAGGTGGGGAGGAACAGGTGCGGGTACAAGCAGACATTTCCAGAACCCCTGGAATCTCCCTTCATCCCTTCCACACTGATCAGTGCCTCTTCACTATGTTACAACTTCATTGTGTGATTAAATCGTGTAAATTTTCTGCCTCACTGTCTGTTTATCTATTGGTCTGTCTGTCCGGCTCCTTTTTCTCCGCTGGTGTGTCTGTCCGGCTCCTTTTTCTCCGCTGGTGTGTCTGTCTGGTTCCTTTTTATCTGCTGGTCTGTCTGTCCGGCTCCTTTTCTCCGCTGGTGTGTCTGTCGGCTCCTTTTTCTCCGCTGGTGTGTCTGTCTGGTTCCTTTTTATCTGCTGGTCTGTCTGTCCGGCTCCTTTTTTCTATCTGGTCTGTCTGTACGGCTCCTATGCCCCCTGTTCTGCCTTTGATAACAATTTCTCATTCATTTTCATTATCTTTTTTTTCTTCCTATCACAATGTTTTCTGTGCATTTTCTCCTGATTAGGATTTATCATATTTCATCCGTTATGTTTTGTACTGTGGATAAAAATGTTTCCACAAACAAACACCCAGATGATCTGACACTAATACATGTCTTTGAGGAATCATTGCACAATGATCAGTTCACTAGTGGCTAATGACAGTTGACAGAGCCAATAGAAGTGACAGTGCAAAAGCTGTCAGAGCCACTATAAACCAAAATGGAAAGTGGGAAAATCAGTTATTTAATATAACAATCAATCTCCATCCAACTCTCAACATACAGCACCCTTGCAAGAATTCACCAACCACCTCACACTTTGCTCCTATCCTTTGTGTATAACAGCATGTGTGAACATGTGTATTAGTATGTTCTGTTACATTACATCAAAATGAATTGAACATGCACATGATAGTATATATGCAAAAGTAACAAGCATGAGCATACTCAAGATGTCTATGAGTGTGTGTATGTGTGCGAGTGTGTGTGTGTGTGTGTGTGTGTGTGTGTGTGTGTGTGTGTGTGTTAGTGTGAGTGAGTGTGTGTGTGTGGTGTGTGTGTGTGTGTGTGTGTGTGTGTGTGTGTTAGTGTGTGAGTGAGTGAGTGTGTGTGTGTGTGTGTCTGTGTGTGTTAGTGTGAGTGAGTGTGTGTGTGTGGTGTGTGTGGTGTGTGTGTGTGTGTGTGTCTGTGTGTGTTAGTGTGAGTGAGTGAGTGTGTGTGTGTGTGTGTGTGTGTGTGTGTGTGTGTGTGTGTGTGTGTGTGTTAGTGTGAGTGAGTGAGTGAGTGTGTGTGTGTGTGTGTGTGTGTGTGTGTGTGTGTGTGTGTGTGTGTGTGTAGTGTGAGTGAGTGAGTGAGTGTGTGTGTGTGTGTGTGTGTGTGTGTGTGTGTGTGTGTGTGTGTGTGTGTGTGTGTGTGTGTGTGTGAAAAGGGGGCTGGGGAATGGAAGGGTACATTTTGTTTGTTTGTATGAGATATTGAAAGAGAGAAACATACACTGACAGTGAGAAAGAAAAAACAAGAAAAAAAAAATAGTGTCAGAAGCAGAGAGAGTGTCTCAAACAAGTCAAAGTGATCACGCTAGAAAGAGAGGGTCTGATCATAAAGAAAGTCAGCAAAGTATCCCCCCATCTTCTTCTGCTTAAGTCCAACACTAATTTCGATAGGCCTTCTCATCATAATTATCGACATATATCAGATAAAACACCAAGTGTTAGTGAATAACCCCAAATTTCTAGACTATCTTTACAGCCATGCATAGTTACCATTCAAACGCCAGTTATGCAGAAGACCACAACTCGCCTTCTAGATAAATTATGCAGACGACAGAAGAACCGGAAGTCTCTAGTCTGCAGTTCCGAGCAGAAGATATTGATTTCTTCAGTTCTGCCAAATCGATCATTCAACAATAAATAGGACTGCAGATATTACCTTTTCAGTTTATGGTTTTATAAGTACCTGTACTGTTATACAAACGGAACAGAATATTTGCACATTTGAGTGCAATTTCTCTCCAAAGCGGCTGCTTGTAAAAGAACACAAAACAGACCGATTCCATTATGCCTACTTTCGTTTTTAACTGCTCGCAAACACGAGGTGAAGGTCAGACGCATAATTCCCTGCAGATTACGTTTCGTACTTTAAAGCGCATCGTTTCAGTTTTGTGTGTGTTATGTAACTGCTTAAGATATCAAAGAAGTACAAGAAGCTGCAACACAGGAACGGTAAGGCCATTCGTTTAAGTGTCTACCTCAGACTGAAGTATTGTAAATCCCCATCCGGCGCTCACCCGGCGTAATGGCACATGTCCGATATTGCACAACCCACGGTGCCCAGCACAGAGAGAGAGAGAGAGAGAGAGAGAGAGAGAGAGAGAGAGAGCAAAAATAGTTCACACTCCATAGAGCCGAGAAAACTGTCTGAGTGTTTTCTTTTAACTGAATTATATCTTGTGTTCGTTCTTTAACTGAGGTGTGTGTGTGTATGTGTGTGTGTGTGTGTGTGTGTGTGTGTGTGTGTGTGTGTGTGTCTCTGTCTGTCTGTCTGTCTGTCTGTCTGTCTGTGGGTGTGTGTGCGTGCGTGTGAGCGTGCGTGTGTGCTTGTGCGCGCACGCGCGCTTGTGTGTGTGTGTGTGTGTGTGTGTGTGTGTGTGTGTGTGTGTGTGTGTGCGTGCGTGCGTGTGTGTGTGTGTGTGTGTGTGTGTGTGTGTGTGTGTCTGTCTGTCTGTCTGTCTGTGTGTATGTGCGTGTCTGTGTCTGTGTGCGTACGCGTGCCTGCCCATGTGAGCATCTGCGTTTGAGTACAGTGCGTGCGTGTGTGTGTGTGTGTGTGTGTGTGTGTGTGTGTGTGTGTGTGTGTGTGTGACATTTTTCATGTATTTGACTTACTAATCATTCATAATTACAGCATGTCACTGTGTTCACTTGACTCATTGACTGGCTGTCCAGTGATGAAAAAGCGCCGGTCAAACTTATGCACAGCGGAACTTCAAAGTTATTATTTTTCTCCAATACACAATTAATAGTTTCATGAACAGCGTTACTAAATTTCTGTTCTGATGAATAGTCACTTCGATAGTGTCACACACACACACACACACACACACACACACACACGCGCGCACGAACACCACACACACACACACACACACACACACACGCACGCACGCACGCACACACACACACACACACACACACACACACACACACACACACACACACACATGCTTGCGCGCGGGGCGCACACACACACTATACGTACGCACACACACACACACACACACACACACACACACACACACACACACTTATCTCATTTGGTCGGACACATTATCTGCTTACTTCAACCCTCTCTCCTGTCTCCTTCGTCCCGTCAAGTGTTTTCTCCCACTTTCACCCACCAACTCACCCTAGCACACGCGTGCTCCCTTCCTCCCCCAACCGCCGTGTATCCCTCGTCCAAACCGGTGAGTAAAAACGAGAGAGAGAGAGAGAGAGAGAGAGTACTGGAACACTGGACCGATGACTAACTTTTAAGGAAGGACTGGTTCGCATGGGTTTAGGAGTGGAGGCGGTGGTGGTCGTTGTGGTGGGGGGAAGGGTGGTGAACTGGAAACAGCGGAATCATTGATGTCACATACAAGAGCTGGTGAAAACGGCACTATACATCTCAACGGCCGGACTGACCGTCTAGACTAACGCGTTCGCCAAGAAGAAGACATGACAGAGCGAGTGGGGAGCGTGCTTTTGCGTGGGATGGGACTTGAGAGCACTGGGAGGCGAGGGATGCGGGTGGAAGGAGGGAGGTGGCTGCGTGGGACGGTGGAACAAAAAAAAATAATAATAAAATAAATAAAAATAAAAAAATAACAGCTACGAAGCTCGCAGATGAGTAGGCCTAACAAAAAAGACTGACAACTGAGGGCAAGGTGCAGAACTGTATCAACAAGCAAACGCGATCCGCCGAACAATGGCTGGCGGGGGAGAATATAGGGGCGCAGTGGAAGGGTGCATATGAGAGAGAGAGAGAGAGAGAGAGAGTGAGTGGCGTGGGGTCACTCCGTGCCTACCGCCCCTCCCCCTTACCCACCCCCCCCCCCTTACTTACACCCCACCCCCACCCCCCCCCCCCCACCCCACCCCCGCTCCGTCTCCAAATTCAATATTTATGAAAGTCGGTCCAACGGTTTCAGAAAAGCAGAGGAACGTGCATTCTTCACTTGGCCATCAGACCTCCTTTCAGTGTTGGTAGCTGACGCTCACATCGGTCAACCAAATCGCAGATTGTGGACTTCCGCCGAAATCGGTTGGTGCAAATCCCGTTCAAAACAGGCATCTGAAGAACAGTATGATAATGTTGATGTGTATGATGATGGTGACGACAAAACAACAACAACAACAACACAATAGATGATGATAATAAATCAATAAGTAAATAAACTAACACGCACACGCACACACAGACTCTCTCTCTAAAGGGGCCGGATTGGGTGGAGGAAGGGGGAAGGTGCAAAAGAACACATCTTTTTGACAGGTGTTACACATGCAAGTTTGTGTCTTCCTGAGTCACGTACCCACTCTACAAGTTTTTTTGTTTTTTTTTTTTTCAGGTACAAATTACATAGAACACGTATAAATCGAGAGACGGAGGAGGTGGGGGAGTGTGGAGCCGAAAGAAAAAACCGGGGGTGGGAGAGGGTACAGAAGACATCAGACACGGAGAAGAGGGAGGGGTAAAGAAGGGCGAGGGCGTTAAGGGAGGGGATAGAGAGGGCACACACACACACACGCACACAGGCAGACAGCCAGCCAGCCAGTACTGCCTGAGTTGATCAAATTGTTTCATTGCGTTTGCAATCCAACAACTGATGGTTGAACTACATCGTCAGCAATCGATAATGGAAACAATTCCAACAACTCCACTAGAACACTAGCACCATGTTTTCCATGATCTATCATTTCTTGAGCTAAATCGTTTATGAAAAAAAAGCAAAATCGGGCTACAAACATCTCCCCGTTCCACACCCCTGCAACAATTTATAATTATATTCAGTAAGTTTGTTTTAACCATATCATAGCCTACATACCTCTGATACATTTGAATAACTTTCCCGTAGTCCGATAGTTTATCTGAATTGGCCACAATAAAAAAAAAATTGTGTGTGGGGGAGTGTGTGTGTGTGTGTATGGGGGGAGGGAGGGGGGGAGCGCGCGCGTAGCATCTACACCATCGTCCAACGAGGACATCCCATCATCGAAGTTTCAGTTTCAGTTTCATCAAGGAGGTGTCACTGCGTGCGGACTAGTCCATGTGCACTAAACCACAGCTGCAAAGTTTGCGGCCACACTGCGCACGATTTTACAGCTGACGGATAACCGAATGAATGACTGAGATGAGAAGATTCTACATGAGGGTATCACAGATACAACTCCGCAGATGTCTGGTCACCGCAATCGTCCAACGCCCTCGCGAGAGAAACAACAAAAGGAGACACGAGGCGCGCTAGCGCTCTGTCGGCGGCTTCGCAGAGCGGGTGCTTGTTCGATGTTGCCGACTGGTCAACGTACATGGGACCTTCCCGCTTTCTCTCATCCCCACTCCTTCTCCCTTCCCACCCTACACCCCGTTTGCCCCTCCCGCCTGCGCTGATTCCCAAAGAAAACACCATGTTTGGAAAGTTCACATACATCTCTCTCTCTCTCTCTCTCTCTCTCTCTCTCTCTCTCTTAGCCATCTATATTTCAAAAGAACGCCTTACAATACTTTTTCCATCTACTCATTCAACGCCTACCTTGCTCTGAAGAGACCAAAGCAAAGTGACAAACTCGTTCATTTTCGTTGCCCTATTAGTTTCTGTCTTGCCTGAAGAAGACCTAAGAGGTCGAAACGCGTCGTGTTTTGTCTTGTGACTCGCTTGTCCACGTTTCTCTTGGCGGTTGGCTAACATTTATTTAAGATTTGTTCAGATTTCTGCCTGCAGTCGTCTCACTTTGCAAATAGATCTATTCATCAGCCAAACTTCTTCAGGTGAGAGGCAGGCAGCAAAACACGCACCGCACACCATTCGTAACGATGCTTGCCCTTGGGTTACGCACAAGACAACCACCCTCATTCTCTCCGCCCATCAACGCCTGCTCACCTGCAGGCATTAAAAAAAAGCCCTCGGTTACACTGACGAGCTGAGGACCTCCTAGAATATGTGTTTGTCATGGCATATCACCAGTGCATCACCCAATTAACTAACACCCACCCCACCCCCTTCCCCCCAAAAGGAATAAATGATGGACAGTCATTAAAAGTTACAACGGAAGACCGATCTTTTGTAAAAGGAAAAAAAAAAAAATGATCTATTGATGCATTTTGTATTAACTGTTCACACAAAGCACCACGAACAAACCCCTAACAAATTTTGTGGTAGGGAAACAACGGTACGAGAGAGAGAGAGAGAGAGAGAGAGAGAGAGAGAGAGAGAGTTCAGATTTCAGAATTTTATTCAGTAAGACCATTGGCCCATTGAGAGAGAGAGAGAGAGAGAGAGAGAGAGAGTTCAGATTTCAGAATTTTATTCAGTAAGACCATTGTCCCATTTAAAGAGAGAGAGAGAGAGAGAGATGGGTAGGTGCGTGACAGGGAAAGACACCAGTATAAACAGACCAGGTAAAGAAAAAAAGAACAGGAACAAAACCTAACTGAATGGCTGTCTCCTTACTTAAGTAAAAGAAGAAAAGCATAGGACACAGCTTCATAACAGGATGGCTTTTCCCTTGAAGACCAGGGTGTTGATACTGCCCCCCTCCCCCCCCCCCCCCCCCCCCCCCTTCGACATACCCCCTCCTTCCGCCTTCACTCGGCCCCTGCTCGTCGCTACTCGACATATTCCCAGATCGATACATATCCTCTGCCCATCGCCCCCGGTGCAATATTTTCTATGCTCAATATTCCCGCCCATTCTGGAAAGGTCTTTCTTTGGGGGAAGGGTACGGAAGAAAAACTTTCCCATATCACAGTCAAAGACCACACACACACACACGCACACACACACACACACACATACACGCGCGCGCGCGCGCGCACGCACGTACTCACAGAAACACACACACACACACACACACGCACTCACAGAAACCACACACACACACACACACATACACCTTAAAGGCAACCTGAGGGAGTGAGTGCTGAGCGGGGGGGGGGGGGGGGGGGGGGGGGGGGGGAGGAGTATTGATCAAACGGTGGAAATATCGATCGAAGGATCCATCCATATGGGAAAAGCATCAAGCTATATTGGAAAAAGTAACCACCACCACCACCACCCCTCACCACACTCACGTGCTGTGCACATACAGAGGATAGAACCAGCTGATCCACTGAAGCCACACTGGTCAAACGGTTTAAACTAAAATTAACTCCCCAACCGCCACCCCACTCCACCCCACCCCCTCCTCCTACCTGCAATCTTTCATCCCCGGCACTATCTTCTCCTTTCCTCCCCACACAAAATGACTGAACAACTACAAAAACACGTGTACGACGTACTCCAAAGAACATTGAACACGTACATCAGTCGCTTTGTTGACTTAAAATAATTACGGTAATGTACGCCTAGGTCTGTCCACATATGCATTACACACATGCACATGCACGGGCATTCGGATAACGCGATGTTCATGCATTTGATAGTCTGCGTACAATTTTTTGCCGATACACGTTCCTGTGAATCTTGCGTCCGAGTGCATGGGCGGCATGGAGGAGGGGGAGGGAGGGCGGTGGGGTGAGGGTGGGTGTATCCTTTTTTTTTTTTTTAATTCAAATTGGAGAAAAAAAGAAAGAAAAAGTGTGAGCTAATCTTGCAAGCAGACGCATACTGTACCCATTCGCGTGGTTAATTGTCTCCAAACAGAAAGCGAAGTCGCGGAACTTTCCTTTGAAACTGACAAGAACAAGTTTCCGTATGTCAGTTCAGTGACGTTGCCGAACTGTGACCCCGAGGTCACCACACCAGACTGTGTTCTTGTCTGTTTTTACACCAATCAAATCATCACGTTTCCCCTCTCGATTTCTAATCTCCCTCGACACCGTTGTCTGTATGCAAATGAGTTTTCTTTCTGTCAGAGAAGTGGTCGGAGAAACTGTGCAAACTAAGCAACACGTTTTTTTTTTTCTTCTTCCATTGACATGCATTCCAAGCTTGTCTCCAAAATGGACACTTTCCTGGCACAAAATGGGTATTGCAGAAAATTACTTGTCAAAGACGGTTCTTGCATCTTCCGCGCTGTGTCCGAAACCGTAAGTTACATAGAGTGAATGGTTGTGAGCCTGGTTCTGTTTCTTCGGTCTGCTCTGTCCATTTATGATGCTCACTCAGCTGACCTCGATACGCACGTGGAAACGGTGTTCAGTGCTCTGTGGCCGATTTGCTCTGCTGAACCAGTCCGTGAAATGTGTAGGCCTGCTTGAATTACAGAATAGCCAGCGAGTGTCTTCGACTCCGAGTGCGAAGGTACATTGGCAGCGAGTTTAAACCCCGATTTGAAACCCTGCGGAGGGCAGCTAGAAAAACAGTTCTTGTTACTATTCCTAGCGTATTTTGACTGTGTCAGTGTATTGGTAGAAAGGTCCCATCAGAAAGGGGGTATTAATATGAACAAGAGTGAACAGTTATATTGATCGGCACTCTTGTAGTTGTCTGTCCAGATTTGCTGCCCGTAACGGTTGTCAGACTTTAGCAATGCAGCCTAAAACAGAAACTTGCTTTCAAATTATTGAAAGTATTGAACGTTGTATAAATGTAATATTCTTCTTTCGAATGCTTTAAAACAGACCGTTTTGCTGATTGAAAAATGAATAGACATGACAAGGTATTTTTTTTTCTTTGAAGGTGACAAAATATCAACCAACGGTCCACCCCCTGCTTCCCCCCCCCCCCCCCCCCCCCCCCCTTAGAAATCTTTTTCACAGATCCCTGAATTTATTGATACTTCAGGGGAATGTGTGCCTTTATGATGCCACATAGGCTTCATTCCATTTCCGCGAGAAATCTCATCCAGTACCAATCATTTCAGTTTTCTATGTGCGACCAACCAGTGCTTTCCACTTGACCCATTTTCAGCCTGTTTCTTCCAGGCCAGCTGGACCTTCAGTTTTTGTCTCACATTCACCCCCCCCCCCCCCCCCTCACACACACACACACACACACACACACACACACACACATGCATGCATGTGCGCACGCGCACACACACACACACACACACACACACACACACACACACACGTGCGCGCGCACACACACACACACACACTTGTATAAACATGCATCACTGACTGGCAAAACTGCAGTTTGATTAATTACTTCATGTGTAGGTGGTTTCTTGTGAATAAAAAAATACAATGCAATTGTGTCTTTATTCTGTTTTTTTTTCCAGTTATTTTTGCAGTCGCTGCACATCTTTATCTTGTTATTGTTGCTTCAGAATTTTCAGTGTCACATAATGTGGATAGGTGTTAAATTGGAGATGCACACATGCGCGTGCACACACACACAGACACACACACACACACCACACACACACACACACACATATACACTTGTGAGTTGATTTTAATGTGGTGACAGCCCTGATGTGGCCCTTTGCGGTCGGCTGGGCTATAAGCAACATTACCTTACCTTACACACAAACACATGCATGCGTGCATGCACAGTCATGCAAATATGAACACTTACAAATGCATATGCACAGATACACAAATGTACATACTCACACACACCAATCCATTCTTGAACAGTCTGTTCCAATTCCATTAATTTGAACCTGTCTGCATGCACATCTGGTCCTTAACCTAATCTGCCCATTCATCATACTTGGCCAGTCATGGCCTTTTTACATTTCCACTTGCCTACTTCATACCCCATTTCTGGCTTTCCTCTCAAACTTCTTTAACCCTTCTGCCCCTGCTTAGAAATATACTCAGTGCCAGACTGTAATTCTAGGGAGTTGACAGATTTGAGTTTTCAGATAACGGTCTGGCCATGTTTCGCATGGGACAGTATACCTTCATTCAGGTAAAGCACCTTCAAAGTGTGCACAAAGTATTAATACTCACTTTCACTTCTGGACAGATCAGGCTGCATTTCTGAAAGTTGAGGAGACCAGGGGTTAACTACTGGTCACCAGTTGTTTTGGAATTCAACATTTCCAAGCACCACCTGGTTTTACAGGGGTGATGAAAATGCTAGCCCAGTAGTCTCTGCTACTAGAAAATCTGTCAGGCTAGCAGCATTTTTCATGAGTAAGTCTGGATGGTCAGTGTTTCTTTTCTTTTTCTTTTCTCTACCACTTGGTGCAGAGGTTTTGTGTGACCTAATCCGGTCAGCCATGTGAAAGAGAAAAAGACTTCAGATTGGTTAGTTTGATGCGGGCATGACTCTGAAGTTAGATTTTGCTTTGTATGAATATTCAGTTTCAAGTGACCTGCAACCCTGATGCAGCCTTTGTGGCTGGCTGGGCTATAAACAACTTGATGGTGTCCTATCTAAAGCAACTGTCATTCTTCTGTTTTTATTTTATTTTTATTTATTTATTTTTATTTATTTTTTTTTTTTTTGGTATCATAATGAAAAATGCTTGGATTGCATGCCTGCATTTTTGTCAGTGTCATACAGGGCAGTAGTAAGGGGCAGTGTAGTGCAGGGCAGTGTTGTGCAGGGCAGGGCAGTGTAGTACAGGGCGGTGTAGTACAGGGCAGTGTAGTATAGGGCAGTGTAGTACAGGGCAGTGTAGTATAGGGCAGTGTAGTACAGGGCAGTGTAGTACAGGGCAGTGTAGTGCAGGGCAGTGTGGTGCAGGGCAGGGCAGTGTAGTACAGGGCGGTGTAGTACAGGGCAGTGTAGTACAGGGCAGTGTAGTACAGGGCAGTGTAGTGCAGGGCAGTGTAGTATAGGGCAGTGTAGCACAGGGCAGTGTAGTACAGGGCAGTAGTACAGTGCAGTGTAGTATAGATCAGTGTAGTACAGGGCAGTGTGGTACAGGGCAGTAGTACAGGACAGTAGTACAGGGCAGTGTGGTGCAGGGCAGTGTAGTACAGGGCAGTGTAGCTAATGCAGGGCAGTGTAGTGCAGGGCTGTGTAGTGCAGGGCAGTGTAGTGCAGGGCTGTGTAGTGCAGGGCAGTGTAGTGCAGGGCAGTGTGGTACAGGGCAGTGTAGTGCAGGGCAGTGTGGTACAGGGCAGTGTGGTACAGGGCAGTGTGGGCAGGGCAGTGTGGTACAGGGCAGTGTCGTGCAGGGCAATGTGGTACAGAGCGGTGTGGTACAGGGCAATGTGGTACAGAGCAGTGTAGTGCAGGGCAGTGTGGTACAGGGCAATGTGGTACAGGGCAGTGTAGTGCAGGGCAGTGTGGTACAGGGCAGTGTAGTGCAGGGCAGTGTTGTACAGGGCAGCATAGTACAGGGCAGCGTAGTACAGGGCAGTGTGGTACAGGGCAGTGTGGTACAGGGCAGTGTGGTACAGGGCAGTGTGGTACAGGGCAGTGTAGTGCAGGGCAGTGTTGTACAGGGCAGCATAGTACAGGGCAGCGTAGTGCAGGGCAGTGTGGTACAGGGCAGCGTAGTGCAGGGCAGCGTAGTACAGGGCAGCGTAGTGCAGGGCAGTGTAGTACAGGGCAGCGTAGTGCAGGGCAGTGTAGTACAGGGCAGCGTGGTACAGGGCAGTGTGGTAAAGGGCAGTGTAGTGCAGGGCGGTGTAGTGCAGGGCGGTGTGGTACAGGGCAGTGTAGTACAGGGCAGTGTAGTGCGGGGCAGTGTAGTGCGGGGCAGTGTAGTGCAGGGCAGTGTGGTACAGGGCAGTGTGGTACAGGGCAGTGTGGTACAGGGCAGTGTGGTACAGGGCAGTGTAGTGCAGGGCAGTGTGGTACAGGGCAGTGTGGTACAGAGCAGTGTGGTACAGGGCAGTGTGGTACAGGGCAGTGTGGTACAGGGCAGTGTAGTGCAGGGGCAGTGTGGTACAGGGCAGTGTGGTACAGGGCAGTGTAGTGCAGGGCGGTGTAGTACAGGGCAGTGTAGTGCAGGGCGGTGTGGTACAGAGCAGTAGTACAGGGCAGTGTGGTACAGGGCAGTGTAGTACAGGGCAGTGTGGTACAGGGCAGTGTAGTACAGGGCAGTGTAGAGGAGGGCGGTGTGGTACAGGGCAGTAGTACAGGGCAGTGTAGTGCAGGCAGTGTAGTGCAGGACGGTGTAGTACAGGGCAGTGTGGTGCAGGGCAGTGTAGTGCAGGGCAGTGTAGTACAGGGCAGTGTAGTGCAGGGCAGTGTAGTACAGGGCAGTGTAGTACAGGGTAGTGTGGTACAGGGCAGTGTAGTACAGGGCAGTGTGGTGCAGGGCAGTAGCACAGGGCAGTGTAGTACAGGGCAGTGTGGTACAGGGCAGTGTAGTACAGGGCAGTGTAGTACAAGGCAGTGTAGTACAGGGTTGTGTGGTGCAGGGTTGTGTAATACAGGGCAGTGTAGTACAGGGTTGTGTGGTGCAGGGTTGTGTAGCAAAGGGCAGTGTAGTGCAGGGTAGTGTAGTACAGGGGTGTGTGGTGCAGGGCAGTGTCGTGCAGGGCGGTGTGTATGCAGGGCAGTATGGCACAGGGCAGTGTAGTACAGAGCAGTGTAGTGCAGGGCGGTATGGTACAGGGGCAGTGTAGTACAGAGCAGTGTAGTGTAGAGCAGTGTAGTGCAGGTCGGTGTGGTACAGGGCAGTGTAGTGCAGGGCAGTGTAGTACAGGTCGGTGTGGTACAGGGCAGTGTAGTACAGGGCAGTGTGGTACAGGGCAGGGCAGTAGTACAGGGCAGGGCAGTAGTACAGGGCAGTGTGGTACAGGGCAGCATGGTACAGGGCAGGGCAGTAGTACAGGGCAGTGTAGTACAGGGCAGTGTAGCTCAGGGCAGTGTAGTACAGGGCAGTGTAGCTCAGGGCAGTGTGGTACAGGGCAGTGTAGTGCAGGGCAGTGTGGTACAGGGCAGTGTAGTACAGGGCAGTGTGGTACAGA
>JADBJO010001634.1:67373-94873 GCA_016801955.1 Conus betulinus
AGCATGTGTGTATAATCTTTCTCCATCAGTCTCTCAGTATGTTATGAAGCATGTGTGTATAATCTTTCTCCATCAGTCTCTCAGTATGTATGTTATGAAGCATGTGTGTATAATCTTTCTCCATCAGTCTCTCAGTATGTTATGAAGCATGTGTGTGTATAATCTTTCTCCATCAGTCTCTCAGTGTGTTATGAAGCATGTGTGTATAATCTTTCTCCATCAGTCTCTCTCAGTGTGTTATGAAGCATGTGTGTGTATATCTTTCTCCATCAGTCTCTCAGTGTGTTACGAAGCATGTGTGTATAATCTTTCTCCATCAGTCTCTCAGGGTGTTACGAAGCATGTGTGTCAGTTATCCTGCATTTCCCTGCAGTAAAACCCCCTTGATCAAGGTCCATGTGATTGAAGGAAGATGTATCCGTCTTTTGTGGTAGAGATAACTGCAGTGGGTTTACGTTGAGCAGTAGCGAGTGATTTGGTTTAATTCAAAATACAAAGCTTAGACATACACAACAAATGATGAAAATCATTTTTACGTATCTAGATCACGTGTGCGTATAAAATCTTAAAGATTGTGACATTTTCGTACAAGAAACGCCAGTAAGCATACACACACAACACCGGTGATATGCTGGAGTATGGAGACACCATCCACTCGTAGGCCAACGTTTCCTCCATACTTATTTGAAGACCTACTAAGATGTTTTTTTTTTCTGTATTTACTGGATCATTATTTTGTTGTGAAGCACTTCCTATCCTCAGCCATTTTTGAGAATATTAGGAGGCTTTTTTGTAATATGTATCTATATTTTCTGTGTGTGTGTGTGTGTGTGTGTGTGTGTGTGTGTGTGTGTGTGTGTGTGTGTGACGGGTTCTAGAATTTCCACACGCACACACACACACACACACACACACACACACTCTTCGTCTTGTCTTCCACATCACTTGTCTTTTATCCGATTTTTCAACGACAGTTAGCCATGAACCACACAGGTTTTCCTTTTGCGCTAACAGAAGTCCTACTCGGCATCCACTCAAAGTTTGACACCTGATGTCGATAAAAGAAAGTTCCGTTGCTTGAGAATTCGCGTTTCATCAGGATTCACCACACCCAATCAGGAGCATCAGGTAACTGGCTGTCGGGCAGCAACAGGTCCACACGTGATCTGGCACATACCCTGTCAAATTAGCACGAGCTGTAAGCATGCCTGATACGGACACGCATCTTGCTATGACATCTTTGTTTTATTAAAATGAGTTAACCGGATATCGGACGAGCACGTATGTCGCTGTGACTTCTTGTTCATTTTACTAGATATCGGATGGGCGCGCATCTCGCTATGACTTCTTGTTCAAAAGTAGTCAGCGGGGTATGGGACGGGCACGCAACTTGTTATGACTTTTAATTCAGAATCAGGTCAACCAGTTATTGGACGGGCACGCATCTCGGTATGACTTTTCGTTCAGAATCCGTCAACAAGATACAGAACGGCACGTATCTCGCGGAGGCTTCCAGATCAAAACCAGTGTACAGTGAAGACCGAAATCCTTGATGGTTAACGTAAAGCAGTGGTTGAAATGGAACGATTATGTTGCCGAAAAGACGTGAACCTCCAGCACTGTTTCCAATCTCCCTCCCCCCTCCGCCGAACAAACTCATCTCCCTTCGTCTATTTGCGCTCTTCCCTTCGATTCTCATTGATCAGGATGCGATGGCGTGGGAACAGACATGACGTCAGTCAGAATAGACGTCAAAGTTACGTTTGGTGACCTTTTTTCACCCCCAACTGTCAAGCATTTTTTTGCAGGTTGAAGTCTGTGAAATTCGGTGTGTAATATGAACGGCCAGGCCGTTTTAGGTCTGTTGAGGGGAGGGGATGGATATACAGTGAGAGGGAGAAGAGGGGAGGAAGGAAGGGCGTGCTTTGTAGTTATGACGTAGGGTAGAATGGCCAGTAAATGTCCAATGAAAACGTAACGGGCACCAAGTGTCATACTGTGTGTTGAAACATAGGTGACATGCACATCAAGCAAATCCCATTACAAAAGTTTTTTTTTTTTATTGTTTGATATGTTCGATGCACTCGTTACCTTCGTCGTTGTAAAGCCTTTTAGTGAATGGTGAATTGAAGAAAAGACCGCAAAAAAAAAAAAGAAAAAAAAAAAATGCGCGGGAGAGAGAGAAGGGAAGGCAGAGCGGATGATGGTGTTCAGGTCACATTCAAGGAAAATCGCTTATGAAACACGATCTCTGCTCAGCGATGGTTCCATTTCCAAGTCAATGTCTCTATGTCCATTTACGCCACAATTCACATACTAAATCACAATTTACTCAATACCAAAGTAAAGCTTGGATTTTTTATCCCAAGGGATGGACAATGACGAATTTCTACCCCCAAGTTCTTCAAAGGCAAAAACAGTAGGCCAATCGTGATACATACGTCATGACGTCGTGACGTAAGCTGGTGTGTTTGGATAATTTCTATGCCGAAGAAGAAGCTATGGTTCGAAATGTCGCCGTTTTCCATCCCTTGGGATCAAAACTCCTACCTTTTCTTTGGTATTGTTTTACCTGCTTAGATCCCGCTGTCATCTGTACGCCGTTCATGAGCTACTCACTTCATGGTGTAACAGTCGACAGACCTCTCTTCCTTATTTCACAAGGTGGTGCCTGAGCACTCCGTTGTAGTGAGCGGCATTCTACTCGTCCATGAGTGATTGGAGAAAAGCAGCCTCCAATATTCTTGTGCTCGAACT
Organism: Conus betulinus; assembly: GCA_016801955.1. Taxonomy (NCBI): domain Eukaryota; kingdom Metazoa; phylum Mollusca; class Gastropoda; order Neogastropoda; family Conidae; genus Conus; species Conus betulinus. Next base: position 70,131 of record JADBJO010001634.1, read on the forward strand.
GAGGAGCTGGCGTAGCTGTTTAGGCTTGCCCATGAGGTTCCAGAGACGGTTGACATAGCGTATCAGTTTACAGCTGTCGAAAGGACCCCGAGTACGTTCTCGCGATAGCCTAGATCCTGCGTGGTTTGTTGAATGCTTACAAAAAATACTGGACACTATTATCATTCATGATACAAACTAGGCCTACCTGGTGCTATTTTTCATTATCGATCGGATGTTAACATTATGTTCTTTCAGGCTTGCCAGCGTTCCAAATTTACACCTAAATGGTTAAGTCTGTCGGATATTATTTCTATGCAGCCAACACTTCACTTCAAGTTTTTCTCCCTTCCTATCCCATTCTCTTTCACACACATTCTGTCCCACACCCAATTTTGTGTGAAAATGTATGTAGGCCAGCAGATCCGTCAGTCAGTTTAAGATTAATGACAAATGTTGCATATAGCCATCCAGTTTAATTGTAGTATTAAACAAACTAGCGTGCCCAGAATATTGCACGTGATTAAAAAAAAATAAAAGGAAAAGTGTACTTACAGTTTTTTTTTCTTTCTTCATCATTAAAAAAAAGAAATTCTTTTTCACACCCCCCCCCCCCCCCCCCCCCCCCCCCCCACCTTCCCTCTTCTCCCTATCTTCCCGCATATTCACATTGACAGTTTTTTACGTGCCCGATATGCATGTAGAGTTTTTTGCCCTTGATCAGTGGCAGACGACGACACTTCAGCCAGGTAGCCAGCAGAAGACCAAAAATTCGTTAATTGTATACCAACAGAAAACCTCAAGGCACAGACTTCGCAGTTTGATATGTCACGGTTCATAATGGAGGACTTTGACCTCTTGATCATGGATGAGAGTAAGCGTGACGAATGTTGGTGTCATAGCGGTTACTCACTGGGCTTACTTTTGGTAGTTAAAAAGTGTGAAGTTGCTTTGAAAAACTTTAGTTTGGAACTTTACGATTAAAGTTAACCAACTTTGAAAAATAGGATGGCGAAATATTTTTCTCAAATTCCTTATGCACACATGCTGCTTGTGCTTGCGTTTTATTAGCGCGCGCGCGCGCGCGTATGTGTGTGCGTGTGCGTGTGTGTGTGTGTGATTTGCCAAGGACTGATACATGGCTGTGTTTCTGTCTTTATCGTGATGTATTCTTAATGCTCATAACTGATGCGAATGTTCACTTGTGTGCTGTTTTGATGTTTGTGTCATTGTCATTTACAACGAATTCACTTCATATACGATTTAAAAAAAAAAAAAAAAATAAATTTTGAAGTGCAGGAATCAAACAGGAACGTTTTGTATGCATTGCTTCAGTCTGTACACAATGCGTTGGGTCGTCACTTGAAGCGTCTTAAACTTGATAACTTGCAGCCTTTTATTAACCCCCCCCCCCCACCCCCCCCCCCCAATAGTGTAACTTTAAATGTAATTTCTTTTGAATGTGTTTTGTCTTATGTTCTTATTGTGGTTTAGAAAGTTGCTCTCTCTCTCTCTCTCTCTCTCTCTCTCTCTCTCCTCTCTCCCTCTCTCTCTCTCTTGTGTTGTGTGTGTGCGTGGAGATCTGTAGGCCTTGTATCATATAGATATAGACAGAGTTGTGTGTGTGTGTGTGTGTGTGTCATGTTATTGGCTTCTTATGTGCAGGAACTGGCTGGTATCACGGATATGCTGGCTTTGTCCAGAATCTACCAGTGAGTTGTCGCTCTTTCTTGCTGAACAGTTATCTCACTGTATGCTCAGTACATTTTTTAGGTTTTTGTTATTTCCAGGAAAAAAAAATGGAGAGAGTTCTGAGTTAACGTACAGAGAGAATATGGAAGAGGAATTTGGGGGGGGGGGGGGGGGGGGGGGGGGGACTTTTGACTTTTTCTCGTCAGTTTTAGGGGAGGGGTGGATTTTCTCATGGAGACAGCCCTGATATGGCCCTTTGCGGTCGGCTGGGCTATAAGCAACATTATCTTATCTTCTCATGGAGGACACAGTTTGAAAGAAAATGATGTTGGTAATGATTTTATTCTTGATTTATGGGGGGAAAACGAAAGTCTGTTCACTTAACGTATGGACTTTGTACATATGTGCGTGTACGCACTAGCACACATGGAAGCACGCACGTGCATTTATATATACAGACACGAAGACACCCACATCTACATGCTCTGCCTCCTCCCCCCACTCTCTCTCTCTCTCTCTCTCTCTCTCTCACTGCGCACACACTCCTCTCTCTTTATCTCCCCCCTCTCTGTCTCTCCCACCACCCCCTTTTCCCCCTCTTTGTCTCTGTGTCTGTCTTTCTTTCTGTATGCTCGTCTGTCTTTTTTTGTCTCTAGCACAGGGTGGGAAAAAGGTTTTAGCAAATTACGCTTATCTCATTGTCCTGAGTGAATAAACGTTTATTGTTTCGTTTTGTTCCGTTGCATCTTCTCCTTTTATTTACCATGGTCTGAAACACAGAGCCTTTTCATGGCAAGTTAACATTTTATAAATGATCAGTACATACTGAATATGTGCATGTGTAACCTAATTTTGAATCGTGGACAGCCGTCACACGCGGACTCGGTATGTAGGCTTTAATTTCCGTCAGTGTTGAAAACACTGCAATGCTGGGTATCGTTTTGACTCAGCACCCCCCCCCCCCCCCCCACACACACACACACACACACACACACACACACACACACACACACACACACACACATGCGCGCGCACACACACCAAACCCTTTTCATATCATATAAAACAAGTCAAATGCTCAGTGAAGTTGACTTTGACAGGATAATTCTAGTTACTTAGAAGCAGATTGAATTTTTTTTTTTTTTTTTTTTTTTTTTTTTTTTTTGTCATTTGTAGGTACCACTTGCTTATGTATGCATAGTGTGGATGTTTTTGCTGTTGGTGACGGTGGTGTTTTTTTTCTTTCTTTCTTTCTCTTTTGTCTATGACGATGGAAAAATTTTTTCCCGCTCCTTTCTGTATTTTTTTTCAAAATCCCAACTACTATTTACAAATCCCAGCATACAAGTAATACGGGCGGGAGATGGCGAGGTGGGGTTATTGCTTTCCAGTTTCAGAGAGTTTTTTTTTTCCCGTTTCGTCTTCCATACTCCTCAGTAGCATTACCACCACGCTTATTTCAGCCACAGCCACAACCAGATTTGTCCCGTTAGAATCCTAGCTCCGGCAGTCCACAGGGAGCAGTCGGTTTTAATTTACCATGAGCCAGCCTAGTGTAGGAGACACTGCGCTGCTTCCTAAATACTGCCACGGTGAATAGAGCCTGCTCTGATCCAACATTTGCAGGACATCATTAAGGCCCTGTCTGATAACATTGATAGCATGGTCTGTCTTACTGTCTGCCTCACTCAGTATGTCTGTTTGGCTGTCTACCAGTCTGTCTTATAATTATCTTCTCACCCCTGCCTCCAGGCTCTGTGTGACTCCGTCTCTGTCCTCTCCTCTCCTGTCCTGTCCTGTCCTGACCTGTCCTCTCCTCTCCACTCTCCCTCCCTCCCTCCCTCCCCTCTCTCTCTCTCTCTCTCTCTCTCTCTCGAGCGGGCGAGCGAGCGAGCGCTGCATGCGCACACCTGAGCTCATTTGAGAGGTATTTATCCAGCGGTATTTGCATCCCACATCGCTTTTAGTCGTAATGCGGTGGTGTTATTAACAGTTTGCAATCTGCAATCTGTCAATATTTTGTAGACCAATAACGGATAGTTAAGAAACTACACAGTCATGTAGCACACGCTGCATATCGTGAGAAAACTCAAAATCGGGTTTGGCCGGATTACCTGTCCTGAAGATAAATCCTCACCTTTCTTGTATTTTTGAGACGCTGTCAAGGTAGATCCTTTGCTTGGATAAAAAAGTAAAAAGGCACAGAGAGAGAGAGTATGTGCGTGTGTGTGTGTGTGTGTGTGTGTGTGTGTGTGTGTGTGTGTGTGTGTGTGTGTGTGTGAGATAGAGAGAGAGAGAGAGATCGGCACTCCAGATTAGCAAACTCTTATTAGAAAGTAAATGCGAAAACTCTACTGGATTCAGACCATAGACGTCTTTGTGCTACGCCGGTGGGAAAGGATGAAGAAGGTGGGTAGGGAGTGGGGATGGGGGTTATCGGGTCAATTGTGGATAGAACTTTTTAAATGATAGAGGAAGGGGCTAACATGCTGGAAATGCTGTAACAGCGTTCTCTGACATTCTCACACACGTACGCACGCGCTCACACACACACACACACACGCACGCACGCACGCACGCGTGCGTAACTAAATTGACTGTAGCTTGGACATTGATCGTACATATTCTAACGTATCACGCAAATCAACGAACTTGCGCTTCTGAGCATGGAAAGAAAGAAAAAGTACACTTCTGTAAGATCTATTTGAAACATAGAGTACCTAATTTAAGAAAATCACTCATTTAAGAAATATTAGGTATTATCGATGCTTCAGGAAGTGAAATACTGCCCTCTGCACAAGGCTTTTTTTTTGCCCCCCCCCCCCCCCTCCCCGTCTTATGAATGTTCAAAGGTTGCATCATTCTGTTTTCACATTGTAGGGGGCGTTTCACTCTGATTGGTAAATCTTAAAAGGTGAATTTAAAACCAGATGCCTGGGCCGTGCAGTGACCAATGTGCAAGTTGACATTGTGTCGTCAGACGACCGACAGTGAGGTCGGTTATTTATGGGATACACAGAAAACAGAGCAGCAGGTCTCGCCACAGTTTGGAACGAAGAATGGAGCAGCTGCTACCATCGTTATTTTTCGTATTGCTTTCGTTCTTCTGCCTCTATGCCTTCTGTTCAGCGAAGCCTTCATTTTCTTTCTTTATTTCTCTTTTTCATGGAAGGCCGTTTCTTGTGCTCAGAATATTGAAAATAAGTGAGACGTGTCTGCGCTGATCGAAGGACTGTTGATAATGACTGTGGTTGATGAAAGCGAAAAGATGTTAATGCATGTGAAAGCAAACGTTCGTACATACATGTACCCGCATCCATGCGTATGCACATACACGCAATCACCCACACGCACGCGCAGCACGCATATACGCATGCACGCTGAAGTAATTAAGGCTGTTAAGGATGCTGGCGTCTGTGGGCATAGGCAGTCATCGGTGTGAGAGATCCTCAGGCTGAAGAGATGTGACAGCAGGAGCTGCTGATGTGCTTTTCTTACTTTGAAGATTGTGACCGGTTGTGCTCTGTCCAGCTGGCAGATGCCATCTCCGGTTTCATTTTGTTTTGAGAATGACTGCCAGGACGGGTAGAGGCTGTCCATACTCCGTGCCAGGACGGGTAGAGGCTGTTATACTCCGCCTACCCTTTGTCTTCATTGTAAACAAGGTGGTCTGAATGGGAAGAGAGGAGGGTTGGGGGACAGGGCTTAGTGATCAGCTGCATTCCGCACATCAAATAAATCTGATTGTACCCTCATTAGTTTTTTCTTTTTTCGAATGAAAAAAGCTCGATGATGCTTTTCCTTTCTTGGGCTTCTCACTCTCCCCCTCCCTCCCTCTCTCTCTCTCTCTCTCTCTCTCTCTCTCTCTCTCTCTCTCACTTTCCCCCCCTCTCTCTCTCTCTGTGTCTCTCTTTGCCCCCCCACCTCACCCGCTTCCATCTCACCAACCCCCACATATATACATACACAGACACCCACATGCATACTCACACAGAGATTATTTTTCTTTTGCAAGACATCTATAATTCGCAGTTTAGCAGTTAATCATGTATGGACTTAGTGTATTGTGTAACATGTAACTAATGATTAATGAATGCACACTGCAGATTGTGAAATCTGTCTGCCATCTCTTGAAATGTTTGTTTAAAACAATCCTTCAGGGAGGTGGGGAGGGGTGACACCATCGGAGACTTTATCTGTATGTGTCACACACGCACGCGCGCGCACGCCGTACACACACACAAACATATACACCCGAGCGTGCGCGCGCACACACACACACACACACACACACACACGCGCGCGCGCGCGCGCACATGCACGCACACACAGAGTGAAAGGGGGGATGGATATTGAAGATGGCGTGGGAATTATACGTAGCTATACTTACAAGAGATGGTAACTACCAACACTCTTATTGCAGATTGGAGTTTTTCGTGTTCCACGTGCCAGACATGTCCCCTCTCAACGTCACGGGCTCAGGGCATCCCACTCAGGTCAGCGTCATGCAATACAGTGTTCCTAGAAGAGATAACAGTCTGTGCAGACTCCGGCATCAATGTCGGAGATTGATGTCACATGGACATGGAGTAGCCAAATAATAAATGTATGTGAAGTAAACAGGTAGTGATGAAAAGGTCGATAAAGTGTAAACAGCAGAGTCTTAGATTCAGGTTCAGTTTATATTCTGCTTGATCCTGCAATAGGGGGGAAAAAAATTGTTTTCAAGGACCAGAGTTCAAAAGTAGAGAATTTCTCCGCTCGAAGTAAATGTGTTGTTAAGGACTAGAGGTCATAAGAGAAGTTTTCCCCAGTTGCGTATCGCTATTATGTTAGTGTTTCTCATGCACCGTAAACAGTAACATCCGCATGTTGGTGATTATACCTGTGCAGTTCACTCTCCGATGTTCCACACCCCTTGTTTAAGGGTAAAGGGAGATAAATCAGATTTTGTGCTAGTGTTGCAGGGTCGCAGTGATAGTATCCCCGTGGAAAGCGAGGCTTTTATAGTAACTGACCAGCAAACAGAGCCAACACCACCGCTAATGGCATAGATTGTGTCTGTCTGTCTGTCTCTCTCTCTCTCTCTCTCTCTCTCTGTGTGTGTGTGTGTGTGTGTGTGTGCGTGTGTGTGTGTGTAAGTGTAAGTCATAGCTTTTCTGTAGTGCACTCGTCACTAGTTTACAGCTTTCCCTGAGGCCACGATTGGATACAATGACATTCGCATGGCCCGAATGGCCTAGTGGTTGTTCTTAAGATCTCAAAAGGGGTTAGGCTCTAAAGGGGGTGGTGGGAAGGTGGGGTGGCAGAGAGACATAGGAATCTCTTCTGCTATTTCCAGTCCTCTTCAGAGCTGACCTATGAATGGAAACATCTTCTCGGAGACTCGGCGTCCAGGCGGGTACTGGTCGGCAGCTAAAGATAGAAAGTTGTTTTCAGGCATTCTTGTGGGTTTTTTCCCCCCTCACTGTTCATGTTTCCAACCAAAAATACTGGTGAATCAACTCGATCGTTACAGGTAGGTTCTCGATACAATATGTTCAGTGTTGTATTAGGACCAGGATGGATGCTGTCAACAGAAAGGAGCGAGTTTTTCGCCACAGTTTTTACTCTCCCAGTCGGCTTAATAACAGTGGGAAATATTGTCATTTCGTTACTGAAGATTGCTGTCTTCCAGCTGTTAACATTTTCGTGATTTTTTGCCCAAAATACTGTTGCAACTTTTTCTGTTGATTTCATGAGTCACTAGCTCCTTGTATGAGGGATGTTTTGAATACCTAAATCCATGAAGATTTCTTTTGAAAGTCCTGTTACTCAAGCCAGCAGAGGCTAAAGCATGAAACTGATGAAAATTCAGAGACTGTTGCATACCTGTATGTTTTCTGAATCCTTGAAACTCATGAAAGTGTAGCAGATCACAAAACTTACTTGCCTCACAAATTTTTACCTGTCCTTCCTAAGCAAAAAAAAAAAAAAAAAAAAAGAAAAAGAAAAAAGTTAATGAAAGCAACAACTGGTTGTGCACGGAGAAGTCAGCAGCCAAATGCAGCGATTGCACGCTCTGTACACATGTAATGCACGTCCGAGAGGGAGAAATGAAAGGAATGGACCTGACACTTACCTGTTAACCAAGGTAAAATGCCACTATGCTGAAAAACACGCCTTTTCTGGGTGAGACAGCCCTTTCCTGGGGTTCCTTAAAAGAACCGAGATAGGGTTGGGTTGATGTCGTGTGTGTGTGTGTGCGTGTGCGTGTGCGTGTGTGTATGTTTAGGGGGGGAAGGGATGAAGGTGTGGGTGTTAGAAAGGTTGGGATAGAGAGGGGAAGGCAAAGCTGTGATAAAGACTGAGGGAAGTGCAGTCAGTCTGCACTGCAGTTGACTTGTAAGTCACCCTTTTTTTTCACTGACGCGATCAAAAACTGGTTGCCCAGCGGACAAGAAGAGAGAGCATTTCTGCATGCCTGCCAGGTTTATTTGTCCCGAAAAATCGGAGGGGTGGATATTTCGAGCCATGTTTTTTTCGTCTCCTGTAGGCTGCTTCTGCCAATAATCGCCACATCCTAAACATTAATGCACTGACAACGAGCAGACGACAATACAGTCATTTCTTTCTGTATTTAACACAAGACTGAATGTATGATATTGACGTCATTATCGATGGGTGGCCAACACAATGCCAAAGTTGAGATGTGTGATCGATGGTGTAGTAAAAACAACCACTTTGAAAGGTCGTCTTCATTTTGGAAGAAAGACTTTTGGCCGTATATCTAGCTGTAACATTGACCATCGAGTTTCGATTTCAGAACTCTTAACTTCCTGTCCGCCCTTTAGAGATTGCTGTGAGCCATAGCATCTTAAAACTGGCTTGGGAGAAAAGTAGAGTAGACTCGTTTGACACGAAGTACTGGAAAAGAGTAACGGAGTTTCGATGAAATGACCTCAAAACGATGAAACAGGAACCACTTCAGTAAAACTTCAGTCTCATCCACAGTCTGCAAACCCCCTCTGGGCAAACAGACAGACAGGGACATGTTGCAAGAATGTCGTCTTCAAGACTGCAGACTGAATCGTTCGCTGGAAACGACAGATGAAAGTGGCATTAGATGGTGAACGGACTGAATCCTTTGCTCGAAACGACAGGTGAAATTGGCGTTAGACGGTGAACAGGGTCCTCCAGGTAGTTGGTAGAAGCGGGAACGGATTCAGTAATACCAGCGTGGCTGCTGACAGCAAACATCGGTATGATTTGTTTCGTAAGTTTCACAGGGTGTGAGAGCGTCGAAGTCAACAGGCCTCCCACATTCACAAGTTTTCTCGAAATTCCGAGGAAATCAAGTTAGAGCTTAGAAATCATTTCCGAGAAAAGTAAAACATTAAGCTAAGCCAGACGGGAGAGGCATGAAACGCCATGCCGCAGGCTTACTTTGGCACAAATGATTGTTCTGGATTCGTGCCTGACATCGGTATTGTGAGTTGTGTCTGACATCGCCAGAAGCTGAAAAGAGGAACTTTTTTATATTTGAATAGTATATCGGCTACCAGGTCTGTCAAGCCGAACCTACTTATTTTAGGGGTGCATTAACATGGCTATGCGGTTTTATCTCCTTTCGTTTTCCCACTGGGGAAAAAGGAAAGAAGTGAAAAAGATTATGAGAAAATTAGCTCCAAGCTTTCCAACAGACTCTGTGCTTGCTGGAGCCTTGACATAATTTTGACCAAAATGTTGCACCAGGGAGTGTAGTAGTATTGATACATGTGTGTGTGTGTGTGTGTGTGTGTGTGTGTGTGTGTGTGTGTGTGTGTGTGTGTGTGTGTGTGACAGACAGGCTGAGAGAGAGATTGTCCATATGTAAATAACGCATGTGTGTGTATTGCATAATGTGTGTATGTGCATATGTGTATTTGCATGTGTATTGAACGATATGTATGAATTACATAGGAGTATGTGTGATGCGGGGGGGGGGGTAGAGAGGGAGAGAGAGAGGTGTCAAATTAAAATGTTTTTTTTAAGTATTGCGATTCCACAGCTGTTGGTGACATGGAGTTAAAACTGGAGACATGAAGATATTTATATTTGCTAGCGGAAATGGAGGAGTGACACGAAACGACAGCATGTAGAAGTGAAGTGGATGGGGAGGGACGAGAGTTAGGATGACGGGAAGGGGAGGGGGTGTGAGGGGAGGGAGCCGGCACCGGGGAGAGTTAAGCTTCGTGTCTCGGTGGGCAGAGCACCATCACGTGTTCGCTTTTTGCTGGGTTTTAAATTAAACAAAATGAATTGCTCACTGCTTACGTGCCCGCGGACCGAGTGGCACCACAAAATGACAGGATGAAGGAAATGGCGAGAGCAAGAACAAAGCCTTTTTGTTGAATTCGAATGAGAGACTCGTCAGTTGTGACAGGGGACTTTAGAGAGTGTAGCCGAGTTCCGCGTTGTGTAGCGTAGTTGTTGGTAAAACACGGGAGAGTGGTGGGGGAAAAAAGTAAGGGGTAGTGGTGGGGATAGGTTTGAGAGGTTTGGGGGGGGGGGGGGGGGGGGGGGGTGTATTAGAGGTGTGTATTGTGAGGGTTGGTAAGAAAACAATGACGTAAACAGGGAGAGGGAAGGAGGATAGATTGGAATAGAAGCCTGCGAAGGTGAGAAGGGAAAGCGTGTTGGGTGGTGGTGACATTAGTGCAGTGCGGGCTGTAGAGGTAACTAACACAATGTGCGTTTAAACGAATGGTATCAGGCAGACTTGGTTAGTCTTTCATCCATTTTTCGGTGAACTTTATTGACGTATGTTATAGCTTAGAAAAAAAAAATATGGCAGCCGCCATGTGTTGTCCCAGTGTCCGAACTGAACGGACAGACTTTAAGTGGTCTATGGTGGCCCTTGTACTGAGGGCCAGATGGAAGACGGAGGTGGTGGAGCGGCATATGCAGGGGTTGCAGGTAGGGGGAGGGGCTCGTAAGGAAGAAATTACACCACGATGGACAAGCAGTTGGTTGCATTACTCGTCCCTTCGATTTTGTTTTCATATCGGAGAATAAAATAGAAAAGACCTTGCCACGCTACAAATCGTCACTTAACCGCAATTATCGCAAATTTCCGCCGAAATCAAAATCGTCACCATTTCCGACAAAATGGGCGGATATGTAAACTTTGAGAAAGTAAACTGTAGGTCTGATTTGGCTTCTGTTCTGATACTACTTATGCGTTAGCACAATGTATGAAGGGGCAGGCTGTTTGTGTTTGTGAGGCATCATTTTCGTGCCAACAGCCAAACAGCCGTAAACTGGCGCGAGGCTGCCTTGGAATGTGAGGGCTTTCGTTTGGTAGGAAATTAAAGTTGATAGTTTTGATGCGTGTAGTAAGGCAGACTAGGGGTAAATTGTTTTTGCTTTTGTTTTTGATTAGATGTATGTCACTAGTGTAAGACATGAACAAACTTACGGCATAATACACATGAACATGTATTTGGTGACATGTATTGAAACATCCTTTACTTTGCTTTAAGTGTACACAGTATTTTCATTAAGACTGCGCACAAAGCAAAGAACAACGAACATAACCAATAAAACATGTAAATTTTGCATCAGAACTATTCTTACAACTCTATTCTACTTTTGAGTCTAATGACCACAGTTTATTGCTAATGGTAGTAATTGTTGTAGTATCAGTAAAAGCAGCAGCAGCAGCATTTTAGTATCAGCTGATTTACTGCAGCAGCTGTAAGAGTCAAAGCAGCCGTAGTAGCACACAAGGGATACTGCTGCAAAACTTAATTTTTTGAGAGTAAGCCATCATCTCTCGCCCACTCCAAATCGATAAGCCAGTTTAAGTCAACACTTCTGCAGTATAAAGTGTGCTAACTAGACTGAAACAGTTTGTCAGCATCAGATGTCACTGGCGACGAATTGGCAGCTGGCGTCACTTCGGAGACCGAGAGTAGACACAGTTTGTCGCCAGCGACAAATTTGGTTTCGATGACAATGTGGGTAACGAGGCCAGTCCAAATTTTCGCCGGTGACGATTTGGGCAGGCAACAGTTTGGAGCGTAACAAGGAACTAATCAATCAAATTCTCTCTCTCTCTCTCTCTCTCTCTCTCTCTCTCTCTCTCTCTCTCTCTCTCTCTCTCTCTCTCTCTCTCTCTCTCTCTCTGTCTGTGCCTGCCCTGTTTCTGTCTGTCTGTCTGTCTGTCTGTCGACAGTTTGGGGCATAACAGGGCCCTAGTCATGTTAACTCTCACTCTGTGTGTGTGCGTGTGTGTGTGTGTGTGTGTGTGTGTGTGTGTGTGTGTCCTCACCCCCAGCAAGTAGCATGTGTATGCAGAAGAGGGCGGGAGAAGAAGGATGTAGAGGGTCGGGGAGGAAGGGGGCGAGTAGTGGGAAGAACAGAAAAGGAAGAACTATAGTAAGCACAGTAAGTGGTATTAGCCACAACAAGCTATGTATTTAGACCGTTTTTATACCCTTGAACGAAAGATGTCGTTAAAACATCGTTCATAGTATACTTCCCTCGTGTTTCTTCTTTTAACCCACACCACTGTAGACCTCCATTAGAGTGACGCTTCACGCGGTGGAGCAGAACCTCTTGCCCTGTGCAACTGACCTTCCGAATGATCGATCTACCAGATCAGATCAAACATTCCGGTTCTCTTATTCTTCTCAAACGTTTTACTAGCAGTGTGGTTATCTTGGTTCCCAGGTGATGCTATCAGGCGAATAGGTTTTCGGAAATACTCTGTGTAAACTGAAAGACTAGAATTGAGGGATTTAAAGCGTGATCTCTTTGAGCCAGACCTTGCGAACAGTCCCTAGTGTGTGCCTGTGGCTGTCCAGTTGAAAACGCGCTGCTCATTTTCTGCTAGGAAGCACGTTCTGTCAAAACGCTAGTGCTCACATAATAGATCTCACTCGCCGATATTAAGAAAAAATGTTTGAACTCTAGTATTTGAGAGAGAAGACACAAGTGTGACAGAAAATGGAGAAATGTTTCAAGTGATCGGAAATTACATTTGCATTTCAAGTCGATTTTCACAAGATTAAATGAGAGAGAGAGAGAGAAAGAAAGAGAGAGAGAGAGAGATTATGATTATTGCTTATAGCCCAGCCGACTGCAAAGGGCCGTATCAGGGTTGCCACCCCGTTGACGTCAACTCTAAAAAACAGACTTGGTGTGGGGGGGGGGGGGGGGGGGGGGGGGGGGTTAGGTTGAGAAGAGGGAGGCTTAATTTCAACATTGCATTCGCTTCACACCATCGAAAAACATTGATGAAAACATTAAACGGTTTAAGTCGTACCCAAGTCCTAATCTGTTTGCGCGATTTAACCGTTAACACAGGCCGAGCAACAGCTGTCATTGTGTCCTCCACTTCCACCACCACCACCGACCTGCAACCCATGCGCGCTCTCCCTCCTCCTCTACCCCCCTCCCCCCCCCCCAACCCCCCCCCCACACACACACACGCACACACACCTACCTTTCTGAACCACATACAACCTTCAATCAATCAATTACTCCCTCAAAATCAACGTCCACCTTCCGTTGGCAAGTTTGTAGCTGTTGGAGACCGTAAATGCCCATAAACACACAGAAGGGGTGGCCCACTTGACAGTCCTCAACTGCAGCCGTCGTGCCTGCCAGCAGTTGGTGCGGCACGTGCGTCACGCTCCTACATAGTGTATGCAAGCCGTTCGGGGCGACAGCCTGGGTGGTGATCATAAAATCACAGACGGGTTGGGGTACCTTGGAGGCTTAGTGCGGCTATGCCGAGGGCGCTGTCGATGCGTTGGCACCCAACATCAAAACGAGGCCAGGTCGCTGCCCACCATCGTGTTGTTTCTAGATGAGTCCCTATCCCTCCCCCCCCCCCCCCCCCCCCCCCCACTTCCCTCGTCGCCTGGGATGTTTTATAGCTGTCTGCCCACTTGAGATTAGGATGTTGGCGTTAAACCTGAATAATTCGTTCAACCAGCTGCATCATTGTATGATTACCTTCACTCTCTTTTCCTTTTCATCACCACGCCCACCCTTCCCCCGTCTTCCTTAATACCTACAGGCTTCCCATCCACTGAAATCTTCAGTCCTGTTCAGAGAAGGCAAAGTATAGGTCGGCAGACGACGGGCCTGATGATTAAGGGAAAAAAAAAAAAAAAAAAAGAAGAAAAAGAGTAAAGGCCAGGTTCGGTCATACAACTTCCATGTCTGTTTCCAGCGTTCAGCAGGTGTCAGGGAACAAACAGAATGATCTGACCAGCTCCAAATATTTCCATTAAACCCACTTTAGTGTACACACACACACACACACACACACACACACACACACACTCTCTTTCTCTTTGTCCTCCCCACCACCTGTCTCTCTCTCTCACTCTCACATGCCCATACAGTCTCTCTCTCACTCTCTCTCTCTCTCTCTCTCTCTCTCTCTCTCTCTCTCTCTCTCTCTCTCTCTTTCGCGCGCGCGCGCACACACACACACACACACACACACACACACACACACACACACACACACACATACATACATAGACACACACACATACACAAGCGGGAGCGCACGTTCACACAGACACACACTCACACACACACGCGCGCACGCGCGCGCCACTTTCCTGTCTGGCTCTCCCCGGCGTCAAAGTTCAGTCATTCATTCAGTATGCACACTTCAGTTACGCAGTGTGTTTCTTTCCGCCTTTTCTCCTCTTCCTCCTCCTCCTCCACCTCCTCCTCCTCCTCCTCCTTTCCGATTCTGTCCGTGGATCTTCCTTTCGTCTTCCTTCTGCATTCCCAGTCCCATTCACAGCTGTTTCTCAAGCAATACTGAGAAGGAGTGGGGGTGGGAGAGAGAGAGTGTGTGTGTGTGTGTGTGTGTGTGTGTGTGTGTGTGTGTGTGTGCGTGCGCGCGCGCGCGCGAGCGCATACATGCTTCCGTAAACATTTTGATCTCAGTTTCGTCAAGGAAGCATAACTGTTTTGTAGATCAGTCCACATAAACGACACCACATCTGAAGTCGCCCTATATATATATATATATATATATATATGTATGTATGTATGTATGTATGTATATATATTGTCGTTTTAAGTAATACCCTCTTCTCACTAGGCTTTCCCATCTCTTTCCAATCCGTAGTCTTTCACCCAAGAAACTGCACCTAGATCGAAGAGAAGAGTGACTGTTCATCCATCGTTTCCATCGTTTTGAATGTTGTTTGTCGTGCCTGAAGAAGACCCCCCCCCCCCCCAAAAAAAAAAAAAAAATCCAAACGCTTAGTGTCTATTTTGTAATTTGTGTGTTCTTTTGTTTGGCGGCTCAGTGATTCCATTTTTGCCGTCGTGTGTCAATGTCCGCCAGCAGGCACCCACTTTGAAACCAGTTGGTGAATGTTGTAAATGCGAGATGTTGGTTGATGATGCAGACTGTGCTGTGCAGACGTTTTGTGAATGTTGTGATGTAGGTATCGGTGAACGTTGTCGAGGTAACGTGTGCAGACGTTTGTGAATGTTGTGGTGTAGGTATCGGTGAACGTTGTCGAGACAACGTGTGCAGAGGTGTGTGAATGTTGTGATGTAGGTATCGTGAACGTTGTCGAGGCAACGTGTGCAGAGGTGTGTGAATGTTGTGGTGTAGGTATCGGTGAACGTTGCCGAGGCAACGTGTGCAGAGGTGTGTGAATGTTGCGGGACTTGTTGTGCAGATGTTGATGAATGTTTGTAGGTACTGGTCAGTGTGTGGTGGGGCAGCGTGTGCAGACGTGTATGGATGTTGCCGGCTGTGTTGTGCAGAGGGTGGTGAATTTTGTAATGTAAATTACGGCTGTGTTGTGCAGAGGGTGGTGAATTTTGTAATGCAAGTACGGCTGTGTTGTGCAGAGGGTGGTGAATTTTGTAATGTAAATTACGGCTGTGTTGTGCAGAGGGTGGTGAATTTTGTAATGTAAGTACGGCTGTGTTGTACAGAGGGTGGTGAATTTTGTAATGTAAGTACGGCTGTGTTGTGCAGAGGGTGGTGAATTTTTTAATGTAAAGTACGGGTGTGTTGTGCAGAGGGTGGTGAATTTTGTAATGCAAGTACGGGTACGGTGTGTTGTGCAGAGGGTGGTGAATTTTGTAATGCAAGTACGGGTGTGTTGTGCAGAGGGTGGTGAATTTTGTGAATTTTGTAATGCAAGTACGGGTGTGTTGTGCAGAGGGCGGTGAATTTTGTAATGCAAGTACGGCTGGTGAATTTTGTAATGCAGAGGGTGGTGGGTGGTTTTTTTAATGCAGGTACGGGTGTGTTGTGCAGAGGGTGGTGAATTTTGTAATGCAAGTACGGCTGTGTTGTGCAGAGGGTGGTGATTTTTTTAATGCAAGTACGGGTGTGTTGTGCAGAGGGTGGTGAATTTTGTAATGCAAGTACGGGTGTGTGTGTGTGTGCAGAGGGTGGTGAATTTTGTAATGTAAGTATTGGTCAGTCTTCTTCTGGGCATTGGTGAGCAGATGTGTAGGAATTTTGTTCGTTGCGGGCTGTTTTGTGCAGATCTGCCTGGTGCCAGCAGACAACGGACAGTACGACCTGGTGCAGTCACGTGCTTTTGTGCAGGATCTGGCTATCTGTCAGTGTAAGTGCTGTGTGTGTGTCACTCTGTGTGTGTGTGTCACTGTGTGTGTGTGTGTGTGTGTGTGTGTGTGTGTGTGTGTGTGTGTGTGTGTGTGAGTGTGTGTGTGTGTGTGTGTGAGAGAGAGAGAGAGAGAGAGAGAGAGAGAGAGAGAGAGAGAGAGAGAGAGACATATAACGAGTCTTCTAGGACTCGAACCTACGATCACCCAACCCACAAATGGTGACACTGGCTATTACAAAACGGTTGCTGGCGAGATTATGGTTGACTGGCTTGAAAAATGCCTGTAAAAACTGGTAGATGTGTAAAAATAAGAGAATATTGCAGTGAACGGAGTGCATTAAAGAATGTATTTGTAGGATAGATTCATTTAGAAAATCTGTAAGGTTATAGATAAATTCAGATCAGAAGGCTGTGTCGGGTTGTCCTGTTGACAAGAACAAATGTGGACAGCACATGCTTCTTGGAGAGGGCACTCTGACTGATTGTGTTGCAGTGCATGACGGAACATAGTCGAATATGCATTTTGATATCTTTTGTTTTCTACATACTGACTCTTAACTTCTTTTGGTTTGAAATTTTAAAAACTGGAAATCAGAACGTCAAGTGCAGCAATTTAGGTCAAAAATAAATGTTTGAGGCGCTTTTTTCATCAGACATTTATATCTGAACCTAAGTATTGTATCAGGATGCAAGAGAAGTTAGTAGCCCTTTTTGTCCAAGTCAGTTACGTCAGTGTGTCAGTTATGGATAGAATGGGACAAAATGAATCATTAAATTTCTGTTATGGCCAGTAAATTATACTTCACACGTATTCATCTTTGATCTATCGGCGAGTATGAAGTATTAGCATTTTCTGGAAAGCTGTGCCATATAACTAATGTTGTACGCACATGCGTGACTTCGGCTCTTGTATTCAGTGGATGCTGCGTGCATGTGCACACGTATTTCGGCTATTGTACAAACGGTAATGTATGCATGTCCGTATATTTCAGCTGGTGTACAACTAATTCTGTGTGCACATGCGTTTTTTTCAGCCGTGGTGTACGAGGTGCTGTACAGAGGGGTGTTTGGTCTGAGGGAAGAGCTGCAAGAGGCAGTCAGCTTCATACGTCAGCAGAAAAAAATCTTCTTCTTGACACCAACGGCAAAATGTACGTGCTGCACATTTGTGTTTTTTCTCTTTCATATATCATTAGTCTTCTTAGTTCAGTGTATCCTTGCCCACACAAACTAACAACTACACTATAACGTGTGTGGAAGTTCTTTTTACGTGGAAACAAACAAAAAATCACAGGTAAGTGTTTGACGCATACACCGTCTTCAGATAAAAAGACAAGGCAGGGGAACAACAAAAACCATAGTTTGATGTCGAGTGCTGAACATCGTAAGGGCTTAGGATGACAATGGAGAAAATGTTTAGAAAAGAGCAAATGTGGGTCTTTTAAACCCACAGTTTGATGTCCAGTCCTGTATTGGGAATTCAGATTATATTATTAAACCCATAGTTTGATGTCAGGCCCTGTACTGGTAAAGGAATTTAGGTTACAGTGCAGATGTGTTCAGATGTTTTAAACCCATAGTTCGATGTTGGGGTCCTGAATTGGGAATTCAGATTGTATTAAACCCATACTTTGATGTCAGGTCCTGCACTGGATAAGGAATTTAGATTACAATGGAGATGTGTTTTGGAACAAAGTGAACGTGGGTACTTAAACTCGTCATTGGATGTCGGGTCCGTAGAATAAGTAGCAGGGTAAGGAATTTAGATTACAGTAGAGATGTGTTTTGGAACAGAGCAGATATGCATGATTTGACCCTCCAGTGGTCACGTCATGACAAAAAGCAGAAAGTTTGTTTTGACATGAAAAGAGAGAAATGTTTTGGTTTCTCCTGGCCAGTCCTGTTCGTGACATTCCTTTGCTGCTCATCTCCGAATTCCCTTAAAGTGACCACGCCCATACTCATTCTCTCGTTTTCACCCTAGATCCCTAGAAGCGTTCAGTATTGTGTCGCAGCAACGTTTCCCGCCAAAGAAGGCGCTGCGCTGCTGCTGGGTTACATTTGAGGCATTCATCATGCATGTTCTGACCTACCAGGATACACCCTGCAAGTGCTCCATCTAACAGTCGTTGCGTCGAGTTCACTTACACTGCGAAATACTGTATTTGTTGATCAGCAAGGTTGAAATGTTTTTTGGATGGAGACACCAAGCTAAAGGAATAGCAAATGGGATTTTGAACTGGGAAGTCATGCAAAGATCAGATTGAGGCGCATCACAGCATATCGTCATAAAGCAATCGAAGTGACAGTTCTACCTATATTATATAAACTTTGTTAAATCTGATACATTGGACAGAATTGTAGCCTATAGGATAATCAGACACCAGGTAAAGCTGGTTAATATCACACGACTATATGAAAATACACCGACCATGTCATTTGCAACTCCATTGTATCACAGCCTTCCAGTATTGATGCAGAGTTCAACGAGGATGTTTTTTATCGCCTCTGGTTTTCTCTACGGTGATAGATTGGGTCATGAAGACAGTGAGCCAACCATTTGGAATCCAGCAGACTAACACACAAGCTGGATGACCTTGATTTTCAGATGACATCAGCTGCTGTCACACTCTTGTCGACACATGCAAGAAAAAAACAAGCCTTCGACTATCAGCGATGAATAAATGTTTGAATGCTGAGAAGATCGAAGGCCAGGAGAACTAGCTCGGCATCAATCCGTCACGGGAACAAGCTATAGATCATGTCAGCAAGTCCACCTTTCTTAGAAGGATGGTCAGCAAGACAGGAGGTACAGGTGATGATATAGGGACCAGGATCTTCGAGGCAAAAGACACGAGTTCATTGTCCTCCAATCCATCAGGAGGAATGCCAGCTTATACCTCGCCACCGTTCAGTAGCAATGTTAATCCTCTACTGCTGTATGGCTCTGTCTTGAAGACCCGCCAAAGAGCTGAATACAAGCTATAGGTCTTCATCAATACCTTCTTGCGACAAATACTCGGCATCAGAAGAACGGAAAACAATCACAAATGAAGAACTTCGGCGCATAACCGAGCAGAGAGATAGTTAGAGACACCACACAAACCCCAAAATGACAAGGGATTGGACACATTCCGCACAGACGTCCACAAAACGTAACGCCCACGGAAAACGACAAAGTGGACGCCATTATCAGCATGGTGACATACCTTGAAAAATGAGCTGAAAACAGCCAGGATGTCTAGGCAAGGCAATAAGGACAAAGGCAACCCAAGATCTATCACGCTGGAGATGTAGAGTTAAGACCCAATGTTCAGCAGGAGCAAAGTGGACTGAATCGACTAGTCGCTGATCATACTGACACACAAACGAGAGAAGGCTGCTACAGAATTAAATTACACTTCTAAGATGACAATACTCCTCTATCATACAATACATTTTATATACTCTGGCACTCTAGTCTGTTCTGCCTTCTTTTCTACTTGGTCGTTCAGTGAACAGAACTTTCAGTGTTATCCATTGGTAAATAATAAACACCATGTGACTGTTTCAATCCCGTCACTGAAGAAGCACACACTCTATCAACAGGAGTCGATCTGTACTGTACTCTGTTTTTTTTTTTCTTTTTTTCGTGCTGGCTTCAGGTTTGTTTCGAGGGTTGTTGCTAAATTCGAAACCTTTAACTAAGGCATGTATGATAGGGAGCGCACACTCATGCAGACTTACAACCACACACACACACGTGTGTGTGTGTGTGTGTGTGTGTGTGTGTGTGTGTGTGTGTGTGTGTGTGTGTGTGTGTGTTGGAATGAACGATTGAGAGGGTGAGGGAAGGTCAGAGGCAGTAGGAGGGAGGGGGAGGACGGGGAGAATAACGATATTGGAAAGGTGATGAACGGCTGTGGCCTGGCTTTGGCAGAAGCCCCACATTGGCCGGACCCCGGCTGCTACTGCACTGCAGGGGCAGCAGTCTTAAACCCACTTCCACCGAACCGCTTTGCCAACTGTTGGATCCCTGCAACATCTGTGCCACCACCATCCCTACCTCCCATCACTATTCCCTTCACCTTGCCCTCATCCTCTTTCTTCTCCTCTCCTTCCCTTTCGTCTCTTTCTATCAGTCTGACTCTCCCGCTCTCTTTTTCTCTCAGTCTCTCTCTCTCTCTCTCTCTTTCTCTCTCTCTCTCTCTCTCTCTCTCTCTCTCTCTCTCTCTCTCTCTCTCTCTCTCTCAACGAAATTTGATAACATCACAGTAATGGCTATTGAATAAGTTTTTTAGCAAGGAAGTAGGTCTTTAACTGCCTGTATATTTATAGGTTAATCAGGAAAACGTTGTTCATTTTTTCATTGCAGTGGATACTGTTCCCTCTTCTTTATAAAAGGCTATGGCACCCATGAATAAATAATTCACTCTGCCTGACTGTCGTTCCGCCTTTCCTCCTGTCCCTCCCTCCTCCGCCCTCCGCCCTCTCTCTCTCTCTTCTTTCCCCCTCCCTCCCTCCCTCTGTCTGACTCTCTCTTCTCTCTCTCTCTCTCTCTGTGTGACTCTCTCTCTCTCTCTCTTCGTATCTCTTCTTTCTTTCTTCTTCCTCGCTTCCTACCTCTCTCTGACGAATGCACCCCACAGACACCCACACTTCATCCATTGTATAGCTACCCAAGGAAAAATGGGTCTTTTGAAAAGATGGGTCTTTTTGGTTTGGACACTACTTAGTCAATGGGTCTCTTCAAAAATTTAAGTTTCCAGTCACAGATCTTTGGAATAACCGTAGATCTGACTTAGTCAACACACTTTGAACTTGTATCCCTAAACTATCGTAAGAACGCTATTTCAACCCCCTTGCCCCCCTCCCCCCCTCTTCCCTCCCCTCTAAAAAGAAAGAAACTTTTTGAAACTGCATGGAAGACAACTATTATTTCGTTTTTATGTTCAGTTTGTTATTGACTATGCACGAGCACTTTGAGGCACAGCTATAACTTGCTTAAATCGCTGATTAGCATTCCTAAGAGAGCTTCAAAGTAGCTATTGGTAAATCGTCTTCAGAGTTAGTCTCCGACTTCAAGTAGGCAGACATTCAGCCTCCCAAGCTTCAGTTTATATACGATAAAGGACTTGTTCTACATCAGATGCTCTCTGGCAGTGCTGCATCATTTTCTTCAACGAACGTGTTCATTTTTAAATGACTACTGACGTTCACATGAAAGACACCTCTCCTTCGCAGTGTTTTATACACATATGGTCTGGCGTGTGCTGGAGGTTGGAGAGGCTTGTGGTCAAATGGGAAGAGAATTTGCCCGAAGACTTGACTGTCGTGGGTTTGAGCTACTCTGGAGTTCGATTTTTTTTTCGGTTGAAACTCCCCATCTGCCCACCCCAGCAGCAGAATGTGGGTACGTGATTCAGTTCAGGGAGGGTTAAAGGCGGCGAAAGAAAAGAGATGGGCACTGCCATCTATCATGCCGTGTCAAAGACACTGTAAACCTTAGACAGATCACTGCCCCTACGGCAAGGGTCTGTGGGAACATTTTGAAATATGGAGGATTGCTGTGGAATCGTATCCCTTGCGAACTTGGAAATGAATCAGACATAAAACAAAGTCAGATCTGCTTTTCATAAGTATCCAATGAACCTGTCAAGTTTGACTCTTCTGAACTTCAAAATGTATTCATCATTCTGTGTATTTTTTTTCAATTGATGTGCGTTTCACTGTGCTGTGCTCTGTGTGTGTGTGTGTGTGTGTGTGTGTGTGTGTGTGTGTGTGTGTGTGTGTGCGTGCGCGCGCGCGCGTGCGTGCGTGCGTGCGTTTTTGCGTAGGTGCGTGTGGGCGTGCGCACGTGCGTGTGTGTATCCCCATCTATGTATCTCATTGTTTGCAAGTCCCGTCCTCTCTCTCTCTCTCTCTCTCTCTCTCTCTCTCTCTCTCTCTCTCTCTCTCCAACCCTGCTCTCTCTCTCTCGCTCTCTTTCTCTCTCTTTTACCCCCACCCCTCCCCCCCCCTGCTCCAGCTTTCGTTCACTTATTTTTGTTTTCGTTAATTTGTTTTGCTATATATATTGGTTTATTGCTCGATCTTTAAACAGTTTAACGCTTTCTTCCCTCCCAAAGGCTGGTTTAAAAGCAAAAAAAGTATATGCTTAATCCATAACCCAATAAACATAAAACCCGCTCTCTGTCTGTCTGTCTGTCTGTCTCTCTCTGTCTGTCTCTCTCTCTCTCTCTCTCTCTCTCTCTCTCTCTCTCTCTCTCACACACACACACACACACACACACACACACACACACACACAAACACGCTTCGCTTTCTCTCTCTCTCTCTCTCTCTCTCTCTCTCTCTCTCTCTCTCTTCCCCAACCCCCTGCCCCCAGCTTTCGTTCACTTAATTTGTTTTTCATTCATTTGTTTTCCTGTATGTGTTTGGTTTATTGCCTAGATCTTACACGCTTTCTTCCCTCACGAAGCCTGGCTTTTTCTTCAGAAGTATGGTTAATCCATAACCCCTTGAACATAAGAAGCTCTCCGCTCTCTCTCTCTCTCTCTCTCTCTCTCTCTCTCTCTCTCTCTCTCTCTCTCTCTCTCTCTCTCTCTCTCTCTCTCTCTCTCTCTCGTTCCTCACGTTCCTCATCCGCCCTTCCGCTGGCTTCTACCTCACGAATCGGCGCATTATTTTTCACTCGTTAATCCCTCGGTTATGAAAAGTAGGTCTTGCTAAGCACTTGCAACAGCTGCATTGTTTGCTTTAGAAATCTTCCACTTACAAGTGTCACAGCTGTGTGTTGGCGGCTTCTGAAAGCATGACAGGTCGTAACGGGTTCATTTCGCCGGTACTGCTGCTCTCTCTCTCTCTCTCTCTCTCTCTCTCTCTCTCTCTCTCTCTCTGGTGACTGACTGTTGCTGCGCACAGCAAGAGAAGTGGTTTGTCTAACAAGGATTGATCTTCATGTCTCGGGAGGTAAATTCAGCGACAGCTGCTGGTATTTCTTCGAAGTAAATATAGTTGCAGTCGTCCGCCTCACGGTTATTGAGAACTGTTGTGGTTCTCGCAGTGTTTTGCAGGAGACTTGTGATCATGGGGTTTGAAGTGTGGTATTCTTTTGGCGTTCATTTCGGAAACATGCAGTCAACAGCATATCACAGCCTTGTTGTTGATGCAAAGTGTTAGGAAACTTCATCGCTCAGGCTTGAAAGCAATAAGAAGAAAGCAGACTCTTGAACGTGTAGTTTGAAAAAAAAATTGAACCTGTAAACGTGTGTAGTCAACAATGTACACACATGAGCAAGATTGCAGTACTGAATTACCCATACTTTAAAGCTTGTTTACCCTGGAGAGGGGATGTTACAAGTACCAAATTCTCGAAACAAAGAAAGGAAAGAATTTACAAAGAATGTGGTACAAATTTGCGTGGAATAAGAAAAAGACATGAGATGAAAAGAACTGCGGTTGGCGACTCAAAAAACACCGATGATTGAGGTATTGGAGTACCTACTGTAAAAAGAAAGTAATTGTAAAAAACAAAGTAATTTGAAGATCCAGATGAGTTTAAAATGGATTAGAAATGAAAATGCTGACAATCCAACCTTAGGAAATATTCAAGCAAAGTGTCCAGAAATAGATTCGTTAATCTGAACGTGAATGTTCTCGAAAGTGGTCTCACAGAGTCAGTAAACTTTGGAGAGACGCTTTTGTCAGTGAAAATTTTGAAGATTTTGGGTAGACAAGGGACAAAAACACCCCTAAAACAAAGAACGAAAATCATAGAAACCACCCTTAACACGAACATCTTGCAACTGTACTAAATTCACTTGTTTGCTTGCTTGCTTTTGTATTCCTTTCCTTCACAACATACGCACGCTCATGACACGCTTTGAAAAACTGTAAGCAGAGAACATGTTAGCATCAGTGCGATTATTTATGACAAGAATACCAAAAGCCTAGAGTTTTGTGACTAATAATCGGTTCTCAGCAACCTTTGAACATTGTTCTGGCGTCTAGGGTCGGATTGAACAATATGGGACAAAATCTCTCTCTCACTCTGTGTGTGTGTGTGTGTGTGTGTGTGTGTGTAATCATTTGCAGTGGTTATACATCACAATTTGTGGTGTTAGCCTTCAGAGAGATTTGACGAGAGTTTGTGGGCAACGGGTATCCTGTTCGTCCACTTGTTTGGTGTTTCCGTCGTCGTCGTGTGTTGACCACCGATCGGTCGACGTTAGTCCTTGAGCAGACCGCGCTGGTGTGCTGGTATATGGATGGACAGTCCGATCGTTCATCCACACACCCCAGGATAGTAATGGGGTACTGGCAGGGTAATGCAGGAAGGTGTGAACATGGATACCGTCCTGCCTTCCCTGGCATGTTTGACATGCTTACACCTCTGTTCTCCAAGGGCGTCAAGGCCCTAGTCAAGGCAGCCAGTCGCTTCATTCGGCCCTCGGGGCAGGACTTTAGGGAGGAAGAGGAGACGGGGTGGATACA
>JADBJO010001634.1:97373-114873 GCA_016801955.1 Conus betulinus
CTTTAAGATATTGCCTCGTGCCGAGTTTTCTACTTTGTTTGTTTGTTTGTTTTCTTGTTTTTATTTTATTTATTTATTTTTTTTACTTGAGATCAATACTCATTTTACATGTCGACAAAAAACTAGAAGTGCCGCCCACAGACCATTACAATTGGATGACTTTAGATCTTTCAAAAAGCATGATGGACGAGGACTAGCTATGATGATAATAAAAAAAAACTTGAAAAACAAACTGTCCAGGATATAAACTTGGAAAAATGGTGTAGCAGCACACTTGAGCTAATGAGTGTGAGGCTAGAAAGACCGGATGGTAATCAGAAAAGCCTTGTACTCATCAATGCATATACATCCAGGTACCCACACATCAAAAACGGATTGGACCTTTCTGGAAGAAATAGAACATAAATTTTTAGACTCTGTTATACTATGTGGAGATCTTAATGTGCGCTCAAAATTGTGGGATCAGCATGGTACCAATCCTCAAGGAATTGCACTGGAAGGGAAGTTGGATGAAGTACTTCTTGGTGCACTGACATCATCATCCCCAACACATACAGGAAGACACTGACAGTGTCATTGACTTTGCACTCATTGGACCAAAATTCACAGCAGGCATGAGTGTGGAAGCACTTCATCGTGGAAGTGACCATTTTCCTGTTGTGTACAGTTTACAGAAACTATCAAAAGTTACACAAAACAAAAGGACCCTTTCCAATATAGCAACAATGAAGGGGATATATCATAGAAACGTTAAGGAGTAGAAGATACAAAAGAAACAATAC
Organism: Conus betulinus; assembly: GCA_016801955.1. NCBI lineage: Eukaryota > Metazoa > Mollusca > Gastropoda > Neogastropoda > Conidae > Conus > Conus betulinus. The sequence continues at coordinate 98,156 of JADBJO010001634.1, forward strand.
TACAACCAAACAAATCGTTCAACCCCTTTGGTGGAATACAGACACGGAAACAGCCTGGAAAGATAAATGCAGGGCTGTAAGAATTTGACAGAGAAAGAGGAAACCTTGCCCTGATCTAGCTGTTAAAACAGACATGGATCAGAAAAACTGAATAATTCGAAAGAGTAGCTGAAGAAGCAAAAGAAACCAGGTGGCAACAATTTTGTCTGTCACTTAATTATGACACAACAGTGACTCAGTTCTGGCACTTTTACAGTCGGATGGAAGGAAAACGCAAAAGAAAGGCAACCCCAGATATCTTAGATGCTGATAGTATCACCAAACTCAAGACAAATTTGGGAGAAAGGGTCGGCTCTACTTAAACGTTCATAGAACAGAGTGATCTAAGAAATTTGGAGGAAAAGAAGAAATATTTGACCAGCTTAAACCAACACCTAGCTCAGACTGGCATTGATGATGAAATTACAGCATCTGAACTGGATGACACAATAGCTAGATGCACTAAGGATAGTGCTCCAGGTCCAGGTCCAGACAAAGCACGGTATGCAGATATCAAACCGCTCTCAGAAGAGGAGAGAGCCCAGCTCTTCAGTCTCTACCAGAAGAGTTTCGATAAAGGCTATGTCCCAGAAGTCTGGACACACAGTTACCTGAAAGATTTACCAAAACCAGGAAAAGATCATCATTGGCTATATGGCTACCGCATACTCGCTATGCAAAATGTAGCAGGAAAGCTCATGGAACGAATCATAGCAAGAAAAACTCGCAAGAATTCTCTAAAGTCGACAAATCCTCCCATCAAATCAAGGAGGCTACAGAACAGGTTAAAGTACATGGGAAAATTGGCCGCTTTTACCTCTGAAGTATGCGAAGGATTCCAAAGAAAGGAAGAGACACTAGCTGTTGCAATAGATCAGGAAGACGCGTACAACAAAGTCCAGTTCTCGCTTCTCATGGAACTACTCCTTGACTATGGAGTCAGCAAGACACTTACACGATGGATAGCAGCGGCACTTAAGGAGGGAAACATGGTTTGATTAGCTGTGTTGTGTGGCGCTGGCTACTATTTTGGTAGAAGCGTGTACAGCAGACCTGTGTTTTAATTGACCACAGTGTATGTCGCTGACCTTACACGTGGTTCGTTTGGTTGTGGTATGTGCCGCTACCCTGGGGTTTGATTGGCTATAGTGTGTGCCACAGACCATACACGTGATTCGTTTGGCTGTGGTGTGTACTGCTGACCTGTGGTTTAATTGGACATAATATGTGCTGCTGACCGATGCTTTGATTGGCTGTAATACGTACTGCTGTTGTGTGTACTGCTAACCTGTGGTTTGATTGGCTGTGGTGTGTACTGCTGTCGTGTAGTTTGATTGGCTGTAATATGTACTGCTGACCTGTGGTTTGATTGGCTGTGGTGTGCACTGCTGTCGTGTGGTTTGATTGGCTGTGGTGTGTATTGCTGGTTTGTGGTTTGATTGGCTGTGGTGTGTACTGCTGGTCTGTGGTTTGATTTGCTGTGGTGTGTACTGCTGGTCTGTGGTTTGATTGGCTGTGGTGTGTACTGCTGGTCTGTGGTTTGATTGGCTGTGGTGTGTACTGCTGACCTGTGTTTTGACTGGGCTTTGGTTTGAGCCACAGACCTTACACATGGTTATTTGGCAGTGGTGCCTGGCATTGATCTTTCACGTGGTTTAATTAGTTGTACTTTGTGCTGCTGACCTTGCACGTGGTTTAATTGGTTGTATGTATCGCTGACCTTAACTTGGTTTGATTGGTAGTGTTGTTGCTAAATGTACACGTGATTTGATTGGTTGTAGTGTGTGCCGCAGGGCGGGGCTATCGAGCGGGCCACGCCCCCTCTGCCGTACCGCATCGCCAAGGCGCTTGACCCCGTGTTGTACCGGAACGTGGAGCTGGACATTGTCCAGGAAGAGAAAAGAGGTGGGTGAATGTGGAGTTACTGTTCTTAGCTTGGCTGGCGTTGCCTTTCTTGCTGTGTCTGCTCTTACTGCTCTTTATCACCCACTGTCTGTTCATGCTTGTGAGACAGAAAGAGAAACTCAGCTTCAGTAATACATACATCTTTTACTGAAATTTGAACGGTATGATAAAGATCATGTCTGGAGCGGGAGATTGGAGGACGGGGGGATGGGGGGGGGGGTGGGATTGAGGGAGGGGTAGATGGAGGGTGGAAGGGGAGAGGAGGGAAAGAAATGAAAAGATGTTTGTTCTATCAATGGGTTCCTGACCAGATGGGTAGAATGAGGGAACGTGCACGCATTGTGTGTGTGTGTGTGTGTGTGTGTGTGTGTATGTGTATGTGTGTGTGTGTGTGTGTGCCTTTGGTTGTTTGTGGGAAATGAATATTCAGCAGATGACTTGGTAACAAGAATAATAACAATAACAACATGCACACACACGCACGCACGCACGCTCTCCTACACGCACGCGCACGCACACACACAAAAAAAAAAACAATGACAATGACAACAACAACCTCCCCCACCCCCCCACACACGTACATATTCACGCACGCGTGCGCGCACACACGCTCACACACACATTCACCAACATATACACACGTCTGTGGACTCGCCAGTTCACGCACCTGCATGCTACACCGATAAACAGCCACATGTGCACACACGTCCGCTGATTCGAAGTCTTTTCTTAGTTGACATTGCTTTGATTGTTTGTGTCTGTTATTGGAAAACCCAGTATGAGTTTGCCCCAATCTCTGGGAGTCTTCGCGCTGGGCTATAAGCAACATTACCTTACCTGGGAGTCTTCGCAGTGCTGGTCTTAAGATTATTCCAGCGTATATTTGGTTGATGATGTTCCTTGCTCATCCTTTTAAGTCTGGATGTGCGACCACTTCCTCTTTTCATGTTCAGATCTGGAAGATGGGTCTGTGTATATAGCGGCTTTGTCCTTGTTTGTTTAGATGATTCTTTAAATTTCTTATCACATCAGGTCGGCCAAGATGTAATCCAGTTCTTATCGCTTCTTTATCTGCCAGTGTGTCTTCTTATCTGCCAGTGTGTCTGCTCTCCGATTTTCTTCATCTTCTGCATGTCCAGGGCAGTACATCCACGTGAGGCTCTCCAGTGGAATGTTGCGCATTACTTCACGCAAGCAGGGCTTCCCATTCCACTCTTTACTTTTTACAGTAGGTTCATGGAGTCAGTCAGTATCTATATCATGGCTTGTTGAGTTTGAAACTGGCTTGTGGATGAAAGCCAGTAGAATGCTTGTGTCACTGTTTCTGTCTCCATCGTTAGACTTGAAGTTGTTAAACTGTACACACCATTGTCGTTTTTGCCTTCTGACCATTCCCGACTGTGCCTTCCAAGTTCTGTAGCGATGACAGTTTGGTAGAGGTTTTCAATGTGGTCTGGATGCCTTTTCCATTCTTTCGTTTCTTTTGAGTTCTGGTAACTGGCACACAATCTGTATATTTTCTTCTGTCTGTCCCGTCAGTGGTTTTCTACGTCCTAGCCGAGTGTCCTTTGTGTCCTTGTCCGCCGCATGTAGCGAGTTTTGGGGATTTACAAGTGTTCTGAAATATACTTTCACCTGTTCTACCATTTGTCTTGCCTGAATTAAAGGAAGGTCGGACAGGTATCGCATGATTTCAGCTGATGTATCATTGGTGGTTCCCAGGATCAGTATTGCTTCATTTTTTGAATTCTTTCTCATTTAGAATACTGCTCTTGGACAGTGTTTCGAGCGTTAATTCGTAATCGATCACACTGTATACAAGTGCATGGTACAGTCAATAGAGATGGCACTGTTCAGTGCCTTTAGCTGCCAGAGCTTTCGTGGCAGATAAGTCCTTTTCGCATATAACACCACAATAGGAAAACAACATGAAACGGTGCTCTACCACCACCAAAGTATGTCATCCGAGAAAACGACATACTATCTCCCCTTGGCTCTCTCATTCAGGCTTATCATCCGATAAAATAATATGCCCATCACCCTAAGGCTCATTCATCGAAGGAAAGGGCACCCCAGTGCTATCACATTCCAGACTCTATGAACCACCCTAACCTCAATCCCCATGCTAATTCATCTTAGAACACGGCACGCCGCCACCACAATCGGGTTCGCTTCTTAGAAGATTACGCTTCATGGTTCGCGGTCACGTCCTAGAACATGGCACACCATCACAAGTCTGTCTCGTCTTACAGAATAGCACATTCCTGTATATCTCATCTGAGAGAACGGCAGCCCCCCTTCCCGTCCCCCAAGTCAATTTTGCCTTAGAAATAGGCCACTGTCACTATTTCAAGAACCACGCTGCGACTCGTTCTTGAAAAGTGATTTATTCTTAAAAAAAAGAAAAAGAAAAAAGTGTCCCAATTTGCATTTGAAACGAGCTCTAACGGAAAAGCTATAACTCCAGGACACAAGGAGGTGTAAAGTTCTGAGAGCACCGAATGAGCAACTTGATGTGTAGATGAATGTTGGATCTACATAGAACTAGTTACGTATTACCACGCATACACGCATAAATGATTGCGGTTTGTGACATTGCAGGTTATGTTTGTGATTTTGTTACAAACACAATTTAAGGCTAAGAATTCAAAAAAATTTCATCGTTGTAAAAGACAATACATTTTCTTTTGACAGAAATCACTGGTGTCGAAAAAAAAAAAAGCCCTAAAGTGCGTGAAAACCAATGTTTCATAATAACCCAATATATGTAGAAATCTGGAAAACGGTCTCTTGAATTTTTTTTAAATACGAAAAATGCCAAGTTTGGTTAAGCTGCTTTCAGAAATAGGGAAGATGCATTCATAAACGCACGCATGCGCGCGCACACACACTCGCGCACACATACACACATACATAGGAGAGAGAGAGGGGCACACACACACATGCACAGACACAGACGCGCATGCATCCAAGCGCCTTCGCACTCCCACACACACACACACACACACACACACACACACACACACACACACACACACACACAACACACATATGCACATGCAAACATGCAGGTATCCAACCGCCTTCGCACTCCACACACCCACACCCACGCGTGCGCGCGCGCGCACGCACGCACGCACGCGCACACACACATACGCACACACTCGCGCGCGCGCGCGCGTGCATACAACGTACAGACACACACAAACATACACAAATGCGGGTCATCAAATTTTGAAAAGGATGCTTAAGAACATAAATTGTACAAAGTATGTAATTTTGACGGAAAATCCAGTCGAGTATGCGACATTAGAGTGTTCTGTGTCGATTTTTCTCAGGAACGTTTTTCAACATTTCATAAAATCATTTTCAGATAAATCTGATATTGTACATAGATGTTTTATATATAAATTCACTTTTAGATTTACATTTCAATTGAAATACTTGCGACCCAAAAATGACGGGATCTGTGCGAAAACAAAATGGGTTCACTGGAACAAACAAACACAAAAACACCCAGTTTTTTTTCAACCAGATCGTTAAACTTTTTTTTTTTAGTTAGGCCAGTATACAGAATCAGATGCCCACGCATATGCATACAGGCACACACATTTACAAACGCACATTCGTACTAGTGTGCATGTTCGTTCTTCGGGTGCGCATGTGCGCACAGATACACAAGCGTACGCGCGTACGCGATCGTGTGTGTAGAGTGAGCGCGTTCACATGCACCAATAAGCCGGTGGTTCGTGCTCATTACGTAACAGTGGTTATTTCATTATTTCTGTTTGATTGTTTTAAAAACGCTTTTTTTTCCCCGAGGTCCCATGGAAGCAACACGTTGAAGGGAGGATTTTGAAACACTCACATATAAACAATAATCAGATGGACATACTGTCGGACCGTGCATGCGCATGTGCGCGCAGACTCGTGTACACGTATGTGAACCAGCATTCATGGTTAAATATGGTGCCATGAAAACTTGTGTGTCCATTTTATTCGCCATAAAAACTTCCAACTCAGGACCAGCTGTGATTCTTGGGTACTTTTACACCGACGACCCCCCCCCCCCCACCCCCCCCCCGAACCTCCCATGTATCATTCTTTCTCACCTTCCCTCCTTCCGTCTGTATCTCAGTCTGTCTGTCTGTCTGTCTCTCTCTCTCTCTCTCTCTCTCTGTCTCGCTCGGTCGTTCGCTTTTGTTTCACTTTAATGTCATTTGTTCTCTTTACCCCATCACCTCACTCCCACCCCTACCCCACCCAATCCTTTCTCTCTGTAGCTGCATTAGAGAGGGGGTGGGGCATGAGAGAGAGAGAGAGAGAGAGAGAGAGAGAGAGAGAGAGAGAGAGAGAACGCGCGGGGGGAGAAAGAGAAGGGAGGGGAAGGGTTAAGGGGAGCTGAGTCAAATAAGCATCGCTTCTCGTGACATTCACTCGGCGGTTATGCGGAATAGAGAGCGACAGTCATGAATGTAACTCTTTAGAGTCAGACGTCTGTGTCGCTTCCCACCTGCTCTGCCTCAGCCTCCCTCTCCCTCCCCTTCACCCCACCCCCTCCCATCTCCCCCCTCCCCTCTCTTTCTTTCAGGTTTTTTTTTGCCCCCCCCCCTTCCCGTCTCCACCTTTAACAGCTGCAAAAGTATGCCAGTAGAACGGAACTATCGAGCTTATTTTTTGTGTTGGCCATACTGTCGGTGACGTATACCCGAACTATCGATCGCGCCCGGGCGGACAGAAGTAAGTCTTTTGCATGTGCGGTAAATAGGGTGGAGCGAGAATGCGTTGGGGAATGGCAAACGTGTAGGTGGCTGTGGGCCGTTGATGCTGACGGTGCTGTTGATGGTGTGGTTGTGGTGGTGTTGCAGAGATTAAACTCCGTTTGCAAGGACGGGGTCTGTACGGGGTGTTCTGTCCCGGAGACAAGTGCCAGGTGAGTTTGTGTTTGGTGTGTGTGTGTGCGCGCGCGCGCGCGTGTGTGTGTGTGTGTATGCGTGCGTGCGTGTGTGTGTGTGTGTGTGTGTGTGTGTGTGTGTGTGTGTGTGTGTGTGTGTGATGTAGGTGCGTGCGAACCTGTCTTTGTGTTATTGTTTTATGTAAAATGAATGTATTTCTGTGTTTGTCGGATGTCTTTTCACAGAAGTTTTAAAAGGAGTCACTGCGTGCAGACTAATCCATATACGCTACACCACATCTGCTAAGTTCTGAGGCCACAAAGCGCACGATTTACAGCTGACGCATAAATGAATTAATTATTAAGATGAGAGGATTTAAGAAGAGGGTCTCAAGAAGACGACTTACCGGATGTCTGACCTGTGCATCAGCTCAACACGCTGGCCAGACGTTGGATACTTACCTAACACGCTTTAGCCATTATTATCGCTTTTATGTTTGTGTGTTTGCTTGAGAGTGTAGGTGGGTGTGCAGGCACGGGCCTATGTGCGTGTGCTAGTGCGGTGCGTGTGTAATATATGTGTTTGTATGTGCGTGTGGATATATGTTAGAGTGCGTGCGTGCGCGTGTGTGTGCGTGCATGTGTATGTGTATGCGTGTGTGTGAGCATGTTCCTGTATGTGTATGTACGCGTACCTGTGTATTTGGTCGTACCTGCATTTGTGTGTATGTGCGTGCTTGCATGCTTGCTTGAGCGTGTGTGTGTATGTGTGTGCATGTGTGTGTGTGTGTGTGTGTGTGTGTGTGTGGAGAACGAATGTTCAGAAGATTACATGATTATTATTTGATCAGTAACAAGAACAAGAAGCACCAAATGACGATGATTATGAATACTAGCTGGTAGACGATTGTTTACAATTGTTTAGCATGTAAATGACTTACAGTGGGTTTGGAAAAAAACATCCGTAGTAGAACTCAAAAAAACAAAACAAACAAACAAAAAAATGCGGGGTTGAAAGAAAAAAAAAACATACGAAGCCAAAACTCTCCATTATCCAATGTTCATGACTTTGTTGTTTTCTTTACTGCACGAACCTACGAAAGTTTTGCCGACTATGGGATCTTTACTGTGGAAAAAAAATATACGGTAATATTCTGTGTACATCCTGTGAACCATACTGCCTAATATCTTTGCTAGGACATTGTAACGAGATGGAACGTATGAGATAATTCTGTATGTTAATGTGTGTGTGCATTCGCGTGAATGTTCTCTGAGAGTGTAAGTACGCTAACGGTGTGTATGTGTGTATGTGTGTGTGTGTGTGTTTTCAGTATTTTTATGATGTTTCATAAAAGTTTTGGCATGTGGTATTGATGAACAAAGTAAAACCTAATCGGCTTGACTATTTTCTGTCAACTTTTCTTCATTTATAATTTATATGTTTGCGTTTCTCTGTATACGTTTCTGTCGTTACACGACGGTTGAGTTTGTTGGAAATGGAAATAATAATCATAATTTATCGGACTATAAACTTGCAGTGTTTAAAATTTGAAAACATTATCTGAAAGAGGAGAACCATCGTTGCTTAAGCTTTGCTCCATACGACTGAAAATGCTGTCGCCTCACATCAGTGTTTAATCTCGTTTGTGAACAGTGCTTTTCTTCGGCATTCCATAAATTTTGCATCTAACGACGCAAACAATTATTATCACTGTAGATAACAAAAGGTTGAAGGTCGGGACAGTCCATGGTTAGAGATTCACCTTGTCTGGAACGCTGCAGTATGAGGGAGCCAAGCCCTTCCGCCACCTTACCTTGACTGAACCGGGTATCCATTTACTGCTGGGTGGACAGCCAGGATTTTCAGTAAGTGCAAATTTGACCCCACGAATAGTTCGAACTCGCGACCGAAGACGAGCCTTTTTCGTACTTTTCATTTGACCACAGGGCCTTCTTCTTATGTAGACTGACTCTAGAACTCCCGTATTGGAATTGAAGTTCAACCCAGTAAGTGTTCGGTTGGCTGGTTGAGGGCCCCCCACCCCCGACACACACACACCCTTTTTACATTGTGGACAGAGAGAGACAAATTGGACCGAAAAAACAACACCGTGCTCAGCACTGCGTTGCATGCGCGCAGGGCAACGAATGTGGACAACTGATAAAAGGCATGTGCTCTGTAAGGAAAGACGCTTGCTTTGGACCCAAAGATTCGCTCGTAACATTGCCAGCGAAAAAAATCGTCCGTCTTTTGACATGCTAAACGTTGCCAGCATAAACAGTCACGGCGTATTGTGTTTCGAAGTGTCCACTGGCATTCCATGAAAAGAAATGATTCATAGAACTAACAGGAAGAGTGTTGCAGATTTAAGTCAGGCGATCTGAATATATTTTGGAAGCCTTTTTACCAGGAACGTTGAAGTGGTAGACAGCGACAGCTCGTTTTGTCTACGGACGACTGCGTGTTTTGAACTCATTACATCAAACATTACATCACACTTATATGACCCTACCGAGCCACAGTTAAGAAAAGTATGGAACAAAGGATGGATCTGTTGGGTCTGCAAGAACAACTCTGATCGAGATACTCATTATATATATATATGTATGTAAAAATATATGACACAGAGAGAGAGAGAGAGAGTGAAATGCTAGCTACCGTAATGACGTGATAGCGACATGAAGTCGAGATCGTTATGGAGCAGGGCAGAGAGGGGTGGAATGTAGCGGTTGGGGATTTTGAGGGGGGTACGTTGGTTCGAACCCCATGGCTTATGGCATGCTTATTCTCATCTTTGTCAATTATGAATTTGCATAAAAATCACTGTCTCACGTCAGTCTGTCTGTCTCTCGCTCTCTTTGTCTCTCTCCCCCCAGTCTCTCTCTCTCTCTCTCTCTCTCTCTCTCTCTCTCTCTCTCTCTCTCTCTCTCTCTCTCGTGTGTACGCGCGCGTGGTTGCGTGCGTGCGTGCCGTGGGTATTCTGTCATGCTTCTTCCTATGCCGGTGAGGTATCCGGCAGTAACAATTCTGATTTCCCGTACGCGTCCTCGGTGAATTAATATTAAATGTCTTGGGATGGAATAGACTGGAATAGAAGTTTAAAGTCTCGTTGTCATCGTGAAATGGAGAATTCTTTAGAATTGTTTGACCTTTCATGTTCAGGTTTTAGGGAGTCTGCAGTCACCATTCCTCCCTAAACCGTCTTGTCTCGGTCTCTGATGCCTTCAGTGCTGGTAGATTGTTGTACAGTTTCAGCCATGTTTCACCACGCACATTTTCCTGCCGCGTAGCGACCTTTATCGCAATTGAAGCTGTGTTTTTTCTTCTTCTTTTTTTTTTTCAATCTTTCGCGAAAAAAGAAATTGGTACAGGTTACACCGCTAATTTTCCAGCAATGTTTTTGCATAACTCAAGCACGGTTCACAATCAACTGAAAACGGCCCATATCAAGTTGTTTAATGAACGCTTCAAGAAAGCATGTGCCCTTTCTTGTAGAATATGTTCCATGTGTAAACAGGCTTGGCATAGACTGTGAGTAACTTCTCTCTTTTTCAACTTGGAGACCAGTCGATATTAAGTTAGAAAGCCGTAGTCTGGAGCGCTAATGATGTGCGTTTTGCTGCCCTTTTTAAAAGGTAGTTACAAGCTAGAGTGTAGTCGTGTGTGATTCGTCCCTAAAAGCCGGTTTTTGTCGTTTGATGAGGCGTAGATTTGTGTGAACTTTTAGGAAAGCGATGTACTTTCAAAAGCATAACAACATTGAACACGTTTATTGCGTGTTTCCCGTCTGTCAAGTAAAGTCGCAAGATGGGTCGCTGTGATCATCATGTGAATTGCGTCTGTGTTCTCTCCCAACCCCACAGCCCCTTTCCGCCATCCTCTCTCTCTTCTCCCCATCCCCTCCCCTCTCTTCCCATGCCTTCCCTCGCCTTCCCCTGAGGCACAGTCGGATATCATTATGATCAAGGTTTGATGAGTTATTCTGGTTTCCCCACGTATCAAAGTTCAATCTTACACGTTCGTAAATAGCACACGTTCGTGAATAGCAGAAACCTTGTTCGAAAAGGATTTCCTTTTCCAGCAGACACGTAAACAGTGGATCAATATATGTTTGGTATGTGGGTCCACTGGTTTAAGTCACAGTAGAAAATGGTCGATCGATTTATGAACTCTCTCTCTCTCTCTCTCTCTCTCTCTCTCTCTCTCTCTCTCTCTCTCTCTCTCTCTCTCTCTCTCTCTCTCTCTCTCTCTCTTTCTCTGTTACACTCTGTCTCACTCAATAATGACTGAACAGCAGAAGAAAGAGACATATGCAAGATTTTTGTATTATATCAACCACTTTGATGCAACATGTGTGCGGTGGGTCTCAGACGTTCCCCCTCATTAGAATATGTTTATCATGCACAGGGATGCAGAGGGGGGTGGGGGGGGGGGGGGACAGAAGCATGTATATCTTCACTACCAGTTTTGCGCTCTCGCATAGGCACACGCACTCTGTGACACTCACATCGGGCCCGCACAAAGATGACGGGAAATCAGTAACATATCAGAATAATCAAATTTTATTGAACTTAACTCCGAGCCCCCACCCGTCACTACACAACACAATGATCTGTATGATACAAGAATGTAATCCTCATACAGATAGCCCCATAATTGCATCCCCTTTTCTTCAGTTACTCAAAGACAACATTCCAGAATGCTGGTTACACGCCTGTAAACACAAGAAGAAATAAACTTCAAAACTTGCCAGGGTTCCTTGGTTGACTGGCCAGTTCTCTCATCACTCAGTGCTGCTAGGATTGCTGAAGCTGCCAAACTGTTGTGTCCGCACGATTGGCCAAATCCCAGTTGGGGGACACCGGCTACGTAACTCGAGTTGCACTGTCGGACCGAGTCTTCCGGACTCTGCTGCGCTTCACCCTCTCCGTAGAAAGGGTTCCTGTAGGCTTCCCCCACAGGTCCTCTGTTGCTGCAGACACCCCACCGTTGGCTGGCAGCTCACTGCCTAAGCCCCAACAGGCTGACACGTCTTGCTGTCTACTGTCCCCACACAGGAGACGATTCTCTACCGTCGTCGGCTCCGAGGCTACAGCAGACCTCCACTGTCTTTCGTCCCTACCCAGGAGACAGTTCTCTACCGTCGTCGGTTTCGAGGCGACAGCAGACCTCCGCTTCACGTGAAGACCTTTGGCCCTGACTTGACCTCGCTGCATTTTCCTGAGCCTTCAGCAAGACGGATGAGTTCACTTTCCCCAAGCCAGTCATGCTTTTCCTGGTTTTTCAGAGCATCTTGTAACCATTCTCAAACAAAGAGAACCCGAGTTATACTAGTTCAACCAATGGAATCACGGACACACACACTCGTCACACAATTTACACCCAGAAGTCTGTGTTATTTTGATGCAACCAATGGAGTCACTAGTCACCTACACACACACACACACACACACACACACACACACACACACACACACACACACACACACACACACACACACACCATAGCGACTAACTCCAACAACTGTGAGATTCAACCAGTAAAGCTCTGGATCATGTTGGTTCAACCAACGAAATCACTAGTGCATCCCTACACATGGACAACAAAGTGATGGCGCCGAGTGGTTAATGTATAATATCCAATTCTAGCTCATGTTCGATTTCCCGAAACTGCCCATTGTACTAACAGCTTAGAGTTCTCCATAAACTAGGACTGATGCTTCAAGTGATTACCACGATCTATAGCCAAGACGGGGCAAACCACCTAATAGGTTGAAGCATTCCAGAAGGTGTTCATCTTTCAGGACAAGCACGGCTGAATGTTCACCTGCAGGCCGACAGTCAGTGAACCGTGACGATCAGCTGCCACGATTGCCTCTTCCTCAAACCCTCTGGAGAACCCAGGGAATAGCCGTTGGTGGAGGCTGAATGCCTTCCTCAACCAGGACCGGCAGTTTGATATGTACCCCCCCCATGGACATGCGAATTACTTCCCAGTTACTCTCCCTCCTTCAATATCCAACTCGGGGTATTCCTCCCGGCGATGCCAGAGTTCGCCCACTTGAAGGACTCAAGGAAACTAATCTCAGCATGGGCAAAACTACCCTGAACTTGCTTTGAGGACTCGAGAACATTCGGCCAGCTCGTCACAGTGTGTCTGTCTGGTATCTGTTTCGCATCCTTAGTCGCCTGATGGAAACCAGGAGATGCTCGCTCTCTAGAGTAAATGCTGTTTTGTGACGCGCAGTCGACAATGAGTCCGAAAACATTTTGAATCACGTTATGCTGAAAAGAGTGAAAAATAAAAATTGGTGGACGATGACAATAATGAGACTTGGGTATATTTTTGAATTTGTTCTAGAGGTTATGATGGTGCTGTTTAAATATACAAGTGCAACAAGTTGTCAAGGAAAACACCGCAGATTCGGTTGCTCTGGAAACTATCTTTGAGAGCGGAAAAAAGAAGAAGAGAAAAAAAGAAACTTCATGCACTTGATTATTGATAGTTTGTGAAGAGGATAAGTCTGTAAGGGACTGTAACTCCCCGGAATGGTTGGTTCAGTTCAGTTTCATCTTGTTTATTATAGCTCAGCCGACCACAAGGAACAATATCTGGGCAGTTAGCCGTTGGTCTGATTTGAAAGTGGTTTGCAGTGTTGAAAAACGATTCAGGATATGACTTGTGAGTACACTACACGAAAACGAGAAGACAGCCAGCCATAAGAGAGTGGTCATGAGATAAGGTATTCCAGTTGTATTTGCACATTTTTTTTCTGCCGTAGTTGTGTGTACATGTCAGATGGAAAGGTGTGAGGCACATGAGGCCAGGGTATAAGGTCGGATCAGTTATATGAGAGTTCCGGACGAAGGAACGGGGGCGGGTGAGGGGAGGGACTGGAAAGAAAGGGAGGGAGGTATGTCCCTCAACTGGTTTGTGTGTGTGTGTGTGTGTGTGTGTGTGTGTGTGTGTGTGTGTCCTTCCGTCCGTCCGTCCGTGGGTAAGCGGGCAATGTACCTAAAATGTCATTTATGCCAGCGGGAGAAAGAAGTGGCGCGGACACCCCCCTACCACCCTGTCGCCCGGTCCTAAAAGGGATAAGGCAAATATTAAGGTTTGGTGACAATGTTATTACATACTAGCCACCTAACAGGGCTGTCTTCACGTAGAGAGAGAAACAAGTTTTTTTTTTCCTGGGGGGGAAAAAGTCAATATTTGACTTAACCTTCACACTGTCATGTTGTCTAATTACTTGTCTTTCTTAAAGACCTTTTTCTGTCAAGTCTAGAATATAAGAGTCATTATTCCTTTGTTGCCAAAGCACGGAAACGCAATCGATTTTAAGCGTACTTGGACCAGCAGACGGCGGAGAGTCCGTTGCATCCAACGTTTTTGAACTGGGTTTGCGGAGTAGCAGACGCTATCAGCTGTTAATTGCCACCGTCAGTAGACAGTAGCTGTTAAATGCATCATAGATGTTTGTATTATTTTACCGATGGAAATGTTTTGACTGATCACTTTGCTAAACAAGTGTTTCGGAGCATACGAATGCAGGGGAAGATGCGCAAGTCAAGGAACACGTCATCTTTATCTGCGCTACAAATACGGTGTTTTTCGTACTACCTATCATTGGGACTTCTACGCATAAGCATTTTCACAATTGTGTATTTCATAATGTACTTTTGTGGAGTGCACTTGGTTTTCCGTATCATTTTTCGTTTTTATCGGCTAAAAATTGGGAGTATCGGCCAATGAAATACACAGTGATGAATGGCATTGGATCAACGGTCGTAATGCAAAGAAAGCCGCGCCGAAACGTTAATCCCAGGTTCACAGGTTTGAAAGGATCATCAACCTTCACGGTGATTTGGCACAGATGTTAAACATCTGCTTCCATGCTGTCTGTTCACGCTCTCATTCACTCCTGTCTTCATTCCTTCATTTATCACTGATTATGGTTGGGCAGGTGTTGTGTACCTGTCCTTGATCTGTTGAGGACTCTCTCTCTGTCTGTCTGCCTCTCTCTCTGTCTGTCTGTCTGTCTCTCCCTGTCTCTCTCATTCATATGCCAGGGTTCAAACTGGACGTACAAAAATAACATCATGGTGGAGGAACAAGCAGAATATGGAGCAGGATATTCGGTTGGTCTATTTTGTGTTTTATATGTTCTAATACACCGCGCTGTAGCAAGAAATGTTGACATGTTTGTGTCATCGATTTTCAGAAAGCATATGATACATTTGACGGCAAATAATTGTCACATTCTGTCAATGTTTAAAGTTCGAAAATGGTAAATTGTTTAAAGGCGATGTATGTGGTAGTAAAATCATGCGTTCCAGTATCTAATGCAGAATATACAGATCATTTTTAGAATAAGAACGGTTCAAACGTGGTTATTTATGTCATTCTCTGTAATTCTCCTTCATTAATGAACCAGGGACTGAACTGATTGAAAAGGGAAAACATGGTGTACAGTTAGTTCCAGCAGAAATGCAGTCATTCTTGTTGTTAATGCGGATAATATAGTATTGTTATCAGACGTGGCAAGTGGTCTGCAAAGTCAGATAAATGTTTTTCATAGCTTTGCTGCAGCACATCACATGACGGTAAATGTTAGTGAAATCGAGATCGTCGTTTTCAGAAAAAAAAAGATGTTTTTTTTTGCAAGAAACGAACGTTGGACATTCGGCGACATTTGGCAGTTGAGATAGTAAATGCGTACAGATATCTTGGGCTGCATCTCTTAACAGAATTAAACACAAGAGTTATGGTTATGAATTAATATTGACAGTAAAACAAAGGCTACATCCATCGTCAAAGCACTGTGGAAGCTTGGAAACATTGTTTTCTGTCGTTAAAATCTGCAATAACCAAATTGTCCCTTTTGTTGTTTACAGAACTGAAATACAGGGTTTGTATCGGGTCCAGAAGACGAGACATGTCCGTAAATACGCCCAGAAAAGTTATCTAAACCTTTCTAGACAAATTCAAAAAACCATGGTAAGTGAGTAAATGGGACTTTACGCATTATTGTTGATGTGGCTTTAAAAAGTTGCACTCTGGATTGGATTGATCAGGATGTCAGAAGACAGGTGTGATATGCTGGTCAGTCCGGATGGAAGTGGCAACAACACATGGATGTCCACCGTTAGATGATTTCGATGTGCACGTAACTTTGGGGATGTTTAGCTGTTGCTGGCAGTGGGTGAAGAAGGACATTTCTTTTTGATGCAATGAAAAATGAATGTAATGCAGAAAACCCATGTTCACTGGCTATCAAGTACGGATTCATGTATAAGATATATGGTTCATAGAAATATCCAGGCATATAACGACTGAATCATGTAACACTGTAATTCAACAAAGGTATACTGACGTTTTAGACTGGGCGTTACAAGCTTGGTGTATTGTGATAGCAAAGCCAGCAGAGCGTGTCCCAATGTTCAAGTGCTAAAAACAAGATTAACTTCCTTTTTAGAGCATCCCTTGTATGTTCAGTTAAGATATACCTCACAGCACAGCTGTTGGTAGTTTAAGAAAATAATCATGCGTGCTCATTTTGAGTAAGGAAGATAATGTTATGTATCCCTTTAGCGTGATATATATATCGCGCTTTTAGAAAGATACTGTTTGGGTGTAGCTGTATCAAGAACTCTGACGGTAAAGCGGGATTTTTTTTTTTTTTTTTATTTTTGTATTTGTATTCAAATTTTGTATTGTACGTAATTTTATTTACACATATGTTGGTAGGTAGTGATGTATGCATGGCGTTGTGTATGTTTGTATGAGTGTGTATTTTTGTGTATGTTAGTTATGTTAGATACACATAGGAACATTGTTGAAAACATGTGTGTTTACATGCATATTTATGAAAAGTGCCT
>JADBJO010001634.1:119873-122373 GCA_016801955.1 Conus betulinus
GGAGAGAGAGAAAAAAAAATTAGTAGTGGAAATTGGAGAGAAAAAAAATTAGTAGTGGAAATTGGTTTTAATTTTTTTCACTTTTTGTCTTTTTTGGCAGATGAAGAGGACAATGTGAAGCACCAAAAAATGAAGAGGCGGATTTCGGCCGTAGGAAAAAAAAAAGAAAGAAAAAAAAAGTACCGCCATAGGTGCTCCATTGATCCGATAACTGATGCCACAAAAAAAAAAAAAAATTTCGCTAACATGTCATGAATTGCGGTTTTTTCTTCTTTTTTTAAAAATTTTTCTTAATGATCTGAATCATTCTGCTGTTATCTTTCTTCAGAAATGAATCTGACAGCTTGAAAAGGCCCTTTGTGATGGCTGTACTTATTTGTTTTAAAAGCCTATGGCGGTGTTGAAAGAGGATTCTTGTTATATCATTAAATGAATTTGTATTTGTTACCGACTGTTATGTGGTTTTTTTTTATGGTGCTACATTAATGTGATAATACTCTTAACGTTTATCACCATGGTAAGAATTTGGCGTAAATTTTTTTTGCCCCCAGGACAAGCAGTTAAAAGAAAATTGAAATAACCATTATTGTGTGTGTGTGTGTGTGTGTGTGAGTGAGTGATGGTAGCTCTTAAGAGACCCTGTGGGGTCGGCTGGGTCATAGCAACACACTGAACTTGACTGTTATGTGATAACATGTTGCTTCTGTCTCCTGTCTCCACCCACACCTTTCTGTGCTCACTCTCTTTTTCTGTTTTTTTTCTGGCTGGCTGGCTGTGCTCTCTCTCTCTCTCTCTCTCTCTCTCTCTGTCTGATCCACACGCGCGCGCGCGCACACACACACACACACACACACACACACCAGTCGACCCAAATCATGCAGCTTTCTGCAGGAGGGAACTTGAACTTGGTGTGAAGTTCAGCGTGCTGCACAACACTCCCGTTAAAGGGGTGGAAGGAGAGGGATGAGGGAGGTGTTCTGGAGAGCAGAAGAGAAATCGTCAATGCAGTTTGATCTCAACAGCCTCCGAACCGCTCTGCCATCGGACCTGTGCTCGGCTGTGCGGACACAACGGCGGGGCTTTGGGGGGAATTAGGGCTGAAGAACTCGTCAGCACTCGTCTCCGAGTTCGCTTCAGCTTACCATGGTAATGCAGTTCCGTTATTTTTGTACGTGTGTAAGCTGGTATAAGCCTGGGTAATAGGATCCAGTCTTTTTAACCTTTAATTTGGTTGTAAACGTTCTGTACTCGGGATATACGAATATGGTTTGGGCGTGCTCTCTCCCTCATCTCAATCAGCCCTTCTCCCCCCCTCCACTCTCTCTCCCACCCCACCACTCTTTTCTTACCACCACCATCATCTCTTCTCCACATCGTATCCCGATTCTCCACCACGCCATCCAGAACTGGGAGCACTCGTGTCTTTGCATCGGGACATTGTTTTAATCAGTTAGGAGGAAGGATTTCCTTCCACTCCCCCTCGCCCATTGCTTGAATAAAGGGAATTGAGCTAGGACAGTAATATATCACCATAAGTTTTTTATGAAATCTAAAGAAACTCTATATTCCATCGGCATTTCAGCATTCTCGAGATTTCAAGCTACCAGATCATCCTTTTTTTTGTTTAACAGAAAGCTGCTCTTGAACGGGATGGGTGGTACGTAAGGAAATTTTCCCATAGAATTATTTTAATTCTCAATGGTCGTTCATATTGTAATAGCCATGAAGTTTCAATCATTTCAGCTCCGGCTCTGTATTATTCAAGACAAGATGATTAGTCAGCCGTTTTTGATGCTCGGTTCAATTTTTATGGACACCACCTGTCTTTCATCCCTTTCTCCTCACCCTCTAGACTCCCCCCCCCCCCCCCTCCTTCCCCTCTCCAGCCGTATTTTTGTCTGTTTCAGTAACCTTGTCACAGACTAAGTGACTTCACGGCATGACGTAAGACCGCAAAAAAAAGCTGTCTGAAAGGGTGAGGGGTGAGGTCAGAAAGGACACCTTTTTATAACTTTGATCACGATAATGGAATCAGATCGGTGGACTAGGGGACTGACACGTTACAACGGCTTGTTTTGTCTGTAGGAGTGTGATCGGTCGTGGATACATTTTTTTTGTTGTTTTTGTTTGTTTTGAAAAACGAGGTTGACACGCCTGTTCGACCAGCTTCATTTGCATGTAAAGGAAAGGGAGTTGTAGTGATCCGGCGCGCGCAACCTCTTTGTGTTTTTCGTAAGTGATTTTCTCTGTATTGCACTGTTTTGCACAAACACGCGGAAAATGAACGTGTTGGGAGGGGAGGAAAGGGGGGGGGGGGGGGGGGAAGAAAACGGAAAGGCTGGTGTTCAATTTCGATAAGACCGAGGGAAAGAGCTACACATTTTACTAGCGCGACAGTTCGTCGAACAAGTTAGTGCAACATGTGGCTAATTATCAACTGTTGCTGCATCTAATTGTGTCTCTTTGTATGTCTATCTGTCGGGTTTCTCTCTCTCTCTCT
>JADBJO010001634.1:127373-134873 GCA_016801955.1 Conus betulinus
CAATGATGTAAGAAAAGAATTAATTCCAAGAAAATGTTACATGAATCCATGTATGTTCAGGTTGTGCCTTTTACTTTCATCGTCTAAAATTGTAACGATGCGGAACTTGTCACTTACTTGTATAAAGCCTTTGCAAGACGTGCTGTCATTATGAACTAGATATTCAGTCTAATACTTTGCATTGTGCTGATAATATACATTTACACTGTGTGTTTACACTGTGTGTGATTATCGTTTGTAACTGTATTTGATTGAGGCCCCATCAGACTGGGCCAATGGGCTTCTGATTAAAGAATCTCTCTCTCTCTCTCTCTCTCTCTCTCTCTCTCTCTCTCTCTCTCTCTCTCTCTCTCTCTCTTATATCATTCACTTTGCACAGCTGTTGCCCCCAGTCCTTCCCCCCATCCCCCCCCCCCCCAAAAAAAAAAAAAAAGACAGGCCACATTGCCTTTTATACTGAACACATCTTTACCATCCACAACACTGCATTGTCTATGATATATTGCTGAAAGACAGCAATGATGGCCTCACCGCTCGCCCTGAATAGCTCCACGGGCAACAGCATGAATCTCGCGTTCACAAAGGTTGTGTTAGTTCGCTCTCTGTGTGCGCGACATATCGGGTCTAGTAGTCGTGATGTTGTTCTGGTGGTAGTGGTGTAGTGATAGCTAGGAATCGCTGCCTGGCATTCTTCTGGGATGGTCATTCCCGTCCTCTGTACAAATCCCCAGTGATGGGTGTTGACAGCGAGAGTGGCTTTAGCTTAGTGGTACAGCGCCAGATTCGCCGTCAGACGTTGCGACTTCGAATTCTGCGAGCACCTGACGTAATAATAAAAGTTGTTGTTGCTGGGTTTTTTGTTTGTTTGGTTTGTTGTTGTTGTCATTTGCGTTGCCATTGTAAATATGTTGTTCTGGCGGTATCATGTAAGGCAGGGTTCTTGTTCTCTCTCCCTCCTTTTTCCCCTGGGAAGGTTGTGTCCCCATATGTTCCTGTGAGTGGAGTTCTACTTGAATGAATATCTGACGCGTTGATGTGACATTTATGCTATGGTGACAGCTTTCCTCTGTACGAATCTCCCCCTCCACTTCCCTGAAACAGGCCTCCGTGAACACCAGCAACTACAGTCAACTACAATACCAGCAGCTCGGAAATTACCCGCGAGATGATGAGGTGTCCGCACTTGCAAGTCTGAGCAAGTCGGTCTGAGGACAAATTCTTTCGTACACATTAGCATCAAACGGCAGCGCCATCCTTCTGATTGCTGGCAAGTTTCACTACTGTCAACTGAAGTTAGGGCAAATTAACATGACACTCGCTGTAAGCCTTGCAAGTTTCAGGAGTTGGAATCCGGTGTTCAAATAATGTGGAAAAAAAAGGCTGAATGTAGTCTGCTGCAATCTTTTCGGCACTTGGGAAACGTCTGCCTGCAGTGCTAGTGGGTGACCGACGTCCTTTACGTTTATGAAGTTCAGCATCCGATGGTAGGATAGTCATTAGCTAACCAGTGACATTGCCAACGTTCTTGCGTAGTTGTGAAAAGAAAAGCTTGTCATTACTTGCACGTGTCCCGCGACCCTGAAAAAGAAGTCTGGGAGGTGGGTCGAGATATCCTGAGTGCATCCATAGACAAACGTAACAGCAAGCTGGAGTGGTTTCCTGGCAGCGAGCGTCGGTCGCAGGTGTTCAAAGTACAGGTCAAGGACATGTGAATTGTCAGGATCGTACAGCTGTTGTCACAGATCGGTGGACAGACCCAGAGCAGTGATGTCAGGTTAGCATTCAAGAAGAAAGCCCTCAGCATGGACACCCCCAGAATCCTTCCCGTTGTGAAACACCTTTCCGCAGAGCTCGCCACAGCGGAACACGCGCGTTCCAGGTCCAGATAATCGCCATACAATGGCAGCAGAGACTCGAAGCGGCAGAAATCTCGACAGTCAAGACCTGGAGCTGCTTAGATGAACCTTTGTAAGAAAGAGACTCTTATTTTTGGCAGAAATATTAGCAGGTCAAGTCCATTTCTGCAGACCGCAAAGGTATTGACAAGAAATATAAAAATAAACCAAGGAAATGTTAAAAGTTCAGCTCGAGAACCGACCAGCGACGCCCTGTTCTCTCTCTCTCTCTCTCTCTCTCTCTCTCTCTCTCTCTCTCTCTCTCTCTGTGCGTGCGCGCACGCGCGCGCGCGTGTGTGTGTGACTAACAGAGAGATAGAAAAACTCTCATGAGTATAACTAGAATGCCTTCACAAAACGGCAGATTGTGAAGCATTAAGTAATTCATGGCGAAACAACTTCTCAAACATCTGCTGGGCAGACTTATTTGGGTCGAAATTGGGTGAGGCGACCCGAGAAGAGGCGAATCGGAATGCCCCTCCCTAAATGGAGATGAGTGTGCTGAAAAACGGAGGCACCGTATTATCGTCTTTGAACGTACGTAATCTCACAATGCATGCATTGATCAAAACTTCCCATCGTTAAGCAGTGGTCTCCTCCAGAGGAAACGAGCGATTCTTCGTTTTACGTGTGTCACTTGCTGTGAAGCAGAAAGGCGTTACAATTTTGATACCTTTAGTGAGGGGAAAGGGGGGGAGGGTTCACCCATTCTGGTGCTGTACGACACGCACGCACGCACGCACACACACACACACACACACACACACACACACACACACACACACAAATCAGCTAGTGCGCGCCGCGTCTGCGTACTTTACTGTGTCCACTACAATCACAGTATTTTGCGCGCGTGTGTGTGTGTTGTGTGTGTGAAAAAGAAAGACTGTGTAAAAGTAACTTTCAGTTCTGATTTGACCTGTGTGGTCGACTGGACTTGACAACATGACTTAATAACATGACATACAAACAACTTAAATGAACGAACGAATGCATGTATAACTTTGCCTAAAGCTTTTTAGAATCCCTCCTTAGGGTTGCTTGGCCACATAAGAATGCGCACATCTTTTGTAATTTCTTGGTTGGAATGTTTTTTTTTTTTTGGTTTGCTTTCGAGAGGGAGGGGGGGGGGGGGGGGGGGGGGGGATCTTCAAGATGTTGCTAAGGATATCTCGGGTGTTTGCTCGAGAGTGTGCTGGCGTCTAGCGGTCGTTCTAGCGTTGTTGTAATGGGTATTGGACATTACAGATTTCGACAGGATGACACTTTTTTTTGGTGATGTTGACGAAACTTTGTTGCTGGACCTTAGAAGAGCGCTGAAGTCAATCAGTCGGTTAATCATTGCTCCAGTGGATATTAGATCGGACTGATTCAGTAAACTGGTAACCCTTGCTCCTGTGATGCTGATGTCACGCTGGTTATCTGTCGCAAAACAGGAGAGACCTCTTACTACACCAGCCCATCTCCTCCACGATCCGACGGTTTGATCTCGGGGCCTGCGGGGCTGACTGGCGATGTTAGCCACACAAATGACCGTCCGCGTGAAGAGCGTGTACATCTCTCTGATGAGTCCTGACCTGAGGGCATGTGTGTGGCGGAACTGGTCAGGTCCTGTGTGATAGTCATCGCCTCAGATGACAATCTCGGACTCTTTGTCTCGGCCCCCGTGTACCTACCATCACCTCCAGTGGTTACCTCCAACGAAACCGCTGACCTTACCTTTAGCAACGCATCGCTAACACGAACTCTCTCACTGTTTCGGTGTCTGTCTGTCTCTGTCTGTCTGTCTGTCTCTGTCTCTCAGAGTAATTTATTAGTCATGTCATAAGCGTATACTATTGTCACAGAGAAGGAAACGACTTTGGTGCTGTCAAGCGTGCTGGAGGTAAATGTAGAACAACATGAATTTGTTGTTGCCTCTGTTGCTCGACGTGGCGCTCAACAAAACGGTCCATGTTGGATGAAGCAAATACGATTGTACGAAACAGAATAGTTAGATGATGCGAAGACGTGAGAGAACGGACGCAAGGGGGTTGGGGTTGGCACAGGGCAAGAGCCGGTTAGCAATTTCTGTGTCATCATGCAACTGGTAAACGATTACATCGGTTTCAGGATGGCAATTTTCAACGTCGAAGGTAAGACGAGATGTGATTTGATTGCATGACAAGTAAATACTGTGGTCTTGTGACATCAGTCTCATTACGGTCCAGTGAGATAGTCCTCATTATGGTCCTGTCAGGCCGGCCTACATTATGGTCTTTTGAAGCCTGACCTCAGTGTAATCTATGACGTCATTCCTCATTACAGTTTTGTGACGTCAGTCCAGTCCTGTGACATCAGTCCTAACTGTCGTCCCGTTAAATCGGCCCTTGTTGTGATCCTGTAAGATCGGGTCTCATTCTGGTCCTGTGAAGTCGGTTCTCACTTTGCCTGTGTGAAATGAGTCCTCATGCTCACTTGAATTCAGTCCTTTGTATAATCTTGAGAAGTCCGTCGTCATTATTGCCCTGTGAAGTTACGTTTCTGTGATGTCAGTCTTCGGTGTGGTCCTTTGAGGTCAGTCTTCAAGATGGTCCTGTGATGTCAATCCTTATTTAGGTCCTGTGAAGTTGGTTTGGATGACGTCAGTCCTCATCACGCGTGGTCCTGTGAAGTCAGTCATCACGTGATTCCTTCCAAGTTGTCCTCGTTATGGTCGTGTGAGATCAGTCTTTATTATATCCACTGACAACAGTCTTCATTAGAGTCTTCTGAGATCAGCCGTCGTCATGGTCCGGTGACGTCAGTCATGATCACAGTCCTACGAACAGCTCTGTGTTGGTCAGCCCTCATTATGGTCCTTTGGAAGTCAGCCTTCCGTATAGCCCTGTGAACGCGGTCCTCCTTATGTTCCTGTAATGTCATCTTGAAAAGGGCCTGGTGAAGTCAGTTGTCATTATGGTCAGTCCTAATTCACTTCTTGTGACGTCTTTTGTTGCAATGGTCAGTGTGACGTCAGTCTTCCTCATGGTCTCGGGAAGTCGAATCATCACGTTGTACTTATGAAGTCAGTTCTGCTTCTGATCCTGAGAAGATAGTCTTTATTATGGTCCTGTGAGATTAATGCTTATGATAATCCTGTGGCATCAGTCATTATCAATGTCCTATGAAGTCAGCGCACATTGTGGTCTTTTAAAGTGTGCTCCTGTAAAGTCGGTTCTCGTTTTGGACCTGTAAGGTCTACTGAGCTGAGAACAACAGAAGATGGATTGTTTGAGGAAACTGAGGAAGGAATAGTATGGTAACGAGCATTGTTCAAGATTACACATCTTGTTGGTGGAATGATATACACTTCCATGACCCTTACAAACATCTGAAATAGGCTGGTTCTTTGCTTTTTTTCCCCCACAAGCGGAGTCCTTTGGCATTGTTGGTCTTGGTTGTTGGAATACATACACCTGTGTATTGTCTCTCTTTGTCCTGGCTTCTCTCTTTGTCCTGGCTTGTCTAGAAGAAAGACATACGTCCGAAGGTTTCAGTGGGGTCCAGAGTACTGTCCTCAACAGCCAAACCAGTCAACAGGGAGCAGCCCTACACCACCCTTGAAAGCCAGCGTTGTGTTCACATACGGTGCAGGCACGCACAGGGCATCCCATGTAGACGTCAAGGGACGTAACTGCGCCCTGGCAGATGCCATTGTGTTACTATCAAACGCGACACAAAGAATCTACATGGAAGCGCCCCCATGCGTGTATCAGCCCATATTTCATGACTGCAGAGACGAAAGACGCCACCAGTAACCAAACTGCTGTGCGCCTTCTGCAACTCCATTCAATGCAGTTCGCGTACAGGTGAAGACGGTGCACCTCCAGACACAGCCAAGCTTTCGCCACATAGCCTAGCGCCCCCTTTGAAGAAGACTCCGGGTTGCAGTTTTTCCTGCTGGCAACAGGACTTTCCCGGTGGTCAGTGGTTCTTTCCTCACCGTCACTGGGCCTTTCCCCAGAGTCGGCCCAAAAGACAGACAAGAAAGAGGTGCATCCGAAGATGCCAGTGGTAAGTCCAGAAAGGCGCTGAGAAACTGGACAGCTGATGTTTGATAGATGGAATGCCTATCTTCAGTGTTTCAGGCGGACTACCTGCAGCAAGTGTCGATGACTCATAGCGACAGGTATAACCAAAGATATTGATGTATTAGCATCGATATCACCATGATGTACGCTAGCATACACAGAGATGCAGTTTAATCCGGAAACTTAAACGAAATGCATATTATTACACTTCGTGCAGGCAAACAGCTGCATAGCAAGGTATTGTTTGGGGTTCAAATTTTTCATCTCGTCTGCAAGATGACTGAAAAGCGTTACTGCGTTTTGGGAATTGTAGATGCAGAACTGCCTCTGCCGTTGAGGAAAATCTGTCGATCTTCACGTAGGCTGAGAATCACGATAGGACCTGCAGGGTTCGAGTCCCGATCTCGGATACTCTGTGGGTGTGGGTGTGTGCGCGCACTTGCGGCATAATATGATCATGATAGTGCGGTCGTTAGGATCGGACCCCGTTTATTGCTTGATAAAAGTTGAACGAAATAACGATACTTGCAGACAGCCAACTCAATCCACAATGATACGTGTGCGATCGTTACCTTTGTAGCGGTCAGTGTTGCCGGAGGCAGTACGCCAATTGATTTTCATCAACCGTTGTCAAGCTGCCTCCCCCGTCTCCCTCCCCTCCCACCAGTCACTGTCATTTTCCCCCCTTCCCATATAAAATAGAGACAGCCCCCCTCTGTCTGCTTGACTGATCAGGGTGACGGCACTTGCTGGGCGGATCATGTTTGAAAGCAGTCAGCAGTCAAGGAAACGAACACTGATTCTGGAATGTCGTTGATGTGTGTGCTCACTGGAGATGAACGTTTGCCTCTCTGTTCTTATGTTGTCACTGCGGCCCGGGACAGTTTCAGCGCTGTCGATCGCTTTTCTAAGGTGGGCGTAGTTTTATATAATTAATCTGATCGGATACGTCAGTGTGGCATGTGTCGCCCGCTTGTTTGAAAGAGAAGAGTAATTTTTTTGCGGTACCTGTATTTTTGAAAGCGTCGTTTTCTTTCTGCAGCACAAGAACTGCACGCGCTTGCTTCATCTTCGCGAGAATAATGCTATAAACGTTTTGTTGAAAAAGGAACAGGGGTTTTGTGTGGTTGTTCGTTTGCATTTTTTATGTTCCAACTCTCTCTCGCTGTGTGTGTGTGTGTGTGTGTGTGTGTGTGTGTGTGTGCAATTACTATTAATGTAAAATATATACGATATGTATCATACCAATTTCACGAGGAAGAATACAGTACAATCGTTCACGGCTCAGTGTCGGACACTTTCGTTTCGGAAATTCATAGAAGAATGCCTGTGTCGTTGTATAGTTCTTTTGCACCTTTACCCTCGATGACCTGCTTCACATCATTGCTCGGTGTCAGCACTGCAAAGCGAAAAGAACTGGAGTTTTGGTTCGACCATCATCACGTGAGGCACTTTTGAGGCTCCATAGAGGTAAGATAGGTCTGCAGCGACAGCACATGGGTTTATGAGCATCTGAAAAAACGAATTACAGGATGACAGTTTAATGGGGCAGG
>JADBJO010001634.1:149873-164873 GCA_016801955.1 Conus betulinus
GTACGTGGCGAACAGGTACACATAATATTCACACACACACACACACACACACACACACACACACACACACACACATATGCGCGCGCGCGCGCGTGTATCGTCAGGTTATCTAGAAAATTGACAACGAATAATTCAGCTGAGCATGAAGAGTGAGAGAGAGAGATAGATAGAGAGAGAGAGAGAGAGAGAGAGAGAGAGAGAGAGAGAGAGAGAGAGAGAGAAATAGCATAATAAAGCAAATAAAAAATATATTTTTCTTTTGATTTTTCTCTTTTTTTTTAATAGTGAAGTAGTTTTATAAGCGGTTTCTGTATGTCGGCGTGTAAAATTTCAGTGTGTGATTTTTTCGTAAAGAAATTCCAGCAGGAGCAACTGCATACCAGCAAAAAAAAAAAATGTAAACCTCGACTTCAAAAAGTGACCCCGAACAGAGCCATAGTGCCATAGTGCTCTCTCTCTCTCTCTCTCTCTCTCTCTCTCTCTCTCTCTCTCTCTCTCTCTCTCCTTGTTAAATATTTCTTTAAAAAAAACAAAAATCGTGTGCATGTATGTTTTTGGGTAAGGTGACGTGCGGGGGTGGGGGTGGGGTTTAAATCTTGGGAGTTGGACGAATGAACGCTTTTCAGACTGTGTTAAGTATTCAGGTATTCAGGCGATGTCTCAACATATGTCCAATACAAGTCGCCCGTGTCGTTATCCCTGACTGGCTTGTGACAGCCGACACCCGGCTGTGGCTGGCTCCCCAGTGTTTTAAGTGAGAAGGGTGGCGGGTGTAAAATTAAACAGTTCGATCCACTGGCCGGGCAACAGCAGTTGGTTCATCGATTCCTGCCCTGCGCCTGCATCACGTGTAGGTCACAAATCACTGTGCGCGCGCCTGCGCGTATGTTGCGTGCGCGCGCATGTGTGTGTGTGCGTGCGTGCGTGCGTGCAGGCCTCGATCGTAAATGAGCGCAAACAGTTTTCGCAATTTGTACGTCAACCGCACCTTGTTCAAACTGCCCACCCCCCCCCCCCCCCCCCACCCCTCCGTACCTCCGCCTTTCCTTGCCCCCTTGCCGTCCACCCCCTCCATATCTCACCTCACTCCATCCCCTCCACCAGTTGACTTGGTATTGGCAAACGCAAGTATAGTTGTATTTCTAAAGTAACGGGAGCGGCAGCTCAACTTACCGTCTGTTCTGCGGTTTCTAATTCCCCCCATATTTTTTTTTCCCCTTTTTTTGCGTTTATTCTTTTTTCACATAATCTAGAGGCAACAAATTCAGCAGAACAGCTATCGTCCCCGGCACAGCCAGGTTTTCTCATCCAAAAGGATTTTAGTATTTCAACGGCTATCTTATTTAGTGGATGTTGCCAATACATGTTTTGGCTTTCTCTTCAGAGCGTGATACTCTCTGTACACCCAACCCCCAACTTGCCCTGAAAAGGCCGCATTTGGTCGGCTGAGCTGAAACAGTTGAACTTGACTTTGAGGCAGTAACGAGTACCAAGGGTGAAATTGTTGAAAGGCTGCCGCAAAAGAAACGGGGTTGAGGACGACTGAAAAACCCGCGGAACACTTCCAGGGGAACAGGTACCAGCTGTAAACTTACATTTTATGCCCTGCTTTAAATTGTCTCATTTCCATTGTTAAAGGTTTTTTTTTTTCAAAAGAACTGACACTAACTCAGCCAAAGTAGAAGCTATTTTCAGTTTCTAAAAGCATGTGAAAATACATGAAAAGTTAGTGACCTTACGTGTGGCTAGGATACTGATATAAACGTGATGTAGTGTGATCATTTTTATAGAAGAAAGATCTTTAACAAAACATCCGGTGTGTTTTTTAGAAGGGGTATTTTCATGCATTGTGGGGATGAGCTATGACTTCAACGCGGTGACAGACCTGATATGGCTCTTCGCAGTCGGCTGAACTACAAACCCATCATCTGTCTCGCGCGCGCGCGTGATCGTTGTTTGAAGCAAATTAGGAAAAAAAGAATATTATACTTTTTGCCCCAGTTGAAATGAGAGAAGTGCTCGCTTTGTCAATACGAACAGCATTGCCAGCGTGCGTTTTTTTCAGGGTCACTGCGCCCATAGTTTTCTTTTTTTTTTTTTTGCACTGACAAGTCACATGTTGAGTGGTAAGTTCATAACAACAATGATGGACGAAGGGGCGCATCCAGCTTTCAGGCCTCTACAATGGGGCGCATTAATGTCATTCAACTTGAGACAGCAGAACATTTCAATGGCTTGAAGTGGATTGCAGATCTAGTCCCGGCAAAAGAGTGTGTGTGTGTGTGTGTGTGTGTGTGTGTGTGTGTTGATTCTCTCTTGTCACGCCAGCCACAACCGTGAGACAGAGATACTGATTCTTATGATCTGACCCTTCGACGTTACACTCTGTTTTGAATACTCGTCAGCACTTTAGCCCCTTCAACCAGGAATGAACCTAGCACCCCCTTTTTTCCCATTTCTGCGCACATTTTTTTCTGGTAGCCCATTACAGTATTCGTTCAAAAGCTAACACTGGTAAATATGAACTCTCATCTTCCCCATTTTTCATCCTATCTTGTGTTGGTTGATTCCGATTGATCTTGTGCAGCGATGACCTCATACCTGATGTGATTTTTTTAGTGCCTGAAGAAGATAAATACTTGACATAATTATGATCTTATGGAAGACACATTTTAAAAGCAATTTCAGTCTAGTTTTAGAAAACCGGTTTTAATGACTAAAGCGTCTGTGTGAATAACATCTGTGTAGATTGTGACTATGACGAGGTCAGGTCAAGTCAAGTGAAGAACACTTTATTATCTTCAAAGAGAAATTAACAGATGGCAGCACTGATACGGTTCGTTGCCGTCGGCTAAGCTGTAATCAACAAGAATTGAACTGGATGTTTCTGTGCAGACCCTTGCGACGTGACTCGGCTGAGAAATGTGTGAAATACGTACGTTTGGTAGAAGTGTTATCTGGTTCTACGAAAATCTCGCCTGATGTCATAGCTATTTCCATGAGCATAACGGCAAAAATCACAGCTGTTTCCATGAACATATCGCCAGAAAACCATTGCTATTCCGATGAACATACCGCCAGATACCACAACTGCTTCCATGAACATATCGCCAGATGTCACAGCTACCCCCATGAACTTATCGCCATGTATCACCCCCCCCCCCCCCCCCCCCCCCCCCACACACACACACACACACCAGAACATATTGCCAGATATTACAACTACCTCCATGAACATATCGCCAGAAATCACAACTACCCACATGAACATATTGCCAGGTGTCACAGCTACTTCCATGAACGATATCGCCAGACATCACAGCTACTACATTCATGACCACACTGCCAGAACCATAGCTTCATTCATAAACATCTCGCCTGAAATCATAGCTACTTCCGTGGACATCTTCCATAAATCATGACTACTTCTATAGCATTTTTCGCTACATACTACAGCCACTTCCATAGACATAGAAATAAAACCTGCATCTATGGGCGTCTCGCTACATGTCATCATAGTTAATCCCATGGTCATCTCCATATACTTCATAGCTTCTTCTATGGGTATCTCGCTAGATATCGTAGCCACTTCCTTGAACATCTCCATTATAAATCATATTCACTTTTCTAGGCATCTCGCTACACGTCATAGCTACTTCCTTGGACATTTCCTATAAACCGTAGCTTCTATTGATATCTCGCTACATATAATAGCTACTTAGAGACATCTCCGTGTAAGTTGTAGCTACTTCCGTGCACATCTCCCTTAAAAAAAATAGCCTCTTTAGGGGACATCTTGCTACTTCTGGCTAGTGTGTCTGTTTCCATGGACATCGGTTTACAAATCATCACTTCCATTGACCTCTCGATAAATATGATCGCTGCTGTCATTGACATCATAAAAGAAATCGGAGGTATTCCGTGTACATTTCGTTAGAAATCATAGTTTCTTCCATGGAGATTTTAGAGAGACTACATCTTCGTCCGTGAATATTTTGCGTATAAATCATACCTACTGCTTCGGGCATATTAGAATTCTGGTTCCATAGGAATCTCAATCTCTCTCTCTCTCTCTCTCTCTCTCTCTCTCTCTCTCTCTCTCTCTCTCTCTCTCTCTCTCTCTCTCTGCTGCAGACATCTTTTTTTTCTGGGAATAATATTTCCATAGGCACCTTCCTTGAAATAATAACCATCTTCCATGTTGTCCCACTAGTAATTACGCCGTTAGAAATAATCTTTATTTGGCACTGAACGGGGCACAGAACATGTGCATGTGAGTTTCATCCGAAATCCAAGAAAGAATCGAATGAGTGGATATGATGGGATGATCTTTTGGCAAATGAATGGCTGTTGTGTAACTGTCGTGGGCAGAGACTGAGCGGTTTGGTGGTGACGGGGTCAGGGTAGGAGTAGAGAAAGAGAAGTGTCCAGTGACCAGAACTGACCCTGAGATACACATCGGATCCTCCCTCACCACACATGCCCTCCCTGGGTGGCGTGAGTCGACTAAGGGCTATGGCGGTGAACGTTGAGTAACATGATGATGTAAATAACAGTTGACGTTATAACGTGCGTGTTTGAACATGTCAGTCCGCCCGGATGTTGTCTGTTTGAAATGGTACGATTCATCTGACCACTTCGATGCATCATCGACTTGCGTTAATTCGTGCAGAACTTCCAACACTCCAGTTTCATCACTGTCAGTGTGCAAGCTGTGATATGGCTCTCGGCTTTCAGAGCAGAGGGAAGGAGATAGGATTAGGGTGGGGACGAGGCTAGCTGGTTCAGGACACCCATATTGAGTCATTGCACAGTTCGCTAGAGCTACGGTGTGGGCTGGGGGAGACAAGAAAGTTGACGGTGTTGAAGGGGGGGGTGGGGGTGGGGACAAAGTGAATGTCGGGGGGAAATGGGATGCCTTGTCCATGGCTGTTGAAGGCCAAAGTGCTACAGTGGATGGTGGTGTGTGAGGATGCCAGTGTCCTGTCTAACAAACGTGCAGTCTTGTTACGTGTACCATCTCTTCGTCTGTAGGACTCAATGGATTGCACAGGATGACCGTGTGAGAATGCCGATTTTTTTTTTAGATGCGCATGTTGTTTTCTATTGTGGGTGATCCCTCCGACCTACCTCATAGTTACCCCCCATTCCCCACCTCCCTCTCTTCTGTCTGTCACTGTGTCTGTCTGTCTGTCTGTCTGTCTCTCTCTCTCTCTCTCTCTCTCTCTCTCTCTCTCTCTCTCTCTCTCTCTCTCTCTCTCTCTCTCTCTCTCTCTCTCTCTCTCTCTCTCTCTCTCGTGTGCGCGCGCGCTCGTTCGCTTCCACGCTCTCCATGCGGAAATAGAGATGTCCCACCTCAGCATTGTTTATGTGAGACCTCGTGGCCAATAAATAATATTTCAACGTTTATTTTTCAGTCCCATTGAACAGGGCAAAACGACTTCTAGTGAGATGTGCAGCAAAACGACTTCTAGTGAGATGTGCACGGCAGAAGCTATGCATATGGAAGCAGTTGTGGCAGATTTCTTGTGAGAGGTTCACAGAAGCAGCTGTGCTTTCCAGGGAGATGTCCAAGGAACCAGCAATTTCGTGTGAAACAACCATGAAAGTACTGTGATGTATAGTCCGAGGTCCGTGGAAGAAGTTGGCGTCGGATATTACCAGCTGAGCCGTGAAACCTGCAGCTTTGTATGAAGATCTTGTCGTGACTACGCAACTTTTTAAAAGGACTGTCCGACCTTTATGGAGGCTTGCGCTTTCCTGAGTACCCTTCTCATTTTTTTTTCTACACCATCGAAACAGGAAAGACTGCAATGTGTACTAACAACAACAAACCAACTCACACACACACACACACACACACACACACACACACACACACGAAACGGAACAAGAACAGGGTACAAAGTAACGCCTATTCATACACAGAACAAAACAGCGGAAAAAAAATTGACGAGTAGGTCTCCTTCCGACGTAACAAATAACAAGATTTTTTTTTTTTTTTTTAAAGTTCAAACCAATACTCTCTTGAGGAATTATATGTAGGACAGTAGATCGACAGAACACCACATAATTATCTGTTTTAGCCCGAGAGAGTAAATGCTGCAGTTGACAGCAGTCTTGGGAGCATTGTTTTGTTCTTTTTTATGTCTGTTATTTCTGACTGTGTGAATGAGATATATTTGTCAAAAAATACACTTGTGTGTTGGCTTCGAGAGTGCCATTCTCAACAGGGAGGCTGGTAATGGTGATAACGGTGTTCCCGCTCTCCGCTCTCGCACTATTTCTGATCAGACATCGATTTGCGATCGATTGCCTGCCATCTCCATCCCATTAACGGGATTAATTGAACCGTATGCTGAAAGTCGACGGACACATGGCAGTCACCACATGGGTGGACCCCATGTGCGTTCCTCGTGGTGTCCCGGGAGGTTGTAGAGGATGCGGCAGACGGTGTTGCACGAGGATTTCACACCCAGAGAATTTGCTTCGAAGTAAAATTCACGGACGAAGATTTTGTTCCTCTGCATCTCTGTAATTATTCAGCCAGTGTTTCTGAGGAACTGTAGCGCTTTCTTTAAAATAGTACTACCAGTACCCGAGACTGTGGCACAGTGTGTGCATCCGTTGACCGGCGCAGTGCTTTTCAACCCCCAGCACTGGTCTGGGGGTCTAGTACAGCCTCAGGCACAGCTTAGTACAGTGTCCAGGCACACAAGCTACAGCATTCTACCTGAGGGGGGGGAAAAATTGCCCCCCCCCTCCCAACCAGTTCCCCTGTTGCAGAAATTTATCAGAGGGGGGCCACTCTGGATTGGACGGACGGCTGCCAGAGATATCGCGGTTATTGTGTGTGCAGGCAGCTGTTTCAGTCGTTCTGGAATAGTATTGGGGAAGAGAAGCTTTTTTTTTTTTTTTTTTTTTTTTTTTTTTTTTTTGCCTGGTTATGGTACTTGACGATGAATCATAGTATGCATGCGACTGGCGGGTCCTGTGTCACTGACGATTGAAAGTGGAGAGATGCTTTGAACTAATGGATGTCAGCTCTTGGCGGATGATGTTTAGAAGCTAGTCGGTCTTGCCCTGCTTCTCCTTGTAGCCAGGGTTGGCCAGCTCAGCGTCTGCATCATCTATTCTGCGTTGGGTGTCTGGCAAAATCGGTGGGACACCCAGCAAGCGGCTCGACGTTGCACCTTTTCAAGGGCGGCGGTGATGATGTCCATGGGTTGGGATCTCGCGCTGACTTGCCGTACTCCATAACAGGACGTACCAGGGCCTTGTACGGGGACTGTTTTACGGATCTGTCGGAAACCTCGATGTTCCTCCTGATAAGCCAAGGTTCTGTTTATCCTGTTGGTAATACTCTCAGTGTAGGATCCCCACCTGAGATGCTTTTTAAGGCTGACACCAATGTATCTTGTATCCTCGGCTTGGGGGCCATTTAACGAATTGGTGTTCTGGGTTGTGGAGCGATACTGCGTCATGTGGCCGACTGAGTATTTCTGGGGGTGGAAAAAACATGTTCCATTGCTGCTTCACGGTGGCAAGCCTGTCTAGACCCTCCTGTAGATCATCCTGGTCTTTGGGAAAAAACAGTGTCTGTATGGTATACTGTATAATCTATAAAGGATCTGGCTGTATATGTCATATCGACAGGTCATTGATATATATAGCAAAGCAGGTCCCAGAAGAGAGCCTCAGGGAACACCTTCCTCGACGTAAGTAAACTTTTGCTTCACTTACAGCAATGGCTGCATTCTCTCACTTAGGAGGTGCTCAAATTAGGCGTTGAAGATGCTGCAAATGCCATAAAGGAGAAGCTTGTGGACCAATAGACAGTGGCTAACCTTGTTAGAAGGCTCGGGAAAAATGCAAGTAAGTCTTCTAGACAACCTCGATCCAGAGCCTCCGAGACCGCCCCAAAAGTCCGGCAGTTGAGTCTTGCATAAATGCCACGAAAGCCATGTTGCCGAGTGTAGAACAAGGATGTGTTCAGAACGTTGTAGAAAAAGGTGAAGTAAACGGGGCGAGAGTTCTCAGCCCCATAGCGTTCTCCATTCTTGAACACTGAGCTGACAAGGGCAGTCTCCTACCCAGAGGGGGTCACACCAGTGTGGTGTGAGGTCTGGGAGTAAGGTCATCGACGGGACAAATTCCGTGGCAGCTTTCCTGAAGACGCGTGGGAGAAATCCCGTCTGGGCCAGAGGCTAAGATTGAGACTGTGCAGCAGTTTCCAGACGCTGCACACCTGATGCACATCTTGGCAGAGCGACTGGTCGGGGTAGGGATTGAAATAGTTATCACATGGATTCTCATCCGTGTGCTGGCAAAATTGACTCCCCCCCCTCACACACACACACACACACACACACACACACACACACACACACACACACACACACACACACACACACATATATATATATATATATATATATATATATATATATATATATATATATATATATATATATATATATACACACACACAGAGAGAGTGTGTGTTGCAAAGTGAGGCGACTGCAGGCGGAAATCTAAACAAATATGAAATGTTAGTGATAATGCACCGCCAAAACACGCAGGCAGACGAATCACAAGACACAACACGACATGTTTCGACCTCTTAGGTCTTCTTCAGGCAAGATGCAGAACATTCGGGACAACAATTCGGCGCAAGATACAGATGGAGAGACAGAGGGAAAGAGGTGCGCAGGAAGAAAATGAAAGCAAAACATACTGAGAAACTGAGATTGAGAAAAACAGAGATTGAGTGCGCTGAGAGAAAGGCACATATAGGGACAGGGAGAGAAGGGAGAGGGGGAGGTGATGGCAGAAATACGAAGACAGGGACACACGAGAGGAACTGATTTTGAGGGAGGCAAAAACATAAGGAAAGACACAAAGAAGAAGAAAGTGTGTTCAAAGAGAAGAGAGAGGGAGATTAACATAGGGAGAGACATAGATTGAGTAAGCAGAGAGCCAAAAAGAGACAGAGACGAAAAATAGACTGAGAATGAAAAAAAACGGCGGTAAATAGATTGAGAGAGAACAGAGAGAGAGAGAGTGGGCCAGGCAGCCTGAGACGAAGAGATACTTAAACGGATACAGAGAGAGAGAGAGAGAGAGAGAGAGAGAGAGAGGGAAGCATTGAAGCGAGAAACGAATGCACAAACAAAAGGAAAACAGGAGCTGGGGTGGCTTGGGTGACAATTGAAATCTAATAGATTCAGAGAGAGATAGAGAGAGAGAGGGAGGGAGGAAGAGACACAGGAAGACCTCTTTAGACAGACTGAGTGATATAGACGGAATGAGACTAACAAACAAAATGACAGTACTTTTCGTGGGAAGTACGCCTAATGTTCTTCTAAAGAGTAAAATTATCGTAGGAGAATTTGTTTTTCGGAGTAAAGGAAGAACTGACTCGTGGGTTTTCTGGGGTTTTTTTTAATGTCAACTTACCATGTTACCGTGGTCCATGGCAACTGACGGAATTCTGAGCTTGCAGTTCCGCCATGTAAACCTTAATGGGGACCAAACCTGTCGATGGATCGGTGAACTGATGAAGGCACAGGCTGTTGTTAACTCCTTGACTTCTCCTTTCACCTGCACCCTCATCCACCCTTCAATCCCTCGCCGCTAATCTGATGCCCAGGCCTCACCTGAGCTGCGCCGACCACCGGTAGTTCATTGCTTTTTTTTTTTCGGGTGAACAACGAGCAAATGGCGACACGTGCTGTCGTGCTTAAGGTCAGCGGTACAGTTCGGTTCTTATTCCCCTCCAGATCGTCTGCGGACGAGTCGTAGTTTGTTGCAGACTGCCGCGGGTCTTGCTTTCTGTCTGTGCTTTACACCTCATCTGATGACTGGAATCGGTTTTCAAGTACTGTGATGTGTCTATGTGGCCAGAGAAGAGAATAGGATATACTATGTGGCGGTTCCACAGCAGAAAGACGAAATGTGTTTGTGGTTCGTTATAGACTACCGGTGCGGACCTGCGCAAGATGGGGAAGGGTTTTCAGACGGTCGATGTGGTGTGGTGAGTGGCGTTGGATGTTTGCATAGACAGCTTTGTTCAAGAAGAAATCGTTTGGAGAAACGACCTGAGTCGTGGTGATTTTATGTATATGCTTCGTTGTCGTTGGAACGTCTCGCTCACGCCTGTACGTCTTCCCCCATACTACAACCATCCGTCAGAATGGACTTGTCTGCCTGGTCGTTTGCTTCGTCATCGTGACGGCCAGCACAGTCTGTTAGGAGCCAGGGCAGTTAATGTGTAAGGTGGGGTGTCCACTCCGCCACCCGAATAGTGCTGACACGATAACGTCCTCCTGATATTACTGTGACAGTTGACATCATTCTTATACAGCTGACACATTCACGATCCTGATACTACTTGGACTATCGGAATTATTATGAAGTCGATGACTTACTAACACCGTCGTTTGATATTACTTACTTCATTGACACTGGCTTGATAACCGCTCATCCTAAATCTTCATCTTCTTTCATTCTTACTTTCTTTCTTGTTTTGGATCACATGGAATATCCGATAGAGCATGGGGGGGGGGGGGGGGGGGGGGGGGGGGCAATGTATCTATCGGGTGTATGTCTGAACAAATTCGACTTTTCGCATTTGAAAAACTACATCAGAAAGAAGGTACGTGTACTCCATACACGCGTGTTTTTCATGTATCCACGTAATGCTTGCTTTTGAAGGTGATTTTCTCCTCCTTCCGGAACAATGAGCAGGGTTAGTGGACTGACGTAATTTCATGGTGTGCCGTACTTTCTAAAACCAGACGTGGGTGCCTGTGGTCAGTTGAAAGATACCCTGGCGAGGGTACCTGGACAACACTTTGATCCACCGGTATACTTTGACGCGTGGTATTGGAAGCTTGCTTCCTTGGCGGAGGGGTGGTGGTGGGAATGTCC
This sequence comes from Conus betulinus, assembly GCA_016801955.1. Taxonomy (NCBI): domain Eukaryota; kingdom Metazoa; phylum Mollusca; class Gastropoda; order Neogastropoda; family Conidae; genus Conus; species Conus betulinus. Next base: position 160,806 of record JADBJO010001634.1, read on the forward strand.
TGCTCATCCCCATTTCCTCAAGATCTGCCAGGTGACCGACTCCTGGACTTTGGATTTACCACATCTCCAAACTGCTGACGTTGTCCAGCAACTGGATGTTGACATGCGCCTCAAACAGTTCTTAATGATGACCTGTGACCTGTTGTATAGCTTTGGTGCTCCCATACTTCAGTGCTTCCTGCCCTTTTTGTATCACATCTAGAGATCCAGACTCTTCAGTATGTCAGAGTATGGCTGCTCGTATCTTGACTATCCTGGCCGTGACCTCATGGTCAGTAGCCCTTTGAATCTCGAGACTCGACCTGTCTAAGTAACTCACCACCCACTGAAACGGAAGTATTCGAATTTCGGAAGAATATGTCGCAAATATTGTGATCCAGCGTCAGTTCTAAACGACAGCTCATCCAGTGCAATCAAGAGAGCTTGAGCACCATGATTATGAGGCGTTGGAAACAGACTGGGTACGTCATCCAAAAAGAGCAGGACATCATCATATGAACTGCTTCTGTTGGACCTCAGAAGGACACACGAGAGAGGAAGACTCAAGAATACATGTCGACGAACATAGCGAGAAGCGAAGACACCTGGGGAACCATTCAGGAGAAAAAAAATGATAAAAAATGAAAAGGCTAAAGAAACCAGCGTAAACGACCTTTGTTGTGACCTACCCGCTAAAGACATAACGGGCAGTTACAAATTATAGTCGGTCAGGTTCTCCGTGATATAGTCAAACGAACTTCACATGGCTTATACATTCGCTTTTGAGGGGAGATGTCCTCAGTCAGCAGCGTATTCTGCGAACAGGGATTAGCAAAACGCTTTCCATTTTTTGTTTATTCATGTGCCAAATCCAAGTACCTCTAAACCCTCCTCGTTGTCTGTGTTGTTTGATCCTGTCTTGGCGTTGAAGTTGTCCATGAGGACTGAGCTGTCCATTACTCCTCTTCTGTCCTGAACAGCATGGAAATGATGGTAAAAATCATCTTTCCTTTTCGTCCTGGATGACGTTCAGATTTATATTACTCTTCGTGTTAGCACTCGTGGCTGTGTTGATGCTTGAGCTGTCAGTTCCGAGCCGATGAGAGCATGCTGTACTTCTGCTGCCAACATCAGTGTCGCCCTCAGTTTTTGGGGAGCATCTGTCTGCTTCTGAGTACAGCCACATCTTTCCAGAACTTAGTAAGAGGTAGCCCTTGTTTGGTATAGTCCCAAAAGAGAGAGATTATCGTTCTTCTTCTCCGGAGCTATTTGCATTGTCCTGTATCTACGGGATTTCGTCATTTATAACGAACGTTCTCTCTCTCTCTCTCTCTCTCTCTCTCTCTCTCTCTCTCTCTCTCTCTCTCTCTCTCTCTTTTCTTTCTTCTTCTGCCCAGGCTTCCTCCATCTGCGACCAGCTCTCTTCATCGCTTCGCTGAGCAAAATCAGTCAGTCGGCCACGTCCCCTATTCAAGATGCCTATTCATTTCCTTCCCTCATCCTGTGATTTCATTCACTTTCTATGTGTTACGCAACTGTATTTTCTTGGCCTTTGGAAGCTGTTGCTTTTCGCTCTCTCTCTCTCTCTCTCTCTCTCTCTCTCTCTCTCTCTCTCTCTCTCTCTCTCTCTCTCTCTCTCTCTCTCTCTCTCTCTCTCCACCATCCCTCCCTCCCTCCTTCAGTCTCTCTGTGTACGTGTGTGTATGTGAGCGTGTGTCTGTGTCTGTGTGGTGTGTAGGGGGGACTATTTGTACTGTACGCGCGTTGGACTTGCACAGATTAACCGCTTGACAAAGTCTTTCGTAATAGTAGCAGTGGTAATCATTTAGGTAAAGCGAGACTGATCATCCCCCCCACCCCCCCCCCCCCCCACCCCACCCCCACCTCAGGGACAGAATGGAAAAGAAAACGAAAATCAACATCCTTTAGGAAAAAAAAAAAAAAAAAAAAAAAGGATCACAGCTTTTCTTCGCGCGCCCCTGTGTGTGTGCGTGTGTGTGTGTGTGTGTGTGTGTGTGTGAGAGAGAGAGAGAGATGCGTAGGCACCAGCTGTTCGCATTGCCCCCCTTGATGAGGTCAGTAGGGTTTTCTTGGCAACCAAGTGCTTGCCTTTGCGTCCATGAAGTCAAGTTTATTGTTGTGTGTGTGTGTGTGTGTGTGTGTGTGTGTGTGTGTGTGTGTGGGAGGGGTGAGAAGGGGAGGGGGGCGAGCGTGCATATATGTGTGTATTTTGGTGCACCAGAGCGGATATCTATATGTCTATCTTTGTATCTGATGCATTGAGTTACATTATTTTCTGAGAGGTTTATGTGTGGGTTTGTGTTTGCGTGCGTGCGTTCGTGCGCGCGCGCACGCGCGTTTGTGTGTGAAAGTGAGTCTGTGTGTGTGTGTGTGCGCGCGCGCGCACGCGCGCGCGTGCGTGCGTGCGTGCGTGCGTGTGTGTGTTGTGTGTGTGTGTGTGTGAGTGAGTCTCTGTGTGTGTGTGCATGTATGTATACGTGTGTGCACGTGCGTGCGTGCGTGTGTGTGTGTGTGTGCGCGCGCGCAATATCTCTGTGCATTTCATTGCGCTGTTTCTGGACAGGTTTGTGGAAATGTCCCATTTACGTCAGTTATTATGGATTGGGGACCATTATGAGATTAATATTGCCTTCAGTAGATCAGAGCGACGGAGGATGGGTGTGGGGGTTCTTGGGTTAGGGCAGAATTCGATCCTTTGTTTTTAATCTGTCTGTCTGTCTGTCTGTCTGTCTGTCTCTCTCTCTCTCTCTCTCTCTCTCTCTCTCTCTCTCTCTCTCTCTCTCTCTCTCTCTCTCTCTCAACACATGTGCGTCGGTCTGTATTATGAAAAAAAACTGTATATCCTCAATAACAATTCTTTATTTTTATGTATGAAATTATTTGGCTACCAAATTCAGCCAACTCTATATGGGACAGAGTTATGGGGATTAGACAAGGCAGCAGTGCAGCATGAAACAGTTTTCTCTTACGCGTTTAAAGAAACTCTTCAGAGTAGGTAATAGGATTCCAAATGAGCTTATATACGGTGAAATCAAAAAAGAAACCCCATACATATACACTCTGCTGTCAAATGCATTCGCTATTGGTTAAAGTTATCGCAAATGGAAGAGCAAAGAATACCTCCTATAGCGTCTTGCATGTTATATGATTTAGTTTTAAAGGTAAAGTAAATTGGGTGTCACCAGTGCGTACCTGATTGTTTGAATGTGGTTTGGGGTTTGTGTGGTATAATCAAGGGGTTGGAAGCATTAACCATTTTTATTTGTGAATTTCCTCAACGATTAATAGACTGTAACTGGTAAAAATGGAATGAACATATACAGACCAGTAGCAGATTTCACATATATAGAACGTTTTGTGATGATCCTTTTTTGAAGCCTTACCTGTTCCTGGATTTGAATCCACATTTGAAATATGTCACAACAAGATTCAGACTTGGAATATCAAGTTTGCCAGTACATAGCATTGGATATAGAGCTGTTGACAGTATTGTTTTGATTTGCCCCTTGTGTAAAGAATCAGAAGAAAATGAAGTATATTTCGTTTTTGTGTTGTCCAGCACTCAGTGGTATTCGTGAAAGTTTTATAAAACCTGAATATTATCGACAACCTTCGACATTCAAACTTAGCTTGCTGATGTCCTCTCACGTACGTCTCACGATTTACATTTCTCATTGTACCTGAATAACGTATTTAAGCTAAGGGAATTGGTAACATCTTAGAGACGTGTATTTCATTTCTTTTTATTTTTCTTTTGTGTTCGATTATTGGCACTTGTTAAGGGATTTTCACTCTTTGTATCCTTAGATTACGATCGCATATGTATTGTTCATACACCCCTTCGTACGGGGCCATGGCCTATCATGAATACGATTTTACGATTTCTCTCTCTCTCTCTCTCTCTCTCTCTCTCTCTCTCTCTCTCTCTCTCTCTCTCTGCCACCTCACACTTAGGTTCTAATCTACACATACTTGAGAGAGCGAGCGAAGTGAAGGACATGCATGGTTTTCGATTTGTTGTTCATCTCCAACTTGACTGTCAACATTGATCTGCACCCTGTATGAAAA
>JADBJO010001634.1:169873-174873 GCA_016801955.1 Conus betulinus
CAATTGCATGAGGCGTAATCGATCTCATTTTAAGACCTTGCGCTGTTAAGCTTGAGCTGTTCATAGAATTTCTTCATGCTGCTACCACCTAGTTCATCTTAAAGAAAATGGTATGAATACACCTTACCCTGAGATGGATATAAAAACGCAAAGGGGAAAGGGGACAGAGAGAGATTGGGCTGCCGACAGTTGAGGCTTTCAGTTAGAGTTTCGACTCGGGGAGAGACAGCACGGGCTAGCCCAAACTGTACCACCACGGACAGTATGGGTTGGCCTGGGATGTCCCTGCAGACAGTCGGCCACTTGGCAGAAAAGCAGCTCGCGTTCTGAAAATGCTGTGCTCGTGATTCCATCATAACGGTTTTCTGTGTTCGGTATACCGTTTTCTTGAATAGCAATGGCACGATCTGTGTTTTCTTCAATGTTTGTAACTCCGGCTGCGCTCATACTAGCGAGGAGAGAAGGAAGAGTAGTAAGATACTGTGTACACGTATCTGTGCTGTCTGATTCTCGCGAATTTCATGTTAGCAGAGCAGATCTTGTAGAAAGCAATTAATGTGTGCAACCAAAAGTTCAGCGATAGGAATTGACGTTTTTTAAAATGTTGTGATCACATTCATGTATAGTGTATTACATATCAATAAAAGAGGTTTTGCATGGTATTTTCATGCTAATATGGCAACAAAAATAATCCGTCATTTGTTCACGATCAGACTGTATTCAGTGCACTTCTATCAGGATCAGCATCAGACGTGAATAACCATCTTATTGAATATAGAACTGAATATGTCTTCTCAAAAATACAAGAAAGTAATACTGTCACTCGTGGGTGAATCAAGCGAAAGGAACTTTATGAAAGCAGTGTGTTATCTCACTTACTTTCACGATAACAGTTACAACACCAAAACGACATAGATTGAATCTAATCGCCTCCAAGGGTGGTACAGGACTGCTCAAAGGGCAGGTGAAGGCAGTGTGCTTCTCTGGGTCCCCCCCCCCCCCCCCCCCCCAGCACACTTCGGGTGTTTTATTTTTCTTCTCACTTATTTTTTCACGATAACAGTACGACACCAAGACGACATAGATTGAATATAATCGCACCGTTAAAAGTGGGAGAGGAGGGGGTGGGAAGGGGGAGGCCCGAAATAGATTACGTGCGTCACAGAATGCCGAGAGACGGCGCGACCTGGACAAGTCGGTGATAAAAGGAGTAGCTGACGGAATGAAGCGAGCTTAGCTGGATGTGTGCATATGCTTAACAGACAGCTGTTATTCAACTGTCCACCCGCCTCGTCCCCACCACCTTACCTGCTGTCTCCCCGTCTCATTGCATGCGTGTTGAGATCTTATCTATATGGTTTGCAGGAAAAGTACTTGTCACCTTTCGCGCTCGCGCGCGCTCTTGTGTATGTGTGTGTGTGTGTGTGTGTATGTGAGTGTGTTGCGGAGGGGGGGGGGAACTAATTATGCCTGAAATGGGTGAATGGGGAAAAGAAAATGGTTTATAGCTAGGGTACTTTCGATCTCATAATTCTAGCTGTAAAATCAAAACTTGTATGCAACGTATCGAGACTTTTAAAGACAGGATAACATTAAGATACCCAGTGGAAGAGTACAAACAAAATTAAACCTAAGTGAAACTAGATTGAAAGAAACTGCTCCCGTTATAAGTCATCGGCTCTGTCAACAAAAAAACACTATAAATACAGAGTGAATGTGAGTATTTCGTGAGTGTATAGAACGTTATTTTAATCCCCGTTCTTTCTTCTTCCTCTCATGTCTTGTTCATGGTGTCTATGCTTGATGGTGGATGGTGGATTCTAGTTGGTCTATGATAGATACAAGGAGGAGGGAGGTGTGGCTTATGAAACCTTTAGTGTGTTAAGGACTGTTGGTATGTGTATGGAAGGGATGGGAGGATCTGGAGAGGGGGGGGGGGGGTCGTTAGAGCTGAGAGCTGGGGAAGAGTAATGCGGAGAGTGTTTCTGACAGCTACAATCTAAGTAAAATGTTTATTTCTTATTTAACTGCGTATTTTGCACTTCTCGCTTCATATCATGCACATATGTGGCAGTGTTACAAAAACTTCCATAATGTGGCGTGTACACAACTTACGTTTGTGTATTTTTGAAAAATATCTGTTAAACAAACAATAAATGAAACCTGTTACATTGCAGCAGCAGCACTATCGTACGTGCATCTGTCACGGCACCGCTGTCATCTTGTACAGAGAAAGATAGAATCGCAAAATAGTTGGAGCATTTACAATACTTGCCTAATCGTGTAATTTATGCATACATAAATATGGATGAAAGCAAATACTGGAGTAGAAGGAGGGGGAGGGGGGGGGGGGGAGATTGTGTCATTTTCAGGTTTTCTTTTTTTTTTTTAATCACCTTTTATCTTCGATTAGAAAAATGAGTCTTGAGGTAGAAAATGTTTAAAAAAAAAAAAAAAAAGATCTTAGCATTACTGCAGTATAGGGGCCCCGTATACGCGCCGCTGATTTTGGCCACAGGGTCAGCCTCAGCTAGTCGTTAAGGTCAGTGGTTTCTTTGTGCATGACCCTGCAAATACAGAGCTTACACGTGCATTTCGCATTTGTTTGCGTAAAGAATGATGATTTAGAACATACCTTTCAGTTACTGTATGAAGCAGTGATTGAAACTGAACACGGTTTTTATGAAAATGTTAGTTTCGTAACGTGGAAAATATTGCTGCAAAGACCAAATTTACAGCAAGCGCCATTCGGTGACATCTGCAAGAAGAGGATGAGCGGACAGGTCTTGTCAGTAGTGATAGTTCTGTAATGTTTGGTTGTGTTAGCGCTTGTCATTGCCAAGACAATGCTGACGTCAAAATTTACTGCACACACACACACACACACACACACACACACACGCACATACAACACACACACACGCGCGCGCGCGCGCATGCATGTGCGCGCGCGCGCATGCACGCGCACACACACACACACGCGCGCGCGCGCGCGCGCGCACCCATGCATGACATGTGGGTGTATGGCGTGTGTGTGAGAGAGAGGGGGAGGAGGGATGCATTTGTTTCCATAGTTTCCGTGGGAATGATCTGTGCCTGTAAAACGGTATTCCACTTGTATATATGATTTATTATCCGTTTTATGAATAATTCATGTGGGCATTCATCATGTCTTAGTTTTTTTTTCCATGCATATGCACATTGAACGCTGGCTCAGTCTTCGACAGGGGGCGGTTGGTTTGCAGGAAAAGTATTCGTCACTTTTCGCGCCCGCGCGCGCTCTTGTACATAAGTGTGTGTATGTTGCGGAGGGAGGGATGGGGGACTAATTATGATCTGACCCGAATCGTGTTAATACTACTTACTTTTATTTGCTGTAGGTTCGGAGTTTCAAAGTCTCCCTGTTGCCCAGTTGGGTAAGTGGCTAAACATTTCTCTCTCTCTCTCTCTCTCTCTCTCTCTCTCTCTCTCTCTCTCTCTCTCTCTCTCTCTCTCTCTCTCTCTCTCTCATACTACATGTCAAGCTTTGCAGTTAAAATGAGCTTGTGTTGACCCTGTTCGGCTTCCACCCCAGGCGAAGATCACTTGCTCTATGTTCGTTAGATACGATGTTATTTGTTCTGTATGGAATGTTGACCTGAGTAGAGTTGATGATTCATGTTATCATTTATCACATAGCCACCATTTTTGCCGGCCTTTCGCCCCGTTAACTTGAACTAAGAGACGGAAATCGCGATCAGCTGTGCGATCCTCGTCCTCCGTACATTATTCTTCAAAGAACGAACGAACCAGAGGGGTCATTTCCTACCACTCAAAGTGAGGGAGGATGAAAAACTAAGTTGATTCTACACAGCAAACGACTCGTGTGTTAAGCTGGTGAAGAAGATTTTGAATGGAGTCGGATTTTTATAGCTAGAAAGATTTAATAATACTCTTTGCCAAGGTTCTGGACTGCAGCTGTAAATTTTGCACGCTGATAATGAACAGTTGTTGGGAATGAGACGATTTGGAGCTGCGGTTGGTGAAGATGTTTCACCATCATGAGAAAGATTCGGTATGGGAGTAAGAAATTTTATGCAGCATTGCTGTACACAGAGATGATTGGAACAGCCGAGACGTGGGATGCAGCAGTCAGAAGACTTGGTGTTGCTGACAGTAAGTTTGGTGCCGTATCAGAGAAAAAAAACAGTGCTGCAGTCAAAGATTTAGTGCTGCTGTCGGAGATTTGGTGCCGCGTCAGAGGCGGTAAATGCAGCAGTCAAAGATACAGTGCCGCGGTCAGTGAGATTTGCTGATGCAGTCGGTGAAGATGTTAGTTCTAAAGTTGGACAACTGGTGAACTACTCCTATAGTCATTAAAGATTTGGTACTGCAGTCACAAATTCGGTGTTGAACTTAAGAGAAGATTCGGGAAGCAGCTATGGGAGATCTGGCGCTGCAGTCGGAGCGTTTTAGTGCTCCAGTCAGAGAATATTTGGTGCTTCATCACAGAAAATGTAATGCTGAAATTGATAAAGATTGGCACTGCAGCTATGACAGATTTGGTACTGCGGTCACGCGAAAGGTTGGCGCTGCGGGCAGAGAAGGTTCGGTACTGCAGCCAGAGAAGATTTAGTGCTGAACTAGGAGAAAATATGGTCCTGCTGTCCGAGATGATTCATTGTTGAACTTAGAGGCTTTTGGTACTTAAGTCATGGAAGATTTAATGCTGAAGTTGGATTGATTTGGCGTTGCAGTTAAGAAAGGTTTGGCATTGCAGTCAAAAGAAATTGGCTGAACTTGGAGAACAGTTGGTGCTGTTGTCATCTAAGACTTGAAGCTATTGTCATGGAAGATTTGGAGCTGCTGTCATGGAAGATTTGGTTATGTCGTGGAAGATATGGTGCTGTTGTCGTGGAAGATTTGGTGCTGTTGTCATGGAAGATTAGGAGCTGTTGTCATGGAAGATTGGGTGCTGTTGTCATCGAAGATTTGGAGCTGCTGTTGTCATGGAAGATTGG
>JADBJO010001634.1:179873-214873 GCA_016801955.1 Conus betulinus
GGGGGGGGGGGGGGATTAAGTGCTTTGATCGAGTTTATTGCTACCGTAAAAACTTGTCGCCGGAATGTGGATAGGGAGACTCAGAGGGGGGTGTTTGTGTATATGGAAGAGTGGTGGGGGCAAACAGGGCCTCCTTTCGGAACATCTTTTTACGCTTTTACAACAAAACATCAACTGAAAGGTGTGCAGACATATCCAAGCGAGAGAGAGAAGGTGGACAGGAAGAGGTGAGAGGTTTCTTCTTTGACAACAAGCCGAAATAAAAGATGGCAAGGTGAACTTAAATAGAGCCCCCCACCCCCATATTACGCTCTTTTTCTTTTCTTTTCCAGTTAGTCGCTCTCAACGTATCAGCTGGCACAGAGTATCGGACGCTTTAATAATAACTAAAAGAAATTAAGATTTAAGTGATATGTTTTTGATAGTTAACTTCGGTCGGTTTTTTTTGTCTTGTTGGTTGGTTGGTTTGTCTGTCTGCTTCTTCATGCGAGCGTGGCATATCTGTACTGAACAACCGACACGAAACTATCGCCATTTAGCTTGTTGTTGACATCTGGGTTATCCCACACTACGCCTTCTTTGTCTGACCCAGGGGAAAAAGAAACTTCGTCCGACCCCCAGATAAAAAGAATGCGTCTTAAGGGTGAACCGAACTATATTGCGGCTGTTCCCAGATGGTTTTGTGATAAGCCTAGCGCATGGCCGACAGGTCAGTAAATATTAGTGAGGCATCACTCGCCTCGGGGTTAAGTTAAAAGTCCTTGAACCGCGAAGATCAGTGTTTGAATATAAAAAGAACAGAAAAGGAAAGAAGAACTAAGAGTCTTTTAAAGGAACAAAATTGCCGAGAAGATAACAGTGAAGACGGGAGGGAGGGAGGGCGGTCGGTCCTAGCCACACTGAAGACGGGAGTATCTTCCCATGGGCAGGCCCCGCGGCGCCGACATGAGCCAGACGCTGCACACACACCGCCGTCACCTCCCAGCCCCTCGGCCTGGACTGCGTGGGGGTGGTGGGGACAGACGCTCTGGAGGCTGGAGGGACAGCTACAGCCTGATGTCCACCACCACCACCTCCTGCCCCTCGTGCAGACCCCCGTGGCGGCTGGGGGTCAGGGGGCCGGGTCAGGGGGCGTGGTGTACTGGATGCCCGTGGTCACCGTGCCATACGCCAACACCATGGGCCAGGTGAACCTGGCCTGGGCCCCTTCACAGGACCCCTACGGCAAGGACCTGCCTCTCACTGGTAGGGCCTCATTACTCCCCTTGACTGTCAGTTTGCTGCTCTCTCTCTCTCTCTCTCTCTCTCTCTCTCACTCACGCAGCACGCACGCACGCACGCACGCACACACACACACACACACACACACACACACACACACACACACACACACACATACGCAGAGAGAGCCGAGGACAGGTTGAAAGAATAGACTCTGCCTAAAATCTCAATCCTCGATCGAATAAAAAATTTCTGAGCTCGCTCTGTCTGTCTGTCTGTCTGTCTCTCTCTCTCTCTCTCTCTCTCTCTCTCTCTCTCTCTCTCTCTCTCACTCTCTCTCTCTCTCTCGTGATGATTATCTACCAGTAGTGGGATCATTGTACGGGGAGTGGACTGGATGTCAAAAAGCACAGGTATACTTACCTATTGTCCTTGAAAGTAACTTTGTCTGGTATTAAAAAAATGGAGGCCATTATCTTTGGAAATGATTTTGTCTCGTTTTGTCACACTGTCAGAAAAAGGCCGTCTTTGTCTGTCTCTCTCTCTCTCTCTCTCTCTCTCTCTCTCTCTCTCTCTCTCCTCTCTCTCTCTTAAGAAATTAGAGAAAAAATTTTGGAACCTAAATATTATCGACAACCTTGTTTATTTAAACTAATTCTACTTACGGCATGCACTCAACTGATGTTGTACAAAATTTATCGTTGTTTTTTTGTATGAGACTTTTAGCTATAGAGAAATAGCTACTTCATAGTTTTGCATGATGTGCCTGCCATAGTCGTAACCTTTCGCATTGCATGATGAAGCGGTATATCTGTACGTTTGCCCCTTCATGGGGGGCTGGGGGGAAAAATTGATTCTCTCTCTTTTGTGAATAAACATTCTCATTCTCTTCATCTCTCTCTCTCTCTCTCTCTCTCTCCTCTCTCTCTCTCTCTCTCTCTCTCGCTCTCTCTCTCTCTCTCGGTCATCATACTCTTTTGCCCCTCACGCACTCACTTTCGCTCCGCTCTCCTCTCTCCTCTCTCTCTCTCCTCTCTCTCCTCTCTCCCTCTCCTCTCTCTCTCTCTGTCTCTCTCTCTCCTCTCTCTCTCTCTCTCTCTCTCGCTCTCATCTCTCTCTCTCTCTTTCACACACATTCACATATACACATACGCACGCACGCATGCAGTGTACATACGTACTCTTCTGTCCTGTCAGTCCTTTCTTCCAGATCCCATGCAACAAGAAGTTCCTACACATATGTAAGCTTTTAGCTCTCTGGACCATGATGTGTGTTCAGCATTTTCATCGATCACTTGGTTGTGTACACTATTTTGTGTTGGAAGGAGTTTTGGATGAGGGCTTGATGTTAAAAAGTGTCCGTTTGATCTTCTGTTACAGTTTCTTTCTTCTCTCTCTCTCTCTCTCTCTCCTCTCTCTCTCTCTCTCTCTCTCTCTCTCTCTCTCTCTCTCTCTGGGTTGCCCCCCTGCATCTTCCCAGCCCACTGCTTCTTATTTCCAGTGACGTTTTCAGGTCAATTCCATTCCCTTCCACAACAGTGTGTGTTTTAAACGACTGTCGGTCATGGAATTAACTTAATTTCTTATATAGTTTAATGGATGGTTAAAGAGGCAAGGAGAACGAGCTCAGGTGTTCGATGTTTTCTTGTGGGGGATGTGTGAGTATCGGGGAAGGTAAACACCAGCAAACAGCGACCGTTTCGTTCTCGGTGTGTGAGAGGTAATAACATCATTAGCTATACCTCATGGTTACCAGCCCAGATGAGCAGCTCTCTCAACAAATTCGGTGGTTACAGTATACTCGTTCAGAGAAACACCAGCGGAGCGTGCTTGACCGCTTGGTGAATGGAAAACGGAGAATCCCTGGAGGGCAAGAAGAATGGGGATATGGAGACGTAGAAGCGATGGTGGGGGGGGGGGGGGGGGGGGGGGGGGGGGGGGGGGGTGTTCACCCTCATCGGTGATGAAGACGCCGATCAGTGGCTAGTGGGCATGTGGCGAAGATCACAGACAAAGGCTCGCTGTTATCGCCCGTCCATCTGCGCCTCGGAAGTGTGTGTGTGTGTCTGAGTTGTATGTATTGAACAGCCTGGCCTGCTGTGGAGTAGGACCCTTCTGGCCCCCCTTCCCCCCTCCCACTTGTATGACCCGTCAGGAACAGCTGACATGTAGCTAATACAGACGGGGAGGCCTGTGCAGACCTTTGTATAGGGACGGCTGTTCAGTGTTTCCTGCCGTTATGGCCAGTGACAATAGATACAGTTATGTAGACAACAAAGCTCATGTGACTGTATATATTGCTTTTCCAGTGCATCCGAAACCCGGACTCCAAAAGATTGCTTCATTTTCTTTCTTATTTATGGACCTTTTTTAATTCGCACTCGTGTGTCTGCGTTCTTGCCGCTAATGTGCATAAAAGCAGCAGTTAATGCTCTGTTAAGTCAGATTCGTTGCAATAGCATTGGTGGATTTATTCGTATTCCGTTCCTGTTTCAGATGATGGTTCATTTTCTGATTGTGTTCGAACTAGCGACCACACGTTCGCTTTATACAAACCACTGAAAATGTTTTGTGACTTCCGGCTTTTTGTTTGACTGTGTACCCCTGTCTCTCCTCCAGTCATTTCGCCCTCCTTCTCCACCCCCTCTGTCCCCGCCCTGCGTCGCATAGTACCTTGCCTCATTCCCCCCCCCCCCCCCCCCCCCTTTTTTTTTTTTTTTTTTTTTTTTTTTTTTTTACAACGGTTTACCCCCCCGACCCGACCCCCCCCCACTTCCATTGTGTGTCACACTATCAACGCCCTCGACTGCTTCGTATCAACGCCCTCGACTACTTCCTATCCCCCTCCCCTCCCGGCCCTTCCCCCTTTCTTGGCTCCTCCCCTGGTAAGTCGCAGGTCCGCTGACTGAGGCGTGCGCGCTAGGTGTTGGCAGTAACATGAAATTGCCTGTCACCATCACAGCCTGTTCGGGATGTTTTGATTTTTGTAAGAGAAGCCTAGTCGGCTCAAATCAATAGGGACTGTGTTAGCATGATTAAGTGTGAATTTCGCGTGGGTTCCTAGTCCCACCCCCCACCCCCCGCCTCGCGCTGTTTTCTGGCTGACGGGGATAGAGGGAGGGAGGGAGAGAGAGACCCCCTACCCTCCCACCCGTCACCCAATCAATGCTACACACCTGTGTGTTAGCGTCAAAACGGCAAAGCAGCCAGCAGTCGTCCGCGGCTTGCCTGCAGTACAAAGCTGGCTTCAGTCCCGTGTGAGCTATCTCTTTATTTTTCTCTTCTTACCTTTGCATGCTAGTCGTTTGGTTGAAAGCTTAAGTGGCTCGTTGTCGGGGTGACTGGTGATTGTTCTTCATGTCTGACTGGTCAGCTCATGCCAATGTTGTCACTGATGCCGACTCTGTTGTTGCAGATATGAGCACGCTTCGTTACTTCTTCAATTTGGGCGTAGAGGTGAGTAATTTCCCCCCCCCCCATCCCATCCCACCCCATTCTTCCACACCCCCTGATCAGACTGCGTGGCTCTCTCTCTCTCTCTCTCTCTCCTCTCTCTCTCTCTCTCTCACACACACACACACACACACACACAAAACACACACAAGTTTGTTTACGTCATTGGTATCAAGTCTTGTTTTTATCTTCTTAAAACTTTTGGCTTCACACGATAGCTTTCTATTTCTTTAGTTGCTCTTTGGTAAACATGTTTTCTTTTTTTTTTTTTGTTTCCTTCTACATTTTGATCGTGGATGCGTTTCTTGTATTTGGTTGTGTTATTGTATCTGTATATTGTGGTTTTCGGATTGGTGTCTTTGAGGCTCATTCAAGTATGTATGCGAGTGAAGGTAGGACATTGAGCAGTATTTGTCTAATACGTTTTCGGATCGTATCTGTTTCATAAATTGTTTTTGAACTTTTCACATTTGCTCGATCATTAGTCATTTCGCTACAGTAAATTCTTTCTGCTAAGTCCCAGTACTGTGGCCACTGTTTGCAACACATCGTTTCGGAAGGCTCACAGAGAAGTGATGTCGCCGAGATCTCTGCATACCCAACAGCTCTTGACATACGTCTGTCCGATTGATTTTTGAGCCCAAGGCGCGCCGTTTACATGATGCAGTGTGCCTTCATGAAATATGTGGGCTGCATTTCTTACGCTTGCCTCGGGTTGGCTGGTCTTGAGGCAGTAGTAGGGCACGCTGTGTCTGTGTCGTTTGAGCTTTTGAATTGAACGGTCTGTTGATTCTTGTGTTGTAAACATTGCTTCTGTGCTGAGGCTGGCCAGAAAAAGGAGACGGAGGTTTGTACTGGTGTCAAAAATAGTGGTTGCAATTGAGGAGGAAAAAGTGGTTGTAGTGGTAGTAGTAGCATCAGTAGCAGTAGCAATAACGGCAGAGGCAAAAGCAGCAGCGGCAGTGATAATGATACTTATTTTAAAAACTTTTATTTCACTTCATTGAAGATGATAGTCTTTGGGCGATTTCATTTGAGGGCAGTCACCATAGTGTCGTGATTGGAGGTGGATCGGGATTGGGATGGACGCTTTGAATGCACCACAGACTACGTCACATTGGCTTGATGAAGGGTGGGGGGTGGGGTGGGGTGGGGTGGAGGTCGTGGCTTTCTTTGTCGAAGAAAATGAGATGGAAGTTGGAAAGGATATATCAAAAGCGCAGGGAGACGGCTTTCACCTCTCCCTGTATTCATTCTGATATCCCGCTGTGCGTGCAGCTTTCGGCTTGACGCCTAGCGCTACGCGCTGTAAGTTGCCTTCTTAAAGATCTTTTTAAATCTCTTTTCGTTTTTGGGGTTTGCTTGTACAGTGTGAGTGGGTCACTTACAAAAAACCCGTAATCTGAGTGGTTATTATTGCAGAGTAGAGAGAGTTTGTGTCGAGTGAGAATTCAGGTTTGTTGGGTGGTGAAAGAAACCGAGTGGTTTGAAAGTTTTGTCGCTTGCTTGCTGCATATTGTCACACAAACGTGCATATGTCAATGTAATGCTTGTGAATGTTTATTTGTACACTTTTTTAAAGATATGAATGTCACAGTAAAGGTTCAGTAGTGTGATTGGCGCTTTCAACCCGATCTAACTTCATCAGTCTTAATATTTGAGTGTTGAATATGAATTGCCATATATATATATATATATATATATATATATATATATATATGTAATGTGTGTGTGCGGTATTGAAAAGAGAATCCTTGCTATTTGTTGTATGATGGTAGATTGAAATCACTGTAGTCTTGATATTGAAGACCCTGGGTATGTTGTGTGATGGTTGACTGAAATCACGGTGGTTTGTCTGTCATGAACAATCTTAGCGGTGTGATGATACACGGAAGCCACCTTACACAGGTGTTTGTCGGTGAATGTTGGTAGACTTGTGCTGTGTGACGGACTGAAAAGTCTTCACAATATGTAATGCCCTGAAATGTCAAAGTCAATAACTACAGCGTGTTTGCGTTGATTGAAGTGGACAGTCGCTCCAATGTGCGGCGTAATAAAAGGTTGTGTCTGCTGTTGCATACTCTGCAATGATTGCCATGTACTGCGGGCGATGGTAATGGAAGATAGGATCTCCCCTGTCCCCTCCCCCATCTCCCTCTCTCCCCACCCCCCCTCCCACCCATCCTCCTCATAGTCTGTCCCAGGTGACAGATCTGGAGTCCGTCACAGTACAAACATCGATTGCCCCGTGTGTGCAGCATGGTGAGTTTTTGGCGCACAGAACTGCATACGAGTGACAGGTGTGATGGGGGGGGGGGGGGGGGGGGGGGGGACCACCACCCACCAGACTGGGCTGCGATGTTAATGCATGCGTGGGTTCAAAACGATCCCATGTAGCAGACAGCTTGCCCAAACGGCGTGACACAGGTCACGGGTGTCGGATCCTGGGGCGTTGATAAACACTGTCGCCGTCATCCGTACTTGGAGCCTGATGGCTCAGCGGTAAAGCACCGTGGACACAGTCGGACTTCTCGGGTTCAAATCCTCATAGTGCCCTGTAGAAGGTTGCTGATTTTGCTTCTAACGTTTTATAGTTTTGGTTGTGTTAGTGTAATGTTAGGTTCCGTGCACGCACGCACACCCTCCCCCCCCCTCCTCCCTCCAACTCCTGAGATATTTTCCCCTGTCTGTGATACCACCTTTGGCGATTGTGGACGTTTAACTGGAATGGGAAGAAGTGAGGGGACAGGAATTGCACCAGTCTGAGTTCCATTGCATTTCATGGCAATCCGTTGGTTTGATCGACTGCGTGTGTCTGCCCCTTTTTTGCAGACTGGATTTTCGTTAAACACAGTTCGCAGGCGATTGTGTCAGATTTTCAAGCTTGAAGCAGACTACGGTACACGGCCCAACCCCCACCTGACTTCACAGTACATTAATGACCGTGTTATCCCTCATAAAGTATATAATCATCCTGCCCCTCGTAATGCATACCGTAGAGCGTCCCAATCTCACCGTCAGTATGAGAAAAATTAATCGCCTCCACACTCTCCATAATGCGTAAACTATCCCCCTTTGCCCGTTCATAATACATGAGTGACACCCCCCCCCCCCCCCTACGCTTTTTCATAATGCATAAACTACCACCGATACTGTCTCATAATGGGGGGGGGGGGGGGGGGGGGGTCGCTTCTGCCTTCCTCCACAAGGCGTTAACAATTCCCCAGTGCTACTCATAATGCATAAACTGAATTGCCCCCCACCTTCCTCATAATGCATGAACTATCCCCCTATGCGCCCTCATAATGCATAAATTGAACCCCCTCTTCCCTCAGAATGCGTAAAACTGGCGCCCCCCCCCCCCCCCCGCTCCTTTCTAATGCAGAAAATGAATCGTCCCACCCTCCGTCATAATGTGTAAGCTCACCCCCCCCCCCCCCCCAATGCTCCCACATAATGCGTTAATCGAATCGCCCCACCCTAAATCACAGTGCAAAAAGTGTATCCCCTCCCCACGCTCCATTCAAATAAAATGCTTGTGAATCTCTCCCCAACCCCATATTAGGCATAAATTGAATTGCCCCACCTCCCTCGTTAAAGTATAGAGTATGCCGCGGGCGTCGCCGCCGCCTCGCCCCCCCCCCCCCCCCCCCCCCCCCCCCCCGCTTGGTTGTTCACTCATAATGCCTAAAAATGAATTCACCATCTATCAGAATATGAAATGAACACCCCCATCCTCCATAAAGTGGATCCACCTGTTCCTAATAATGCGTGAACTCCCACCGCCTTCTCCCACCTTCGATCATAACATATGAGGTTAATTCTTTCATCCATCAAAATTAGTAAAGCGGATCCATCATCCGTCATCAGAGATGAAGTGAAGAACTCCATGCAATATAAGACATAAGTAAATTGCTCCATCCCTCAAATGATTAATCCACCTCTTACGATGTAAAACGTGAAATTACGTATCTCGTAGAATACATTGGGTAAAGTTACGCATCCCGCACATGTTTTAAGTGAATTCACACAGACTTTATAAACAGTTCCCTCACGCTGTCTGACACTATGTAACCCCCCCCCCCCCCCCCCCCCCCCCCCCCCCCCGTCTCTCTCTCTCTCTCTCTCTGTGTTAACCCCTCCCCCAACATCAGTATGGCAGCCAGATTCGATGTTTCAAATGATGTTGATATGTTTCTTCATTGTGCATTACACCTGTAACATTGGTGACAGAATAGCAGCCAACGTGATTATTGCAGTGCCAGTTACGCTTACTTCAAGAAATGAAATCTAGGTGATCTCTGATATTGGATGATTATGCCAATTTCTTTCTTAGGTCCCTCGGTTTTCTGAATCTGTTGTAGGGATAACCTTCATTTCATCCCTCTTGATGCATAATACATCGCTCTGGAAAGAGAAGTGGCAGAGCTGTATTGGATGTAAACCTGGCATTCTGATAGTTGGATAGTTGTGATCCCCTTCCCCTCCCCCCCCACCACCATCGTTCTTCTTACAGAGACTCCGTATGTCAGTCTTGTTAGGTGTGTTTCTCTTGTCTCTGTGGTAACCTTTCTGTGCTTCAGTCACAGACGTTTTGTACACTTGTAGTAGTTAGGAAGCATGCGTTTCTTTGTGTCTCGTTTCAGTTGTTGAGCAACAAATGTTTTGTGCCAAATCTTCGTCTCATTGGTTAGATGCTATACTGCGTGAGCTCCGTTTTCTTCGAGTTTCAAAACAGAGTGACTGAGGGTAGAAAATGAAGCAAAATTTCGAAAGTGAGGGGGGTTAGTTACCGCCAAGGACACAAACAGACCTAGCACAGGACTAGACACAGTGCAGGTCGAAATTTTGCTCCATTTTCTTCGTATTAGCACCATCCAAATCATCCGTTGCATACTGAACATTTTCGCTCTTTTTTTCAACAACGTATAGGTCGTCACTTTATCTTAACCAAGAGGATATGTTTTCAATAGCGTCTGTTGTTAAGTGTGTTTGTCTTTGATAGCAAGATAAGCCAGAAACTACTGGAGCGACTTTGAAGCAACTGGGTGAAAACATAGAAGATGGCCTATGGACAGACTGGCTAATATTCAAAATGTTTTGTTTCTTCCGATGCATGATCACTCCCCAGCGAGATCGGCCGGCATTCTGACGTGCTCCAGCTCCGGTGCATGATCTGGAGGTCACGCTGTGTGGTCTGTTACCAAATCAGCTTTGGCCTCGTCACATTCTGGTGCGGATCCGCGGAGTAGAATGTCCAAAAATGGGCGGATCCAGGACATATCAGCAAGATAACACAAAATCTGCCAAACCGAAATCACCTGAATTTGGCGGAAAGAGAAAACATGAGCCAAAGACGAACCCATTTTATTTAGTCAGGATCTGGTAAGAGAGTGGATCCAGAATCCATGCCACCTTCGCTAAGCTCTGCACTCTCTTTCACATCATCCCCTCGGCAGCTTTGAATTATTATACTGTATTTGTATGCATATGTACTCTGTTTCGTTGTTCAGTTAGGACAGATTTCTCTGTGTAGAAGAAGGGCGGCTGTCCCTGCGTCTTCCTAGAGAAATCTGTGGAGACAGTGGAGTTTATTCTTTCAGCACTGACCAGCAGCATGTTGGTGTCACACACTCACTGTGTTCTGTTGCAGTACTTTCGCATCAGCGCCAACATGCAGCAGCAGCCACAACCCCAGCAGCAGCAGCGCCGCCAGAGCTACATGACGTCAGCAGTGCCCCAAGTTCTGGCGGGATGTCCCCCTAGCTCCACCGTCTACATGCCTGTAGAACAGGGTGCGTCCTTTGCCATGCCCGCCGCCCCCATACCCCACAAGGCCAAGGGCCAGAGCCATTCCCAGCACTTGACCTCAGGCAGAGCGACAGCCTCCAGCCAGGGCAGCCAGGGCAAAGGTGGAGGGGGAGAAAGCAGGGTGGAGGGATGGAAATGGAAATGGGTAGTGACGTGTCGGAGAACGGCTTCACCAGCAACAGCGAAGGCGGACACACTGGAGAGGAGGACGTCGACCTGGCTAGCAATCGTACGGACGACGACTCGGCGTCCACCCAGGGTGAGGATGGTGACAAGGGGGTCAAGGGGAAGGGCAAACGGAAATACTACATGTACGGCTCCCACAAGCTGATCAAGCCCATCAAGGAGATCCCGCCCCGCTTCCAGATGATGCTGGCCGAGAACAGTGCCGCCAAGGCGCGCTGCGAGGGACAGCCGATCTACATGCAGCTGTCGCCCGCCGATCTCCTGGCCCTGGAACAGGGCGAGCCCGGCAGCGCCCTCAACGCTGAAGCGCAGTGCTTCTACCCCGGACACCCTTACGACACCATTGTGCTGGACGACAACGGCGTGGCCACCTTCACCAACAGCAGCGCCGTCACCGCCAGTCACCCCCCTCCCATCGTCATGCCCCCTCCCCCCGTCATGCAAGCCGCCGGTGGACCCACCCCAGTCAGCGTGGTCTACAGTTCTCTGCCTTCGTCCACTTCCGCTTCTGCTGCTTTGCCTCCCCCCACCTTCACCCGTCCCGCTCTGCCTGCCCATCTCTGGTACCTCCCCGTGCCGCGGAGGGGCAAAGTGCCCGTGGTGGGCGGCGGGGGGGCCTGCCGAGGGCAAACTGATGCCTGTCATGGTGGCTGGTGGCTCAGTGGGCAAGAGCCCAGCCGGCTCGGGGCAGGAGAAGAGGCCTGAAGAGCTGGCTGGACCCTCACCCAGTAAGGTAGCTGTTGGAGTGAGTGAGTTCCTCGCATGTGTCTGTGTCTTCCCTGTCTCTGTCTGTTCCCCCCGCTTTCCCCGTCTCCACGAGCATGCCGCCCCCACTGTCCGCCCCTCCCCTGCATGCGGGCTCTGCCCACTCTGCGCTAGCTGGTGGTGGGAAGCAGTGTTTTTACATGTATTCTTCTCCCTCCACAGGTTTCCCCACCCTGCCGGCTACACCACCGCAGGGACAGGGTCACGGCCCCGCCCCTCTCCCAGGGCCAGGTGGTGTATGTGATGAACCCCCAGGGCTATGGGCCGGCTCCCCCCTGCACGGTCTATCAAACCCACTCTCATGGCCCCACCCACCGCCCACACCATGGGTGTGGCCTGCCCCCCAGTGGCCGTGCAGTGACTGCCCGCAGGGCTGTCTTCAAGGACAGAATGTATGGGGCGCAGCCAGCCTCCAGGATGAACTGGTCTCACTTCCTTGTGATCCTTAGCCTTGGGAGAAACCCAGTTTTTAGCGTCCTCGGTTGTGCGTAGCTGGCTGTAGACTGTTATCTTGACTGTAACCCTATCTGACCTTTTGACTGTAATCATTGCCGAGTACTCGCTGTGGCAGGTAGTCCATTTGAATGATCTGTTACTTTTCCTCTGTCATGGGGAACTCAATTTTACCTACTTTTTTTCCCTCTTTTTTGTTGTGTGTTAGTAAACCATCGTTGTACTCTGTGACTGCTATCATTCCAGTTTGTTACGGTGAAATGTTGTGCCATGGCTGTACTGATGTCAGGGAGCGATGTGTGTGGTTGGCTTAATCTCCCTCTCTTTCTCTGTGTCTCTCTGTCTCTCTCTCTCTCTCTCTCTCTCTCTCTCTCTCTCTCTCTCTCTCTCTCTCTGTGTTGTTGTTGTTACCTGCCTGATTGTGTGCAAAAATGTGCGGGTTATGGTGTGTAGACCCTGTATGCTACAGGTGTATGTGGTGAAGGTGCTGCTTTAGACTGGTGGGGTTTTCTGTGAAGTAGACACTCAACTTTATCCTGTGCCTCACTCTATGATACCCATGTAGCAAGCTGATTTTAATTCTGCCATTTTTTCTGTTAGTTTGGTGGAGGATTTCCTGGTGAACCCTTCTCTTTTCCCCCCTTTTTCCCCTTCTCGACCTCGATAATACTCAGATCGCTTTGTCTCTCCCCATAGTATTTCACCGTACTAGCATCGACACCATGTGAAATTTTGTAATCCACATTTTGTTTGTGTGTTACAGAATGTTTTTTATGTTTGGTAATATTCTTACAAGAATGAGAAGGAACAGACGTTTTATTTTGATATTTAAACATAAACTAGCTTTGTCCTTAATATGTTTCATTTTTTTACCGATCAGCTGATTGATCCATAGCTGAGCCTTCATAATTTCGTAACAGCTGTTGTTTGGAGGAACCAAGCTTTTTTTTTTTTTAATCCCTGACACAGACCCGAATTGATTATCATCTGGCTAGTTGTGCTAACAGCAGATGTTGAGGAGTGAACAAATATCCTGTAAACCGTCAAATACTCACCAGCTAATTGGCAAAAAAACGGGTGGTGAGGAGGCTATATATTAACGATGTGTTTGGTGTTTTTGTTTTTTTTGTGGTTTATTTTTTGGCATATAACTTAGAAGAACACGGACATTGAATAATGAATATGTAGATGAATATGTAGCTTCTTGTGACGGAACATTTTCAGCCAGAAAAAGACAAACGGGTGGGACTCACCAGAAAATCGGTTAAATTTATTCCACCACATGCAGGTAGATTGATAGGAACCTGAAACACAACTGTCCGTGCTCTTCTGATCTGAAAAAACTGTTAGAGAGAGAGGTGAAAGCTCCATTTGCATAGAGCTTCTGCCAATCCCCCTTTCCCTTGTGTTTTCTGACAGCAATGTTTTAGTGTCATCTTCACATCAACTACATATACAGCTCTTTGGACCTGACTGGATCCTGAACACCTTTCATACGCTGCGTTTTTTTTTTTTTAAAAAAAAAAAATGATGAAAAGAATGGTGGGAGGCAGTTCGTGTGTGTTAACTGACAAATGAGGTTCTTGATGGCTTAACCTCTGACAACGAAAAAAAAAAAACTTTTGCACTGAAAATCTGCGAAACAGGTGTGTGTCCGTAATGAGTTGTTCGTGCAGATTGTATCGTGTAGAATGTCAATACAGTGTCCTACATGCTCAGTGTATTTGCTTTAATGACATTGATTCATGTGCTGCATTGAGCTTTGTGAGTCACACACATACACACGTGTGTGTGTGTGTGTGTGTGAGAGAGAGATGCAGTTTTTGCAGTTAAACATTATTTGGCGTTTATCCTGATCGCTGTTTGTTGATCGTGTAACTTTTTTTTAAATATTACAACCTGTACCTGCCCATCTTTGTCATGAGATTGCCGCCATGGTTCCTTTATGCTATTCTGACATGATCGTTTAGTGTATCTGTGGTTTGTGCTGATACCGTCAGTCGTCAATATTGTCCACCCTCACACCCCATCCCCTTACGCTGTCGGCGTTCCCTATCCAATCCTGTGACATTGTCATTTGTCATCGTACCTTATCCAATCCTGTGACATTGTCATTGTCAGCATACCGCATCCAATGACATTGTCATTTGTCGCATCGCATCCAGTCCTGTGACGTCGGCATTCCCAGTCCAATCCTGTGACACTGTCATTTGTCTGCGTTTCCCTCCTAATCTTGTCAAATGCGTTTTCAGTGAACCTGTCCTCTGAAATCCGCGTAACCAGTAACAAATCCATGTCTGGTTAATTCGGTGATCTCAGCATGTCCGATGAACTCCGTGGTATCAGCTCTTCACTCCCATCATGCAAAGTCGATGCCATCGGAGCTCCATTCTTCCTCTGACAGCATGGTCCTACCCCGGCCTGTGTATTGCATTCCCTAGCTGTCCTGTTAGCTGGATAACAGTGATCGCTCCATGTCCTCTTCCTATCAACAATCCCTTCCACGGATCCCTCTGTTGACTGCATGACGTCAGTGCTTCCTCTGATCACCCCCCCCCCCCCCCCCCCGCCCCCTTTCTCCTCTTCCCCCCTCCTCTCGGCTCCATCTCTAGAGTAAGTATATCCGGTATTTGTGATCTGTCGGTAATCAGTAAACTGCAGTTTCAGATGTAAACTGCCAGATGTCCCGCTGTTGTTAACTCAGTAGAAACGACAGATTATTCTGATTACTTCATGACTTGGTTACCCCTGTCTCTTCTGTGGACAGCTGATTAAGGATACAGCCCTTTCCCATCAACGTCGGTCCCTGTCTGTTCTGTGGACAGCTGATCAGGGATACAGCCCTTTCCCATCAACTCCGTATGGCCGGTCCCTGTCTGTTCTGTGAATTGCATGCTGATGATTTCCCCAGAATTCCACGATGTTAGCGATCGCTTACTGTTTCCTGTGAATTCCATGATTGATCGTATTGCTTTCCATGATTAATAGTGAGGATATCATCCTCGCTTAAATTTCCTGACATTGAAATCGGACTACTCTGTTCCATTGTGATTGCGAGAAATGTGCCTTCAGTGACTAGTGTTTTTTTGAAATTATGTATGTCAGATGCACCGTGACTCATCTTGATGTTCGTTAGGACTGCACTTGTTCCTAACAAGTACTCGGACCTTGATTGATGACATAATATACAAGAAGATTGAAAAGGGGGAAGAGACGAAAATGGTTCCTCTTCGTCCTGAGCTCTAGGAACACGTTAACCAGGGAGTCCAGTGTAGCTAGCGAGAGAGAGAGAGAGAGAGAGAGAGAGAGAGAGAGAGAGTCGGCTATAGTACTGATCGTCGTGAGCGTCATGGGAGTGGTGTATAATTAAACTATTGCTGGCACTATCCCTTATTTCCCTCGTGTACTCTGCTGCTTGAAGTAGGGAAGAACAGCAGTCAAACTTGCAAGTACCCTTGGGTATCCTACTTTGAGAACATTGCCTTATCGAAATTTCAAGCGGAAAAGCACACGTGGTAAATATGGATTCTTCGTATTGCTTTGTAATATCTACAGAAAACACCAGTTAAATGATGATTTGACGCTGTATTGCTGCTCCTTACAACGTTCATTGTTTATATCTTTTCTTTTGAGATGGGCAATACCTTTGTTTCTCAAAATTCGTGTGTGTGTGTGTTTGTCTCGTATTTACTTTTACCAAGGCAGGATTATGATAAATTCAGTGTTTGATCACTGAGATCAGAATCCTTGCTAGATGTATAGTACCTTTACCAAATGTCTCAATTCACTGCCAGTCAAAAATATCATCAACACAAAAACGAAACAAAACGAAAACATTGTTTATGAAGTTGATGCTCCATGTGTGTATTGTCTATACATTGGATGCACTCCATGTGTGTGGTTGTGTGGCTGCGTGTTGAGGAATGACATACTATGGTGCACATCCAGGTTGTGTTGCGTAAATGACCAGTGACGAGAGAATTGCGGAGGGAGGCGTGAGCGGCATTATCGGAATCGGAACAGAAATGGAAATGCTACCGAGCCGTCAGTCCCCCGACTTGAGTTGCGCTATGTCTCCATTGATTTGACAGGCTTTTCTCCTCCCCTGTTTCTATGCATCCGACTAAACCGCTGGGTTTGATTTCAAATCAGCTGTTTTTTCATATCTGTTTTGTTTTTACTCCTCAGTGTTTTTGTGTGAAAGAAGTATCGGCCGTGTGTTTTGTACTGTTGTAGCAGCCAGTGCGGCCTTTGTGGTGGCGATGTCATCTGCAGCTGTCGGCAGTTACATATCGATAGATGTGAGCGTTGGCGGTAGCCTGGAGGAAATCAAAAGGAAAAGAGGCGAGGGACGGGGAAGCTTAAGAGTCCGGGCGATAGAGAGAGCGATAGGTGAAGGATGGGGGGGGGGGGGGGGGGGGCTACAGGGCAGTCCGGAGCAGACAGGGGAGTCTCAAAGCTCCATTGATGATGGCGTGGGGGGGTGGGGGGGGAGTGTTTGAAGTCCCTCGGACATGGCCGCATCCTCATTAGCGAACCTGTGACATTCCTTTCAGTCTGCATGGGTGGTAGTCTTGTCGTCAGTATAGCCATGTTGTCAGCTTGATATTATTGACTAGTGCGCTGGCGTGTGTGTGTGTGTGTGTAAGCACGCAAGCAAGCGCCCGTGTGTGTGTCATTGGCAATGTACTAGGTGGTGGTGCAGCCACATTGTTGGTAGTGTTGTAGCAGTTAATGAAGTTTACTGTTGTATAAAGATGGTAGTGTCACCGTTAATGCAATGTTAAGCGTCGTTTACGATAAACTGTTTAATCTTTGGTTTGTTTCCAGTCGCATTGCTTACTTCTTACACTCAGTGTGTTAATGCGATGTTCAAGTTGTTTATGATAAACCGTTTGATCTTCGGTTTTTGTGTCCGGTCGCGTTCTTTACTTCTTACAGTCAGTACTCAGTAGCAGTGTTGACGGAATATGGGTACATGTTGGTGTGACAAGTTGCAATATTAAGAATGTGTTCAGTTAAAATGGTGTCATCATAGCATTGTAAGTTCTATTTTTAGAAAACGGTGAACATACCATTCCAGGAACTGTTTTTGTCAGTGTATCCTGACTGTTGCAGTGTGGCCAAGCTATAGATACTTAACAGTTGAAAGCAATGTAGTTTTTTGTGTCCCTCAGTTGATATGTATATTGTGTGTTATTTGCCTTTGCGGTTTGTTCGCCTTTATTGAAAGGCGATTTCAGTGCACCGTGAAGCTAAAATGTAAACTTTTGTTCATATCCTTCGAGTAAAAACTGACTCCTCAGAGTTGAAAATACACCGTAGCCCGTCGGTGATACTCAGTAACATGCCCGTGTATTATTGTTTATTTCCTGTGGTTGATGTCATTGATATGTACCTCTCAAAGTTTGCTAAGAATAACAAAACAAAACAAAAAAAAAACGTTGAGTCCAGGAGTGTTCACAGGCAAGAAGAAAAGACAGCTTGTTTCAGTTCAACCCGTTTCCCACTGTGACAGAAATGTGGAGAGTGACAACTCTGCATGTGTTGGAAGAGATTTGTAATGTCCAAAATTTGTTCACACATCTTTTTGTGAAGCTGCAAAAAAAATATCCTTAGAGAATTTTGAGGGGTACAGTTTTCTGTATTCATAAAGTGATGTTTAAGATGCTTGAATTTGGAGGGATACAATTTTCTGTATTCCTTCGTTGCTGTTGTAGATGTCTTTATCGTGGTGTGGTGTTTGTCTGTGCTCTTGCTGAGGAGGCACTGTCCTTTTGTATAGTTGCTCGCAATGTTTTGTGCTAATTGTTCTGTGTCCTCCGCTGATGTATACTGGTGTTTCCCCTTAGAGCTGTGTCGTCTGTGCCTCTTGATCAGTGCGGATTGTGATGTTGTTCGTTGCTTGTCTGTGACCTTCACTGATGTATGCTGTCGTCTCCCCTCAGCGAGGCTCTGTCGTCTGCGTCCCGTTATTGATGTAGTAGTGTCACCTCGCTGATGCCGTGTCATCGGAGTCCTAGTCGCTGGTGCCGTGTTCTGGCAGGTGTGGCCTTCATCGGGTGGGTCCTGTTTGTGTTGCTTCATACTGTGCAAGTCGGTTGTGGCCCGCAGTGATACTGTAATGCTGCCTGTGTCGCTTCACTAACGCTGAGTTGCCGATTCACACGTGTCGCCTTGTTTATGCAGTCTGGCAGGTCTGTGTTTATCCCCTGTGCTTTAGGTTTGACCCCTTGTTGCTGAAGTGCTGGCTGTGTCTCCTTTGTGATTCAGTGTTGTCGTTTGTTTCCTCATTGTCGTAATACTGTCAATTTTTTCTCTTTGTGATACAATGTCGTTTGTTTACTGTATGTGAATCAGTGTCCTGGCGTTTTCCTCCATATCATTCAGTGTTTATTTCCTCTTCGTGATTTAGTGTTGTCGTTTGTTGTCTCTTGTGATGGTGTTGTTTGTTTCCTCTTTGTGATTCGGTGTTGTTACTCATTGTGATTTAGTTTTGTCGCTTGTTTCTTCTTCGTGATGCAAAGGTGTAGTGTGTTGTCCTCTTTGTAACACAGTGTTGTGGTTTGTTGTCCTCTTTGGAATACAGTATTGTATATTGTTGTCCTCTTTGTGATAACGGTGTTGTAGTTGTTCCCTTTGTGATGCAGTGATGTTCTTTGTTGTCCACTTTGTGATGAAATATTGTAGCCTGTCCTCTTTGTGATACGGTGTTCTACGTTGTTGTCTTTGTGATACAATTTTGTACTTTGTTGCCCTCTTTGTGATTCGGTGTTGTATTTCGTTGTCGTCTTTGTGATACTATCGTGGCCGTCTCTTTGTGATAGTGTTGTAGTGCTGCAGTGTAATGATCTACGCCCCTTTATAGCACAGTGTTATAGCCGTCCTCTTTTTGACACAATGTTGTCGTTCTCCTTTGTAATGTGATACAATGTAGTAGCTGTCTGTGACCCAATGTGATGTCTCGTTTAGCAATTGGCGTTCCTTTCGTGATGTAACGTTGAGTAGTTGGCGCCCACCTTGTGACGTAATGTGTAGTAGTTGGTGTCCTTGTAACGTTTAGAAGTTGGTGTCCCAGTTCTGTTGCAATGCACAGTGCTCGGAGTGCCCTTTGCTATGTAACGTTTGGTAATGTTTGGTAATTAGTGTCGTAGTTCGTTGTCGGCGTCCGTTAGTTACCGACGTGTTGATTAACAATGACGTAGTCCAGGAAGGACTTCTAATGAAGCACTTCAGTTTGTGCACGCTTTGTGACGTAACGAGTGGAAAGAGTGAGAGAAAAGGGTGTGTTGGTTCTGCCTGAAGCGGACTGTGACCGTGAAGGTGGGATGATGAACACCGTGACGAGTAAAAGCTGGAGGAAGGTCGTCTGAGACGGTGAGAAGGCAAGACGGCTTGATAGTGTTTGTAGATGTTGATGACGAGGAGAAGGGCGAGACAGTCTGCGGACAAGAATGGTTGAGGAGTGTGGGTGGTGATAGTCTTGAATGTTCTGACTGTAGGGAGTGATTGGAGAGATGACTTTGAAGACGGCTACGAATGGCGGTCAAGAAACGCATCGAAGGCAGTGACTGCTTGGTCAGTCGATGTTGGCGGCTTGGTCAAGAACAGGTCTTTGAAAAGTAGGACAGTGTGTGCTGTGGTATTGATGTGGCGCATAAAGGTCACAGATTGATGCAGCATTACCCGACATGCTGGCATGACTGTGGAAGAGAGGGGAGGATCAAAAGGTGGGGATGTTAGGGGAGTTGTACAAAATAATATCGCATTTATTCTCTCTGTCAGCGCTTACTTCGGTATGGTCAAGGGTTTACATTTTTCTTTCATACTTTCGGATGAGAAGCGACCAGACAAAAAAAAATGTGATGCCGATAGAATTGGATGGGAACAAATACTGAGAGTACATTTTGACTAGGATCATACCACTCATTGGAGGAAATCGAGTAGATGTACTAGAGTGGCTTCAGCCCTGGTGGGTTTCGTATCGAGATCTCACCTGCTGCTCCATTCAGCTTGTTAGGTCCACTTCATCTTTTAAGGGGAAAGTCATTTTCGCATAGCCTATTTCAGCCAAGAGAGTGTTGTGGACAGACGATCAAAACAACTGTAAAGGAAGGTCGGCGGTATAGAAGAAATGGGAGAATTTTTAGATCCATAGGTTTTTTTTTTTGTGCTGTATTTATGTAGGAGTTTTAGTGAAAGTAAAATTCTCTGCCCAGGATTTTTACCCCCACAAGCCATGTTGGTTGAAGGCTTACGAAAGAAAGGAAAAGGTCATGTGTAATGTTGGTTCAGTGTGCATGGGGTTCGACCCCGGGCTGTGGGGACAGCAGGAAGGATGAATAAGTGACCGTCCACTGCCAGGCAGTGAGAGCAGAGAGAGGGAAAAGCTGCCAAAGACTTGGATGGCTCCCCAACAACTCCCGCTAGTTGTTTGAGACTGTGAACCGTGAACCACGTCCACAACGTGTTCAGTGACTTGTACAGTTCGTGACGTTTCCAGTCCTAGTTTTTTCCTTATTTATTTTGATTCACGTTGTAAATTAGCATTTGCTCCTCCCACCCCTTCTCTCTCTCTCTCTCTCTCTCTCTCTCTCTCTCTCTCTCTCTCTCTCTCTCTCTCTCTCAGTCTGTCTGTCTGTCTCTGTCTTGCTTGCTCACGCTTTCTTACCCCGCCCTCTCTGTCTCTGTCTCTCCCTCTCTCCTCTCTCTCTCTCTCTCTCTCTCTCTCCATCTTCATTATTCTACACTATGCATCGTTTCACTTGTTCTCTGTTGAATCATTAAAAACTTTCTCCAGAAAAAAAAAAAAACCGAGCGTGTCAAATGGTTGTATTGTGTGATGTGGCTCTGGAAGATGGTGCTTTGAATCTGTGTCTGTGCATCGTGAGTTGGTATGAGAACTGATCATGCATATGAAGCCTGACAGAAGGCAGAGAGAGAACAAAACAACAACAACAACAACAATCGTTGAGAACCGAATGATGTCTATGTAAAAGGAGGCAGAGAATGGTACTCGTGGAGCCTACAACACGAACATCAGGAACAGTTATTAGCACTCGGAACGATTGTTAAAACTGCAGCATACAGCTATCAAACTTCAGATCATAAAATAGAGAATTATAAGGGATACAGTTATAGTCAATAGCGGATAGACGATAGCGAACTCTCGATAAGGACTTTTTAGGGCTTTGAGTGGGAAGGAGGTTGTGGGGGGGGGGGTCTTGGGGAAATTATATCCGCGAAATTCTGATGATTCTTTGCCAGTAATTTGTTCTTTTCTGCTACTCTCTTTGACTGCCTTTTTTTTTTTTTAATTCACCATCGCCCAGTGTTTTGTGCCTTTGTAGCCCAGTACTTACAGACGTTTTTCTCGTTACAGTTTATAACGCCAAACTTTTTGTTGTAATGTGTAGGTCATGAAAAAGTTAAGTACTGCTGAAACTGGGCATTAGCTGTCGATTCTGCAGTGTCTCACTGCCCAAAGAATTGTTTGAGTGCGTTTTAATGGCACCGTTATCATTGTTATTGATGTTGTACTTTGTTTATAATGTGTGGGTGAAAAAGAAGGCTGAAGAGCAGAAGTCGCCTACACGCTTTTATCTTGTTCATCTGATGGATGTCGTTAGTTGTCAATTGTCTGGCTGTGTTTGTTGAATGACAGTAGCTCAACTATTGTTATGCGCAGTTCATAATAGTTCGTTGGTGGTTGTTTCTTTTGCTCATATCTTATCCATTTAATAATTTCAGTTAGTAAATCATTACAAGTTGGAAATAATTTGGTCGTCATCGGTTTGTTTGGGGTAGGACAAACGACTAGTTTAGTTCAAATTTTGTGACAGCCTTGACTTTTTTCAAGGTCTTTATGTATTGACAGCCCTCAAACGCCCCTTTGTAGTCGGCTGGGCTGCGGTAGAACTGAATCATACAGATGTGTGCGACAGTGCTTTTGTGCTCTTCAAAAATGCCTTTGTTCATGCTATCACGACTTACTGGAAAGTCATCAGACATAGGTGACAAAAATGACGAATACCCTAGACAAATAGATACAGAATCATCGGTTTAACTTGTGACTTAGCATTCGGTGCACAGTCAGTTCTAACCTTCCAGTACAACTTCAGCATACGAAGGATGCGTTTAATTACAACTGAAGGGTGTACAACTGAAGGGTGAAGCTGACATTCTACACACAAGAAGTTAAGGGTTGTTTTTTTCTGTAATTGGATGAAATATAACCGAACAAAAACGAAACATACAAAACGCAGGCATTGGTCCGAAAATTAAGGGCGATTCCAGTATAAGTCTACCTGACTATCACGGAGTCTTCTTTGTTGACTATCACGGAGTCTTCTTTGTTGTATCCCCCACCCCCCACCCCAAGAAAAAAAAGAAGAAAAAAATCAAAATGATTGATGTTGAAAAGGACCGTGCTTTTACCACAAGCAAACGTCATTCCACTCTGCTAGACACTGTAACTTGCTCTGGTATTCAGGTTATATGCTGCTCACCGAAAGTAAGCAACACGAGCTAGTATGCCACGATGCCCTTAAACTTGTGGCAGCAGTATATCATCCTGAGTCTGCTAGGCACCGTAATTTGCTCTGGCACTCAGGCTGCATGCTGCTCACAGAAGCAGCGTGGACTAGTATGCCGTTATGTTCTTTAATTCGAATAGTGTGTACCGGTGTAGCCACAACGTAGTAGCAGACCATATCTGCGGTAAAACACTGTGTTACACACACACACAAGGAAACTACACGTTAGGATGAGAAGGTCACCTGATATGACCATGTCCACGACAGCCGAAGAAAAATCGACGAAAATCCTGCATTTACACAGCGTGCATAAAAATATATTGATATGTTCGTGCACCAGCTGGCTTTTAACCCAAGTTCTAATGCTGCACAGGTCGATTTGGTGTGAGCTTGGTTAAGGGGGAGGGGAGGGGGGGGGGGGGGGGGGGGGTGGCCGTCACTCGCTCTCAGCTTCCTTTCTCTTAATTAGATTTTGTAAAAATAGACAATTCTGCCTCGACAAAATTTGAGCGCATGCAGTGAAAAAAACGCTATAAACATCCACTTCGGCGCACTATTCCGCGCGCACACATTTACATACGTAATGTAGAAACATACTCTTGTTTCCCCCCACTACATACCTCACACACACACACACACACACACACACACACACACTGACCCAGGTACACACTTGTCTCCCTCACAACATATCTGTTCCACATATATGTATACGAGTACAAAAACCATACAAAAAGTCATACGCGGAAACGATTAACCATACAACTTCGCGCGCGCGCGCGCGCACACACACACACACACACACACACTGACCCAGCTTGCTTCCCTCGCTACATATCTGTACCACAAATTCATACGCAGAAACGATTACAATAACCAAATTCGCGTTCGCGCACACGCACGCACGCGCGCGCGCGCACACACACACACCGCGCGCACGCACGCGCGCGCACACACACACATACACACATATACACATACACTGACAGAGTGGTCAGTTTGTTTTTTGTCTCATGTCGGTAAACATAAAAGGTGTCCTTGACCTTATCGCTCGTTGAAACGGCCAAGATAACTTAACATTTGTGCGATTAAGTTGATTAGTTTGCTAAAAAGAACAAATGAAAGTGAAATAAATCTGTGTGACCTTCAGTTAAAGAAAAAGCTCATCACTGTCACATTCGTCCCTCATATTTCGTTAATGATTGCTTGGAGGAAGAAAATCCCAGCATTAAAAAGCTTGATTTTTGTAGCTGAAGCAATCTGTATGTCATCCGAATTTTAACACGAGTTCAGTTATCCCATTCAAACTGAAGTCTAACCGTTTTTTCAGGGGATAGCTCTCCAGGTCGAAAACAGAACAAAATCAAACAAAACAAAAACAAACAAGCAAGCAATAATAATAATAACGAAAAAAATGAAAATTGTGACCTTGACACTGAAGAGCACTGAAGTCTTTTGGTCCACGTGAGATTCGGGGTAAACGCTAAAAACATCACCCCACCAAAACACTACCATGGGAAGAAAATCTTTTAACGCAGTAGACAGTAATTAAAGAACACGTCGGGTAACTCTTGGTCCCTTGATGAAAGAAATAGATGGCCACAACTCCAAGCGAATGCTGCTTACCCAATTGCCTGGGAGAAGTGACAAGAGAGAGCAGGCACAACAAACAAGGAGTTGTCTTCTCCTATCATTTCTGCTAGGCGATTGACTGTCGTAAGCAGCATTCGGTTGGAGTTACGGGCGGTTTTTTTTTTTCATCAAGGGAGCAAGTGTTACTCTACTTGTTCTGTAATTACTACCAAGGGAAGTTATGTAGCGAGGAGTTTGAAGAGAGGGTGGGGGACGGGAGAGGCTGAAACCACACTAGATAACTTCCCCTTGGGGGAAAAAAACCCAGCTGCTTTCTAAAATCAGCTGCTTTCAGTCAAATGTTACGGTCGGATTCGTTAAAACAATAAATGAGCTAATTTTTGTGTTTATCGGGCATTTGTATAAAGTAAGTTTTTTTTCATGCCTTCTGACATTGATCCTTGAGGGAAAGGAAATACAAGGGAGAAAGGGAGGACTTGAAGGCCAATGCTCATCTTGCACAATGATTTGGGCATGTTACTCCGGGTTTCTTCAGAATTGTATCCCCACCTGAAAAGTTCCTGGCTAGAAATGTTCTTCTGTTTTATGTCTCGTGCTCCATGTCCCCCCCCCCCCCCCCCCCCCCCCCCCCCCACCTCCACCCCTGATTACCCCCTCTCTACATTCCACATTTCCTTCGTTGCCCCATATCCATGCTGGTTATTCTGATGTAACCTTTAACAGTCGCATTCAGGGACTATCTGGCTACGTGGCTGCCTACCAGTTTTGCTGGTATGTCATAGGAAGTTAAAAAAAAAAAAAAAAGGACTCTCAAAAATGTCCAATCCGTTCACAAACATCATATGTAAAAATCCGGAAACATGTAATATAAAAAAAAAATCTGACAAGAGAAATTCAACAGAAAATCTGAAAGTACTCTCTCAAACCTCTCCACAGGAAAAAAAAAATTTCTTCCGTCCATCTCTTGAAATGTTCGAACAGGCGTCTTGTAAGTCCCATCTATTTTCACACATTCTTACCTTTTAAAGATCGAGCAAGCTCCATGATGCATAGTATGCGATCAAACAGCATCAAACGTCTTTTTACCGGGTATCAAAGACAACATTTTTACTGCGGATTCCACAAGGACCTTGTTCTGAGATGTTCGATCTCGTGTGATTTTGTTTCAAAGGATTGTTTTTCATTTGTTTAACATCAGTCTTTTAAAGGATGCTATCTTCCATTTAGGTCTCGGCAGTTTATTTTTCAAACGGTTCTGTTTTTTTTAACTCCCGTGAAGTCTTCATATGGCTTCCATGGTCCGGCTGGACTATAAACACCATGACCTGAGGGTCTTGCCAGTTACACTTTGACCTCCTTGTGGACCCCTCTATAATCATTGTCTGCTGTTTTTTCTGCCTTTATAGAAAACGCACCTTAGTTCTTATCAAAAGTTTACTACTCTTTTTTCTCATACAAATTGTGCAGTTTCAGCTTTCTATTTTTTAATGGATAGTTTGATTTAATCATAGGAGGAATGCAGGGCAAATACAACAACAGCAATGGAACAAACATACACGCACGCGCACGCGCGCACACACACACACACACACACACACACACACACACACACACACACACACACACACTGCACTGTCTCACAACAAACACAACAGCATGCGCGCGCGCACACTCCCACATTCACACACACACACACACACACACACACACACACACACACACACACACACACACACACACACACACACACACACACACACACACAAATGAGCTACGAGAAGGGCAAGCAGGTTTTCGTCCAGATGATCCGATCCTAGTAGATCCTCACCCTGAGACAAACCATTGAGGAGTGTAGAGAATATAAGGTACTACTGGTACGAGCTTCACAGCCTTTACTAAAACCTTCTACAGTGCCCAAAGACCATCACGACGAAGAATCTTGAAGTTCTATGGCATTCCAGAGAAAGTTATATTGGTCATATAGAAAGTCTGTGTCAACTTCAGGACCAAAGATGGCTACAGCGACCGGTTTTAAACCCTCACTGGTGTCAGGCAAGGAAGCATTCTGTTTCCTATCCTCTTTGCAACCACCGCAGACCGGGTGTCGGAGAGGTACTCTGTGGAAAAAGAATCCAGAGGACTGAAAAACCTTTCTAATGTTTACAATGTTCACGATGTAGCTGCTTTGGCAAGTCATGTTTGAGACCTTCACTTGTTTGTGGTTGATAGCAGATACGCGGGAAATAGCAGTCTAATCATAAATCCCGTAAGGACCAAAAGCGTGTGAAGCGGTAATCATCAGGTGTCATGTCTCCATTAATCGGAAATTTGAAGAATGAACTTCGTGTACCTAGGCATCTCCGTCAGCAACTTTAATGGTCTTGATCAGCCACTGAAAGTCAGACTGGATAGACAATGGCAGTATCCAACCAGTTGAGTGAAGTATGGAGCAGCAAGATTTTTTTTTTTTACTATCGTATCAAACGGCGGTTCTACGGTGTGTGTGTGTGTGTGTGTGTGTGTGTGTGTGTGTGTGAATGTGTGAGTGTGCGCGCGCGCATGCTGTTGTGTTCGTTGTTGTGAGACAATGCAGAGTGAGATATTCATACTGCAAAAACCCCCATCCCACCACCAAGGCCTACCAACTCTCAACTCCACCCCCAGGAGAAGAAAGCAGACTTGAAGTCCCCCACACTGAGGGTGTGGCCCTGATGCTGGCACTGGAGGCACAGGGGGCACTCATCGGCTGGGAACCTGTCAACTCCCGGAAGAGAGAAAAAATGACTTCTACCAGCAACTACAGACAGTGATAGAAGAGGAGCAAGGGACATAACCATACTGATGGGAGATTTCAACGCCAAGAGTGGAATGGACAACACAGGCTGCGATGACATCATGGGGACACACGGACTGGGACAGATGAACGAGAATGGTGAGCGCTTTGCAGACCTGTGCGCCCTGAACCAGCTGGTGATAGGAGAGGAAGCATCTTCCCACACAAGCGCATCCACAAGGCCACATGGAGATCCCCGAACCACGTCACAGAGAACCAGATTGACCACATCTTCATTAGCCGCGAGTTCAGGAGATCATGGCGGGATGTACGAGTGATGAGAGGTGCTGACGTGTCATCAGACCACCACCTTCTTTTAAGAACAGTGAGACTTCGCTTCAAGAGATTCACCAACGCTAACAACACTCGGACAAGGTACAATGTCGGACTGCTCAGAAACAGGGACACACAGCAGCATTCCAGATCAGCCTTTCCAACAGGTTCCAGCCGCTACAAGAGCTGATAGAAGACAGTCAGACGGACATCGAGACACAGTGGGAACACTGCAAGAAGCTCTGGCACGACACATGTGAAGAGATCCTTGGCAAGAAGAAGACACAGCACAAGGAATGCATCTCTGCTGACACCATCCACAGCTGGAAACAAGGATAGAGAAGAAAACTACGTTGAACATGAGCCGAACAAGAGCAGCTAAGGCAAAGGCACAGGAAGAGCACACACAGCAGCGAACAGAGAAGTAAAGAGGAGCATCAAGAACGTCAAGAGGGACTACTTTGACGATCTGGCCAGTCAAGCAGAGGCAGCAGCCAGACAGGGGAACCTGAAGGACCTGTACCTGGTGACCAAGAAGCTGATGGGCAAGTTCCAGGAGACAGACAAGCCAGTGAAGGACAAGAACGGAAACCCACTGACAATAACCGACGAACAGCTGAAACGATGGGCAGAACACTTCAGGGAGCTGCCGAACCGCCCCGCCCCCGTCGCACCACCAGACATCCCACCCCGCAGAGACAGAACTGCCCATCAGCTGCGACAAGCCCTCAAAGGCAGATATCAAGCAGGCCATCATGATTCTGAAAAATTGGAAGGCTGTAGGGCCGGACGAGATGCCAGCAGAAGCCATCCAAGCAGACACAGAGACAGCTGTCAACATGCTATACAGCCTCTTCAGCAAGATCTGGGAGAAGGAGAGAGGTACTGGCCCAGTTGAAAGAAGGAATCATCATCAAGCTGCCAAAGAAAGGAGACCTCAGGGACTGCAGCAACTACCGAGGGATCATGCTCCTGTCACGCCAGGCAAGGTTCTCAACAGGGTTCTACTGGAGAGGATGAAGGAGGGTGGCGACCCCAAGCTCCGAGACGAACAGGCAGGCTTCCGGCGGAACAAATCATGTGCTGACCAGATCACCAGCCTGCGCATCATCGTGGAGCAGTCGCTGGAGTGGAAAACCCCCCCCCCCCCCCCCCCCCCCCCCCCCCCTCCTCTACATCAACTTCATAGATTATGAAAAGGCCTAGGCGCCTTCAACAGTGTGGACAGAGAGACACTGTGGAACTGCTGAGGCATTACAGAGTCCCCCAGAAGAGATGATCTTCCTCATCCGGTGCACCTACCAGGACATGAACTGCAGGACTGCCCACGCCGGCCAGCGGTCCGAAAGTTTCGAGGTGAAGACCGGAGTTCGGCAGGGGCGCCTGCTGTCGCCGTTCCTCTTCCTCCTGGTCATTGACTGGATCATGAAGACCACTACAACAGGCAGGAACAACGGTATA
The DNA here is from genome assembly GCA_016801955.1 of Conus betulinus. Taxonomy (NCBI): domain Eukaryota; kingdom Metazoa; phylum Mollusca; class Gastropoda; order Neogastropoda; family Conidae; genus Conus; species Conus betulinus. The sequence goes on from JADBJO010001634.1 coordinate 208,458, forward strand.
CAGTGGACACTCTGGACGCAGCTCGACGACCTCGACTTCGCTGACGACCTGCGCTCCTGTCACACAGCCACAGCCAGATGCAGGACAAGACCACTTGCCTGGAGACCACATCAGCCGGGACAGGGCTCAAGATCAACAGGAAGAAGACCGAGCTGATGAAAATCAACACCACTGCCAACACATCAGTCACAGTCGGTGGAGAGCCCATCAGGGTGATGGAATCTTTCGTCTACCTGGAAGCGTGGTTGACCAACAGGGAGGCACGGACAGAGACATCACAGCCAGAATCAGCCAGGCAAGAGCAGCTTTCGTCATGCTCAAGAACATCTGGGCATCTGGAGGAATCAGCATAAGAACCAAACTCCGCATCTTCAACTCCAATATGAGGTCAATTCTGCTCTACGGAAGCGAGACATGGCGGACAACACAGACGATGCAACAAAAAGATTCAGACATTCTTCAACACCTGTCCGAGGCGCATCTACAAATCCGATGGCAGGAGAAGATCCGAAACGAAGATCTGTGGGAGTGTGTGGGACAAGAACCAGTGGCCAAGCAGATACTGTGAAGGAAGTGGGGCTGGATCAGACACACCCTCAGGAAGCCAGCGTCCAGCACCACACGCCAAGTCCTGACATGGAACCCACAGGGAAAGAGGAAGAGAGGCCGAACTCGCAACAGCTGGAGGCGAGACACTGAGGCGGAGCTGAAGATACTAGGGACCAACTGGACTGAAATGACCAGAGCAGCCCAGAACAGAGTGCGATGGCGAAGGGTCGTCGATGACCTATGCTCTACCAGGAGCGATGGGCATAATGAATGAATGAATGAATGATTTAATGGCCTGAGTGTCCCATTTTATATGACTGTGGACTATTTACTGGCTTAGGTGCCCGTTTAACATGACAATTTGATGGTCTGAGTGTCCCATTTAACATGACTGGGGACTATTGATTTTAATGGCCAGGTGCCCCGATTAATTTGACTGTAGACTATTTAATACCTGAGTGCCCCATTTAACATCACTGTAGACTGTTTAAAAGCACAGGTGCCCTGTTCAACGTTTAACATCACTGTGGACTATTTAAAAACCCAGGTGCCCCGTTTAACATGACTGTGGACTCTTCGAAAGCCCAGACGCCCGTTTAACACGATTGTGGACTATTTAAAAGCCCAGGTGCCCCGTTTAACATGACTGTGGACTATTTCAAAATCATAGGTGTCCCGTTTAACATGACTGTTGACTATTTAAAAGCCTATGTATCCCGTTTAACATGACTGTGGACTATTTTAAAGCCCAGACGCCCCATTTAACATGACTGTGGACTATTTAAAAGCGTAGGTGTCCTGTTTAACATGACTGTGGACTATTGGAAAACCCAGGTGTCGCTGTTGACGAAGACTCAGACGTCAGTGTAAACTACATGGATATTTCTGAAATCAGTCAGCCTGTCCCAGTGGTCATACCAATCACACAACAGAGACTCGTACATGTCAGACTACAGCCACCACTAGACGCTCGAACAAACTTTGACGCCATTTACACATTGCAGAATGGGGGGTGGGGGGGGGGGTGGGGGGGGTGGTCTTAATCCTTTTTCGTTTTTTTTAACTGCGGTAATCAGTTTCATGGATTCTTATGGAACTGTAAAAAAAATGAAATATGTGGAGGAGAAGAGGTTGGACTCAAGTTACGTAAAAACGAACAAACAAACAAACAAAAACTTGACAGTTAAAAGGTTCAGGAGAAAGAAAAAGAAAAGAAAAAAAAACGAACGTTAAGCCTGTAAAACGCGAATGTGCGATGACCTAGTTTCATGGGCTCTTGCCGCACCGTGGAAATTAACTGGGGGAAGAGGTGTGTGTGTGTGTGGGGGGGGGGGGGGGGGGGGGGGGGGGGGGGCAGTTTGTGCATAACACAGCTCATTTTACGTATTGATTATGACGTATTGATTATGAACTTGGATTTTTAAAAAATCTTGTTTTTTTTTTTTTTTTTTTTTTTGGCATTCCTGTTTCATTTCTTTCTTTCTTCCTCTTTTTCTAAATATAGAAAAGGCAGGATTTTTATCCTAACGCGATGGCAGCCCCGAAGGAACCCTGTAGTAGAATAACGGGGCTATAATAAACTTGAACCTGAAAGGGCTAAAGATTATGATTCACAATAATAACGATGATAACGACATAACGCCACAGTCCCAACTCCTGATCCAAGTCACATCACAGTCAGTCGAGTGGTGTTCCAGATACCGCTTTCCAGAGATTCGTGACAGGTGTGCCCTCTCGCCATAAACCAAATAAGTCGGCCAAAGCTTGTCGATATTCAGTTGAGTAGACAACAAGCAGAACAAACCACAGCCTTGTGAGCTGTTACTTACGTCTGTCGCTGTACCAGCCGCTTGTCGCTAATTCGGAGCGCCTTGCTACAATTTGGGCAGAGCGTCTCTCATCTAAGTAGTGAGTTTTTTTACTCGTTGTAAAACTTGGTCAAAACAGGTAGATCTCGCGTGCTGTCGATCAAGCGACTCTGCTTTCCTTACTGATCAACGTATGTCAATAATATGATGGAAACGGAACTTTAAACTGGTCGGTAAGATCGCGGGGTTGTGGTTCTTGAATACAGAGCACGAATGACGAACGGGATCTGAACAGAATTGCTGCCATTTTGTTTCCCTCATCAAACACCCTTTGAGGGCGGTTATGGAGCGCTTGTGCCGTTCCTAGTCAGAGCGCCAATGTTATTACAGAACGCTCAGCTAGGATATTTCGGGGCAGTGTTGTATGGTCGTGTGTTTTCTTTTTCAACTGGAGATCAATACCAGCGAATGATTGTTTTAAAATCTGAACCTCAACCCGTTTAATTCTTAAGATAAACTGTGTTGCAAGGTCATGCTGTACCAGTCGCTCAAATGATTTTAGGGAAAAAAAAGGGGGGGGGGGGGGGGGGGGGGGGGGGGGGGGGGGGGGGGGGGGGGGGGGGGGGGGGGGGGGGGGGGGGGGGGGGGGGGGGGGGGGGGGGGGGGATCATCATCGTTGTTTTAGAGTCTAAATCAAGGTAATAACTAGGTCATTGGATAAGCGCAGACCTCTGGCGAACAGATCTGGATCCGCCCTTTGAATCAACTCATTAATGAAAAGAAATTAATTTTCCCCAATATGGGAGAGTATCGTAAGTATGGACTGGAATTGTTACTTTTTTTTTTTTTTTTTTTTTAAACAGGATAATGGAAAATAGAAATATCAACGTCAACATCAGAAGAAAGTTTTAACGTCTAACACACATTCCATCGCAGACAGTTATTAGTTCGTAAAAGCAACTTCACAGTGGCAACACAAGTGGGTTTTTGTCTTTGTGCCATATTCAGTATCCAAGCCAACTTTGGTTAAAATCGGTGCAGTAGTTTATACTCTCTCTCTCTCTCTCTCTCTCTCTCTCTCTCTCTCTCTGCTGAAAACATAACCCACTTGCTAGAGGAAATCATGTCATTAGATAGCAGCACGTAAACTCTGCCAGTGCTTCCTGCACAAATGAAAATGCCCTATCCTGTACAACGTTTTTGCCTTCCCTTTGGTCGTGTTTCACTAGATTTACGCCCAGGGGTCTTCCAATATAATCACCTGTAGATGCCGATCCCAAAGGCAAGTCTGTGATTTGTTTTCATACCACAAGATTTTTGCTCCGCATGACACGTGCACAAGCATAATCAATGAAGAGTAAAAAAAGAAACAAATGGAGAGGGTTTTTTAAAAAATAACGGTCTACAAAATTTCATGAAAGTTCCGATGGACAGTTATGGAATAATCTTGCTTACAGAGATACAATCACACGTCATGATCGAAAGCGATACCCATTTCACCTGCGTACATGGCACATGTCTGATTGGACCTTGAAAATGTATCCGTCAGTCTGCTCACATCATACCCCAGCATTTGGCAAGCACCGGCCGCCTGGGCACAGTAGTTACCAACATGGATTGAGGGCTAAGACATGGTTTCCAGTCTCGGTGTACCAAGGCCCTATATACTGCAGGTGAGAGGATGATTGACTAGCATCGGCTCTCTGTTTGTGGCGGAAATACCCTCTCTCCCTTCCCCTGTTACTTTCAGAAAACACTTGTCTGTGGAGGTCATTTGATAAATGTGTATGAACTCATACGCAGGCCTGTATGCACAAACATACAGATTCTCAGAAACATTCATACGCTCAGTGTGCGGACCGACCAACAAACGGGTCTCGATGGTGTCCCTACAGACTCGTCACATACCGCTCTTTCCAGCCCTCTCCCTTCCCCTCCCGCATCTCTCTCAGCCTCTTCCACTTCACGTCAGCCACTACACTGAAGCAGGACTATGCTAGCACTCAGCAAGTTTGAAAAGCACGGCAGAGGGGTGGGAGTACCTCGAAAACGGAGCTAAAAAGGGAAAAGAAGCGGTCGATGAAAGCTCATCCGCTTGTCCACGGGTATTGACAAACTGGTATGAATCAGAACACGGTCCTCGCTTTCACGAGAGCAAATAGGCTTGCTCGCATCTGCCTAGATACACACAGACACCTTGCGCGTGGAAACTGGAGAGTTCTGCGCTTTAAGTATGCTGGCATGGGCTGCCAGTGGTGGGAGAAATGAAGCCTAGTAATGTATGTGTCGAGTTTTTTTTTCCCAGTTAAGTTGTCTTGCTGTGTGTTTGTTTTCCTGTGCATTTTCATGTCAAGTATTGTCGACGTATTTCGAAGTAGGTTGACAAAGGTCTTTCTTCACCAGAACCTACGGCAGCATAGAAGAAGAATAGCACTGAATAACATTGCATAGTGCTGTTACATAAAAAAATGAAAGATTCGAACGAGAATAACATGCATCAGGAAAGAAGAGTAAAGAAGAAACTAGAAGGCTCGCACTCAAACGAATCTCTGCAACATCATATTTATCATTCTTCTCTAATTATGTATCACTACAAATAGATATATTGCTTCAAACACTTTTTTTTTTTCGGGGGGGGGGGGGGGGGGGGGGGGGGGGGGGGGGGGGGGGGGGGATGAGCAGGGGGTGGAGCCGGAGAGGGGGGATGAGGGGTCGGGGAAGGGGTAGTCATTCTCGTTGATTCTGCCTTTTTTCAATCTTATTTAAGCGCTGTTCACTGTTTTGTTTTGTTTAAGTGTGTGTGTGTGTGTGTGTGTGTGTGTGTGTGTGTGTGTGTGTGTGTGTGTGTGCGTGCGTGCGTGCGAGTGTGTGTGTGTGTGTGTGTGTGTGTGTGTGCGCACGCGCGCGCGCGCGCGCGCGCGCGTGTGTGTGTGTGTGTGTGTGTGTGTGTGTGTGCTCTTTTCTTTCCTTTCTGGTCTCTGCCTGTCTGTTTTCGGGAAAGTCTGTACACGTTTTTTTTTTTCTCTCTCTCATGTTACAATGTATCACGTGCCAGGTCTTTATGGTACATTGGCAACTACATAATGAGTGCGACGATCAATAATGTCGTCCCAAGTGGGACACTAGCTGACCATTCTGTAGTATCTCCTCGTCCGGCCATATGATTATTTTCCTAGTACCATTCTGCTCTTCTTTACCTGTACTCACTTTGGTAAACCAGGGGTGATTCATTCGAGACAAACGGAGACAGCAGGAAATCTGTTTTTCTCCGTCGTTCGACAGACATTGCCGCGTTACCGTTGCGACTGGTTACTTCAAGGTGTGTCTCCGCCTTCCTGAAATCAGTGCTAATCATTTTCTCTGTGCTGTCACGAGCCTAGAGCCCTTCTCTATCTCACTGAAGACCACTGTCTTTCTGTCGTTGTAGCACATTCACCTGTCTTTGTTGCAGACATCTCTACGCATTTCTCTACTGAAGAATTAATGGAGAGGTAGTTTTTTTTTTTCTGTTCTCATTTGGCGATTGGTTAGTGACAATGTAACACCACTAGTTACTGACAATGTACACATCATTAGTTAGTGACAATGTAACACCATTAGTCAGTGACAATGTACACACCATTAGTCAGTGACAATGTACACACCATTAGTCAGTGACAATGTACACACCATTAGTTAGTGACAATGTAACACCATAAGTTAATGACAATGTACACACCATTAGTCAGTGACAATGTACACACCATTAGTTAGTGACAATGTACACACCATTAGTTACTGACAATGTACACACCATTAGTCAGTGACAATGTACACACCATTAGTCAGTGACAATGTACACACCATTAGTCAGTGACAATGTACACACCATTAGTCAGTGACAATGTACACACATTTAGTTAGTGACAATGTACACACCATTAGTCAGTGACAATGTACACACACCATAATCAGCGACAATGTACACACCATTAGTAACAATGTACACACCATTAGTTAGTGACAATGTACACACCATTAGTCAGTGACAATGGACACACCATTAGTCAGTGACAATGT
>JADBJO010001634.1:219873-222373 GCA_016801955.1 Conus betulinus
TGATAATAATGGCACAGCCAATGTTAGGTAGATACTCAAGGTCTGACCAGTGCGTTAGGCTAATGCGTACGTCAGACAAAAGCTAAGTCGTAGCCATGAGACCCTCTTCTGAATTCTCTCATCTTAGACAGTAATTAATTTGTCCAGTGACTTTAAATCATGTGCAGTGTGGTCTCAAAACTTAGCGGATGTGGGTGTAGCATATATGGACTAGTCCGCACGCAGTGACACCTCCTTGGTGAAACAAACTGAAACTAATTTTTTCCTCCACGAGTTTATGTAGACATATTTCAGAGTGAGACTGTTTGCCTTGTAAAAACATTTCGACTGTTTTCAGTCTTACTCAGTTTATGGCTATTTTTCTTTTCTTCTGTTACATGCATTATGAATTCATGTTACTAATCAGAACAGAAAGTGAAGTTCATTTTTGATGGATCAAGAGAGACAGTGCAACTCGTGCCGGCAGGACAGTCGCTATACCCGTTAAATTATAATTTGTTTCGTTAATACTCTGAGATGCAGTTGTGTCGGTGATACCCTAAACCAGTAAAACGTCTATGTCAGACAAATATTCTACAGCTTTGTATACTGTTGTAAACCAATGGGGGTAGGCAGGTGAGGTGGGGACAGAGAGAGAGAGAGAGAGACAGACAGACAGACAGACAGACAGACAGACAGAGACAGCCAGACAGGCAGGCAGACAGACAGACAGACAGACAGACAGAGAGCAAAGGGAGGGTCGGGGCCAGAGGGGAAGGGGGGGAGAAGAAAAGGAGGGAAGCGAAATGTGGAGGTTGTCCACGTTGGTGATTTTAAGTCTGTTTGCTAGTAATCGACACAAATAAGCGAGGGGAAAAAAGTAACAGCAGCACAATAACTATGCCCAATCAATGAAGCCACGTGATGTTAACTCAAAATGCGCGACAGACGGCGCGAGCATAACCGTCAACTGCTCAAATAAGGTTCGATACAAGGTCAGAGATTGATATGAAAAAAATAGTGTTTCCAGTACTGAAGTACTGTCATCTAAGGTAAGGCAGACAAGGGGGGGAAGGAGAGAGAAAGAGAGAGAGAGAGAGAGCGGGGGAGGGGGGGGGGGGGCAAAGGAAAGAGAGAGAGAGAGGAGGGGGAAGAGGATATCAAATTTCTTGTTTTTCTGCTAGAAGTCATTGTACTTGCACAGCTGCCGCTGCAATTGTCACTTGAGTTCTTTAACTCGTTTCGACAATTCGATCACGACCTGCGGTTCGACCAAGGCTGTCAGACCCAAAAATGCTCTCTCTCTCTCTCGGGTGGTTCTGCCTCTCCTCTCTCTCTCTCTAAGGTAAGGCTCTCTCTCTCACCCTGGACCTCTCTCTCAGAGCGGGGAGGTGGGCGCTCTCTCAGGGGGGCCTCCCCTTTCTCTTCCCCTCCTCTTCTTTCTCGCTCTCTCTCTCTCTCCTCTCTCTCCTCATCTTCTCTATCTCTGGGGGCCTGACACACACACACACACACACAAATACACAGCCAACAGACACTAACAGAGAGACACACACACACACACACACACACACACACACACAACACACACACACACATCACACACTGCATACACATTTTGTGATTTATATCGCTAAGTCATGCTTAGTTAGTTGCTAGTCATTCTTAGCTCCCTTAGCGCGGGCGAAAAGCGGATGATACAAACAGCATATATTGCATAATTGTGCTTGCGTGACACCGTTGGAAAAAATGGTTCTCTCTCGCTCTCCTCTCTCTCCTCTCTCTCCCTCTCTCTCTCTCTCTCTCCGTGCTCTCTCTCATCTCTCCTCTCTCTCGCTCTCTCTCTCTCTCTCTCTCACCTCTCTCCTCTATCACACACACCGATCACACACACACACACACACACAAAAACACACCACCACACACACCAAACACGCACACACCACAAAACTCTATTCTCTTTTGGATGTGTCCTCGATAGTCATCTGCTATGTTCTCTCCTCGTCAGTCCTCACTCCTCCTAGCGGGGCAAAGTCCGGATGAATAAAAACAGCCTATATTGCTTATCTGTGTACCGTTGTTGTGTAAAGGTTCTGTCTCTGTCTCTGTGTTGTGTGGTGTGTGTGTGTTGTGTGTGTGTGTGGTGTGTGTGGTGTGTGTGTGTGGTGTGTGTGTACGTGTGTGTGTGTTCGTTCGAATTAAACGTCTATCCACCTAACAGTGATCTTAGACAGTATGTAAGTGTTATGTGTGTGTGTGTGTGTGTGTGTGTGTGTGTGTGTGTGTGTGTGTGTGTGTGGTGTGTGTGTGTGTGTGTGCATGTTTTTTTGGGTGTATGCATGCAAACGGTTGGTGTTGATTTGGGGCGTACGTAGGTATGGTATAATGCAATTAGCCCTAGATTTTTTTTTTTTTTTAAAAAAAAAAAAAAAAAAAAAAAGAAAAAAACCCACCACATAACTGGATCCAAAACTGTCAAAGAAACACTAAATAAGCAACTAACACCAAGATTAAGAAAATA
>JADBJO010001634.1:244873-282373 GCA_016801955.1 Conus betulinus
ATTCTACTGTTGGAAAGTAAGATCAGTGTGATGTGTCGATGATAACGTGGTAAACTAAAAATGATCCAGGGTAGAAATGTCGGTCATAATTGATACGTGGGAGGTGCCACCATTGAAAAATCAAATCAGTTGGGTACATACTGATAATATGTGATAAAACTGCAATAATTCTAGGTTGAGCTGTCACCAGAAATAGGCTAATCAATGTGTGTAGAGTATGTCCCTCATGTGGGTGTGAGGAAGTGTGCGATGGGGGCATTATCTGCCCATCCTGTCTGACACACCTGGTGATCGCTGTCGTCTTCTTTTGTATCGTCAATTCTTTTACCTGTCAACCCCATGAAACAAACCTATGATGGAAAAACATCTCAACTGAGGCAGGGCAAGTTATTTAGTATACACAAACAAAGACTGACTCTTTTTGCTCCCATAATAAAACATTTCAAGGGTTGTAACTCTCAACTGATGCCACTTGCAGTACTTGTTCACCTAGAATGTGTGTATATAAGCTAAACACACTCAACAGTTTGGGAAACTACTCCCTGGAAAGAAGTTCTGAACTTGCATGTGTACCATTAGTTGACATGTACTTGTAGCATCTCCACAGAATATAATGCACAAGTATAGATTATGATACACATTCAAGACATTTAGCCTTTTGATCTTAAATATTGTTTTATGCTCTGCCTATTAAATGTATATTTCATTGCATTAGTACATTTTTTTCTCCTCCTGTTGTTGCAAAGTAATCCATCCTCATTTCTCCATGCACAGGCACATCCTTCTCCCCATACTTACACCCTATCCCTTTACTTTCCATCTCCAGCCCCCCTCCCTTCGTTGCCCATCTCCCAACATACACACTGGCCCAGGGAGAGAAACCTATAGTTTCACATTATAAATATGATGATAATAATGATCGTAATGATAAGAATAATAGTAATACTAGTTGTGTCTAATATTAATTATAAAGTAATGTAACAATAATAAATGTAATGAAAATGTGATTATAGAAAAAACCCTGACCTCTAATAGTAGTGTGTGTGTGTGTGTGTGTGTGTGTGTGTGTGTGTGTGTGTGTGTGCGCGCGCGTGCGTTTGTGTGTGTGTGGGTGTGCGCGCAGCTCTGTGTGTGTGTGTGTGTGTGTGTGAGTGAGTGCATGTATTGGTGTGTGTGTGTGTGTGTGTGTGTGTGTGTGTGTGTGAGAAAGAGAGAGAGAGAGAAGAAGAGAAGGGTTGACAGGCCTTTTGCCATATTGTCTGTCTCTGTTTAAAGTAAATGTGTGTGTGTGTGTGTGTGTGTGTGTGTGTGTGTGTGTGTGTGTGTGTGTGTGTGTGTGAGAAAGAGATACTTTGATAGATTAGAAGAGACGATCTTTTTCTAAAAACATTTCCTTTGTTTTTGTGTGTGTGCTGTGTGTGTGTGTGTGTGTGTGTGTGTGTGTGTGTGTGTGTGTGTGTGTGTGCTTGTGTGTGTGCATGCATGCATGTGTGTGTTTGTGAGTGTGCGTGTGTGTGTGCATGTGCATCTGTACGTCTGTGGGATGGAGGCCAAGGAGTGGAGCAAAGGAGGTAACAGAAGCTGTTAGTGTGGGGTGGCAACAGCTGCCTCCATCAGGCATGTAGGCTACTGCAAGCTGGCTGCAAACTGAAGCTAGGCATATACTGTGTTCTGTATCTGTGGTGGGAAGAATGGGTTGAGGGGATTCTCCACCAAGGGGCTACACTCTGTCAGACTGTCTGACAGCCCCCCCCCCCCCCCCCCCCCCCCCCACCTCCTCCCTTAATTAGATATAGTACACATACTTTGTAGATGCTAATAACAGTCCTGCAGTGTTCATTTTGGAAATATGTAAGCATGGGTCATTGGTGTTCACAATCAAACTCTAAAGTCTCATATCTGGAATGTCATAGGCCAAGCTTTTTAAGGTAATTGTTATAGTCACAGTTCCCTGGCTTTGGATGTAGATGTAGAAGAACAGATAGAAAGACAAATGTCTGCAAAGAAAGTAGGGTGGGGGGTGGGGAGGGAAAGGAGGGGATGAGAGGGGGGTGGGAGGAGGGGAGAAGGATACATAGAAATAAACTTTGCTGACCAATTATCCATTGCTTTTTGTGTTAATAGTTAAAAAGGGTGATTTCAATTGGATGGTTAGGTTTTCTTCAGATGGTTATGTGTCATGACAAGTGAATACCCTTTGGTATAGCAGGCATCATCATCACAAACTAAGCTCAGAGCAGAGAGAGAAAAAAAAAACTTAAACACCCAAGCATGGCTTTTAAACTTGCCTTTCAGGTTGAAAAAAAGTTGTGGAATGGACCTATGGCCTCAAAACTGGGATGGAACATTAGCTCCTTAGATCAGATGTTATGAATCATGTGGGAAAGTGATTTGTCAATGGCACAAAGCAGGGTCTGAAAATGAACAGTGGTCCTTATGTGGCCTGTCTGGTCGGCTGGGCTATAAATAGCATAAAATGAATATAGATATATATAACACTGATGATAATGATAATGGTGATGAAGCGGAGGTCGCTGGGGCTCCTCGTTTTAGGGACTATGCTTTGACTGATTACCAGAGGAATACAGTCACTGTAATGGAGAATGATGGTACTTATGATGATGATAAGATGATGGGAATCATAATCCAGTTGAAGTTCTTGATGAGGACTGCTCGCAGTTAAAGACTTTAATTTTGGAACATGCTTGCCTTCACCTGTGTTAGATTTATTTACCTTGTGGTAAAGACTCCCTCCATTTAGAAACTTTAGTTTTTATAGAACAGGAACCCAGTATGAGAGATTGTTCTCCTCCAGAGGGTATTAGCTCATCCATCGAGTGACAGTCTCCATGGACTTGCTGATGCTGATGACTCGGATGAACTCAACATGGGCAGAATGTGGAGAACAAATTGAAAACTGGTCACCATGAGAGCAAGACACGAAGGGACACAGAATTTGAAATTAATTGTATCTGTTTTTTTTTTTTTTTTTTTTTTTTTTTTTTTTTTTTCTGTACTGTTCAGTGAGAATGAGATGATGAAGATAATGCTGAGGGATTCCATGCTTGTTAGAAACCACATGACAGGACTATGCTGTATGCTTCCTTTCACAATACATCTCAGAGAGGTCTAGACACCTGCGGTGTTGGCCAGGAAATTTCAGCACCAGTGTCCAGAGATCTATCTTTTTATTAACTGAAGCTTAACTGGGTGATTTCAGTTTTCGATTCAAGGCTGCAGCACACACCCACCTCTCGGTAGGAGCCAGTTGGGGGTGAAAAAAAAAAATCCCTCAAACAGATGTTTCTGATGAGAATCAAACCCGTGACTTTTCTGCCTGCAAATCTGTGATGCTAACCACTTCACAATAAGGGCTGGTCCTGTTGTATGTTTTGGTTTTAGTTTCCATGCTTCCACTGTTGCAATGAAGACCCAGTCTTGTGATGGTTTGTGTTCTGTCTTTGTTTCAGATTTTGTTTGAGGCGGATCCCTCTCAGGTGGGTATTGACAAGCAGTGTTACACTTTGTGTTCTGTCTGCTTTTGTCGTATGAATAGTATGTCTTTGTTGGAGGGAATGTGCTTGTGTGAATATGTGGTTAGAAATGTGATTTGGTTGGTTAAGTGTTTCATGATTGCGTATTTAAACACAAGTCTTTTTTTTTCTTCCATGCATACGCAGACTGATACTCCTGCGGACACTCCCTGTATAGACAGGCAAGGATTAATCCCATCTTCCCAACAAAGGGAGTGGAGTTTTGTGTGTATGACCATTTTTCATCACACCATTAAGGCAGCCATACTCCAACTTCAGGAAAGGTGCATGCTGTGTGTAACGTGTCATCCATACCAACGGCCAAACTGGCCTTCTGTTCTGAAAGTTGGTGATGGGATTTTACGTGTATGCAAGATGTGATGTATGTGTTCACGCATGGAACCTCGGTTTATTGCCTCATTAAAAGGTTTGCATGGGAAATGAAGTCAGAACCAATGTTAACTCTGAGGGAAAAGTCCCCCTGTACCGAAACGGCCTGGCGAAGATTCGAATCTGCAATCCCAGGATCACCAAGGTTACGAGTCCAGCGCTCTACCACTGAGCTATTCTGGCTCCCTAATCACAAGTCTGAGCTGTGGTTTAATTATCATTCTTCTTGCATCCATCTTTTTTTTTTTTTTCCTGTTTCCAGGCACACTGATAGATCATTACACTCCCTAAATAAGAATTACAGTTTTTCAAACAGAATGAGATTTGTTTGTTTGAGTGGATACATTGTGTCCCTAAAAAATGATAATTGAAAATGATCGACTTAGCATGTCTTTATCTGTCTTGTGTTTGCGTTTGTAAACAGGTATAGGCTTAGGACAGATACAGATGGTTATAGTGTATTAAGATATTTTTTATTCTTTGTGAATTGACACCTACACATTCGTCTGAATTTCTCATATCCTTTCCCTTCAACCCCCCACCCTCCCACCTCACATACTTTCCACTCTCCCACCCACTGTTGAGCCCATATGTGTACATTCACATTTGTTATTAAAAAGAAAAAAGGCAAAGAAAACAAGTGTGATGGCATGCATTGATGCACACATATACAACAATCCATAATCAAAAGCTCCGGCAAATAGATCCAGTCAGAAAAACCTGTTGCCTTTGAAGACAGCACAAAAGACTCGCATCTCTGTCAACCATACCAACTTGTCCCCTCTCAGTTCACTCACAGATGTTTGGTAGGTACTTTCTTTTTTATTTCCTAAATTTTTTTCTTCTAGCTGTTGTTAAAGGTATCCCTAATCATGCCAGGAAACACAGGGTTTTAACAGCTTGAAATGTATAAAGCACCATATTAGAGGTCTGTTGGGATTTTTTTTTTTTTCTCTCATCCCATTTCTTTTTTATCCTGCAGTATGAAAATACTTGTGTGTCAAAAAGTTTAGAAGCTGAATGACCTTTGCGTAAATGGAGGATTTAGAGAAGAGCACTAAACTGATCATGTCAGCCTGATGCAGATTACACAACTTTTGTCAGGTGGCAAAGAACTATAGAAACAAGCTTAATGCATTGTTTTTATGTAAAAGGAAACTTTTTTGGCCCGAAAATCAGATACACATTTCAGTGTTTTGCTCTCCCCCCCTCTCTCTCTGTATGTGTGTGTGTGTGTGTGTGTGTGTGGAGAGAGATGAGAGAGTATAATAGTAAGTGTGCATGGAGTGAGTCTTGCTGATTACTTGGTGGGGTGAGTGTACATGTGAGTGTTGTGGGTGGCAGGTTGTTTAGTGTGTGTCTGTGTGTGTCTGTGTCTTTGTGTATGTACATATGTGTGAGTGTTGAGAGAGAGAGAGAGTGAGAGAGTATAATGGTGAGAGTGTTTATGGAGTGAATGCTTCTGGGTACTTAATGTGTGTGTGTACATAAAAGGTTCATGGGTGGCGGGTTGATTAGTGTGTGCATGCGTGCGTGCGTGCGTGTGTGCATGCGTGCGTACATGCATGCGCACGTGCATGCGTGCATGCGTGTGTGTGTGTGTGTGTGTGTGTGTGTGTGTGTGTGTGTGTGTGTGTGTGTACAGAGTTGCTTTATTCAGAAACTAAAAAATCCCATTACACAAGACCCATTTGACCTTTTTTTTTTTTTATCTGACCTTTGATAGATGGGAAACAACAAAGTCATATCATAATCAGTCATGAAAATCAATGTTATACACACTTCAGTAATGAGCAAGCCTTTGAATGTCAGAAGGCAACACAGATTGAATATGAACACAAGAGAACTTCACACATTCTGAAACCGGTATACGCTAAAATTAGAAGCAGATGATGGAGATGAGATTGAGAGAGAAAAGGGGAGGGGGAATGGGATGGTAGGAGGGGGGAGGCAGACAGACTGAGGGAAGGAGAGGGAGAAAGGGTGAAAGTGTATTCAGAAGCACTATGCAGCTCTGAAAAGTACTTTGATGAATCAAAGCTGTTCACCTCACTGGGCGGCTGCCCCTCTTCAATTCAGAAATAAACCTGCCAAGGTAGAAATCAATAAGTAGTGTATGGTGTACTGAGGAACAGCTTTCCCTGCAGTAAATGTAAGAAGGAGAGAGAGGAAAGAAAGAGAGGGTTACTGTTAGGATTATTGTTCTTGTCTCTTGCCTGCATTGGTCCTGTGGGAAGGAATCTAGGTTTTTCTTGAATGCTTCAGTGTTATGAAAAGAACATATCAGTGAACATGTATATAGATGTATGTATCATTACATACAATGTACACAGTTACAGTTAAAGGCTGTCCTGGGTGTTATGAAAATCATGTGTGAATGAAAATGCATATATTGCTATGCACATATAAGTATATGTCATTAATTATGAAATATGCATAGTTATGGTACTTAGAGACTTGATTGGTCTAGGGGCCTGGAGGGTAAGGCATTGGAATCCAGTCTTGAGGTCCAGGGTTCCATTCCCACACAGGTGTGTGTCGACTTCTTTGTTCAGAGTTAACACCTGATGCAGACTTCAGTCTTTCCTGATACTTTGGATGAGATTATAAACTGTGACCCCGTGTGCTAGTGTTTGTGGGAAAAAAAAATCTAGCATGCATTTTAATCTCATTCCAACTTTCGGAAGAGTAGAGCATCATGTACTGGTAGAAATGGATGACGCTGCTACAAAGCACATGCACATTAGTGCAGCAGAAGTATGAAGCTGATTGACATAATAAACAGAAGACATATCATGCCTACTTTTACCACAGTCACCATCAACAGCAGTACCCGTCCTATCTGCGGTGTGCACACATACACGGAAGAGGCTCAGCCAACTGCAGGTTGTACAGATGTTGACCTGAAAGATCGAAGCAGGCTCACTTCACTTTTTTTCCCAGTGAGTCTGTAAAATTAAGGAGCAAGTGTTCTAACCATTCAGCTAAACCTCCGGGTCCCGTAGTTTTTAATTTTATACTGCAGCAAAATGGATGGTGTTTGAAAATTTTCGGTTGCTGCAGATTTTTACCAGTCACTGGCCGGGAGCTTTTTTGCAGTATTCAGTTCACAGTTGTCAAATACCACAGTGCTTGTCAATAGCAGAGAGTGATCAGACCAACAACACAAACACTGGCTAGTAGTAATAGAACTGATATGTTTATGAAGAACTTAAAAGTGCAAAATTGTGTCATTTTGATAAAATGAAGGTGACATGTTCCTGTTTTCCTTTCGCAGGCTTACCCATGACATTTGATAGTGGAGTATAACAGAAGCCCTCTTTAAATCAGTTACATTTCCTAAGATTTTCATCAGTCTATCGGATGTCTATTTAAATGTAGCTGTCATCAGCTGTGACCTTGGCACATCATTGCAGAGCTTGCTACCTGACCTTGCCGCTCACCTTCTCTCTCTCTCTTTCTCTCCTCTGAAGACAAAATAATGTCCATCATTAAAATGATGGCCTTTGTTGATTTTCATCAAGCTTAGCATTCAGTCATTAATTCCTGAGAATTTTTCATTTTCAGAATCTCTGGAAACATCCATAAAAATCACAGAACACAGTGGCCATTAATCGCTTTGGTGCAGTTGCACTGAAGACCTAGGATAACGCAGAGCCTTGATTGTTACCTATTGTACAGTGTCTCTCCTTTCAAAGTTCAGCACCAGCTGTTGCCTTTCTGTTATACTTCTTAAACTTGAGCTGGCTGTAAAGACTCTGGAATGTTGATTGTTGGTGAAAGTTTTACATTAGACTGTAAAAGAGTATTACCTATGTTTAACGTTTCAGACTTAGGCATGGCTTTGGGCAGTATCATTCATGTCATGAAGCATATCTTTTGTACTTTTATGTGTGAGGAAGATCTAGCTCTCCAGTGATCAGTGAAACCTTTATTGTTACCTGGTGATTTGGTAGTAGGACTATAAACATTCCAGAGCACTAGCTGTCCATTCTGCAGTGTTTAATGTTTTTAATGTGGTTTGTTTCATGGTAGTGTCATAGATTTTTTTTTTTTTCAAATTTGTGTAATCTGAAGGTGAAAAATCAAGCATAACGGTGTGTGTTCTCAGTACGAGATTTATCTGAAGTGAGAATTATGTTCAGTTTTTCTGCTAAGCATTGTTCTAGGTACTTAGGTATAAATGATGTGTTTTTTCAGGGTTTGTTGTTTGGTTTTTAGAGAAAAAGGGTTTTTCTTTGTCCTCTGGGCTGATAGCCCTGAAAGGACCCATAGTGGTCAGCTGGACTCAAACTGAAACAGAAACACTCTGTCCCCTTCCCCCTTCCCTCCACACCCCCCATCCCCACTTCCACCCACTCCACTTCCAACCCCTCCCCCCCCCCCCACTCCCATTCCTGCCCCTTCTGTCTGTTGAGGGGAAACCATGGTAATGTGATGACTTCGTTGTCCATTGATGACTCAGGCCCATACAGACGCTTCTTTGCGTCGCTTCGTGCGTGCCTTCATCGACGTCGACGTGGCCTTCAAGCAGCTGCTCAAGTGTAACAAGTGGCGCCATGAGTTTTCCAGGTGACCTCGCTGTCCCCTGATGATCCTGACGTGGCCGAAGAGATGGCCACAGGCAAGGTGCACATTTTGCGTAACCGTGACAACAAGGGGAGGTCAGTATCCATGCAGGCACTTCCGATTTTGCTGCAGGTGGATCTTTCATATGAGCTTTTTTTTAATTCTTTGTAGCACTTTGGAAACATCCCCATATGTCGCTCACTGTGAATTTGTAACTATGAAGTTAAAGCACAGACATATTCGGAAGGATGATTTTTTTTTTCTCTCTTTTTAAGTTTAATGATGTAAGATTATATTTTTAGATATTGGGTTATCTTTTGCTTTTTGTTTGATTGTGCTTTATGCACCAAGAAGTTTTCTCTACTTTGTTGGATGGTTAGCAAAAAAAAAAAAAGGGAAAAAATATATCTGCTTGAACTATGAGCCAGTAGCACTGGTTTTCCATTGATACTTGGCTGTGCATCATTTTAACATTAGATGGAACCATCTTCATGATTTTCAGGAAGGGTAAACCAGGAAAATTTAATTTCTAAGATCCCCATTATTAAAATAATACACTTTCGCTTAAGTAAAGTTTCGTCTTCAGTTCTTCAGATCAGACTTGTGACAAGACAAGTGTTACAGCCTAGCAGCATTGATCACTTGTCTTGCCACTCACATGGCAAAAAAACACTGAGTTTGAAATGAGATGAGGGGCTGATTGTTATCTCTTCAAATCGGCTTCTCTGAAATTTCTTTATATCAGTGTGCTGATCAACTTGTGTGATGTAGGAAGGATGGAAGATATGTACAGAATCCTGAGTTTGTGAACTGTATGTTAATTCATGCTGAGAATCTTCTTTAAACTCTGTTTCAAATGTTGAGGCCACCTGCACCAGATGATTAGCAGGCTGTTGCAGGCTTGTATGCAGCTTGTGATGAAGGAGTGTCACACATTTTGATTACGTTGTGTGTCATGTTGTGAAAAAAGCTAACTTCCAGTAAACATGAAAATTGGACTTAAGTGTCTCAGAACATTGTGCGTACCAGACACATTTCAGTTCATGTTGCATTTGCCACATCAGGGTTGTACCAGACAAATGACATGGAAAACTAATTATTAGTTTAACTATCTGAAAGGAAGGAGAATAACACTTTTTCCTTTGTTTTTTTTTTTTTTTTGTGTGTGTGTGTGTGTGTGTGTGTGTGTGTGTGTGTGTGTGTGTTTGAAAGGAGTAGATTAGTTGGCTTGTGTTCTCAAGAAAGTGCCCATGAAAAAATGTACACATTTTTTCCCATGACCAGTTGAAATGGACAGTCTGAAGGGTGAAGCATATAGTGTTGTGCAAGTGTGCAGCATTGTACTAACTTCTTGTCGCAATTGATCTCTCTGCTTGTCACAGTATATCTCTTCTCTTGTAAGAACCAGTTTCTTTTCTTATCACAGCAAGCCTCTTTTTCCTGTCATATCTGCTCTCACCACCAACCTTTTTTTTGTTGTCACAACCTAACACTTGTCATAAAACAGATTTTTTACTTGTCACATCTAATACACACGCACACACGCACGCACGCACGCATGCACGCACGCACGCATCCCAGCATGCACACATGCCTACTCACACACAAGCATGCACTTTTTGTTGGTCACAACCTGTCTTTTTTCTCAATCCAATATATGTATACATATGTGTGTGGGTGAGTGTGCTTGTACATATTTGCTGGTCATAGGCAATATCTTTTCACAACCCATGTTTTTTCCTGTTCATATCATGTATCCTTTTCTTATCACTATCAGCATCTTTTCTTTTAATGGTGGAAATGTTGTTTTTTTTTTTTTTCTTTCCTTTTCTGTATCCATATATATATGTATTTAGCTGTCAAAGCTGACTGTTTCTCAGCACTTTGCCACAGACAATTTTTCATTATTATTCAGATGCTTTATTTGGTAGATAGTGCATATTCATATGGAATCTCAGTTTTCTTAGATCTCCATAGGAATGGTCCATTGAGCACAGTGCAAAGTTCAGAGGAGGAGACTGAAAAGTTCCTGTCTGTTCATTGCTTAAATGTCCTCCTAGAGGTAGTTTGCTTCCTGTAGCTGGCTATGCTCTTTGGCCGTTAGGTCATGAATTTGTTATGTGTGGAAATGTGTGTAGAGGTGCATTTGTTTTCCTGTCCTGATGAGGATTAAAATCTGTTAAAAGTGAGGAGGTCTTCAGGTCTCATGTCTGCTGAAAGAACTGAAGTGAAAAAAGAAGTGCTTTGAAATCTATTTATACACCTTTGGAGTCCGGAGGTGACATTTCAGGAATCTGTGATTTTTTGATAAAGGGATGCAATTTTCCAGATTCTGGGAGTTTGTTTTCAAAGTGAGGTGACTGCAGGTGGAAATTAGAAAAAATTTTAACAATAATTCCTAGTGAGTCCACCAAGAATAAAGACAAACAAATCACAAGACAAAACATGAGGTGTTTCAACCTCTTAAGTCTTCTTTAGGCAAGATAAACAACGTTCAGGACAATAAAAATGAAGAACAACCAATGCCCATCGTGTGCCAAATATGAGAAGATAAGTGATTGCTCATTCTTTGTTTTCATAATCCTGAAGGTTGTTCATCTTGCCTCAACAAGACCAAAAAGGTCGAAATGTGTTGTTTTTGTCTCGTAATTTGTTTGTCCTTGTTTTTAGCGGTCTCTTGTCCCAGACATTCATAATGTTCTCCTGTATAGCAGTGAAATGAGGTCAAGTTTATACAGTTTTCACTTCCAAGTCATTGTGAGGGAAGGAAAATGAGACAGTGTGTAACACTTACTCCTCACAAGGTATGCCATATGAGAATGTGTCTTTAGTTGTAACACTTTTGTTTCATGAATGTGTCTTTAGTTGTAACACTTTTGTTTCATGAATGTGTCTGTAGTTGTTACACGTTTGTTTCATGAATGTGTCAGTAGTTGTAACACTTTTGTTTCATGAATGTGTCTGTAGTTGTAACACTTTTGTTCATATAATGTGTCTTTAGTTGTAACGCTTTTGTTTCATGAATGTGTCTGTAGTTGTGTAACACTTTTGTTTCATGAATGTGTCTGTAGTTGTAACACTTTTGTTTCATGAATGTGTCTGTAGTTGTAACACTTTTGTTTCATGTCTCTCTACAAAATTATATGATGGAAGACAAGATTAGAGAGAAGGTACAGGCTCGTGTGTGTGTGTGTGTGTGTGTGTGTGTGTGTGTGTGTGTGTGTGTGTGTGTTTCATGTATATTGTTGTAAGATTTTTATTGCTTTCTATTTGGTTATATGTCTGTGTGTATATTAGGTGTGATGTGTATTCATGGCTTTTTTTATGTTAGCAGCGGTTGCACAGGAATTGAATCCTGTATGTATGTGCGTGCAGGCCTGTGGTATATGTAGCTGCCAGGAAACACAATGCATATGAGAGACCTCAACAAACTCCTCAAATTCTTCGTCTATATTCTGGTATGTGCACTTCCATCTCGCTGTGTTGTTGATATGTACCATAAGTTCCACTGTACAAGATGATTCCTTTCTGCTGGTTCAGGCCAGAGTGCTGAACAGAATGAAGCTCTTTAACTATGGTAAAGTCAGTATGGGCAACCAAGATCAACATATACATGATCTACAGTTATGATCAGGGTCAATGTGAACTTACCTTGAAAACTTGATGGAAAGATCACAAAGTGTATTTATAACTGAAACTGTTTAACACTCCAGTTTGTTTCACACTTTCACATGCATGCACGTGAACATACATGCACAACATTCCCAACATTGACTCTGAAATCCACACTCACATGTGCGCATGCAGACATGTTGACACTTACGTGTGCACATGTGCTTTCTCTCTGTCTGTCTGTCTGTCTGACTGTCTGTCTCCTGTCTGTCTGTCTGTCTCTGTCTGGCTGTCTGTCTCTCTCCCAATATTCAGAACTATATACCCATTTAAAGATTATTAGGAATCATATGTAAATAATGCATCGACAGGAGTCGGCCTGCAAGAAGTGCGACGAGAGCGTCATTGACAACCTACTGCTCATCTTTGACCTGAAGGGCTTCACACTCAGCAGCATGGACTACCAGTTTGTGCAGAACATCATTCGCCTCTTTTCCCGCAACTACCCAGAGCGCTTGGGAGCCTGCATCATCATCAACTCTCCTCTTATCTTCAGTGGATGTTGGACAGTTATACGTCCTTGGTAAGTCTCCGGCAGTGGTACTGTTTAAAACATGCTGTTAATCTGGGCTCATTGTTACATGAATTTGTGGATTTCAGAGAAATGTAAAAATGAGAATCCACACACACATACACACACAAACACATGCAGACATGCACGCATGCATGTACACACAAATGCAAGCACGCATGTATACACACAGATACATACACACTCACTCACTCACTCTCATGCAGATTCAGACAGACAAACTCACACACACACACACGCACACAGCACACGCACGCACACACACAAGCACATGCACATGCACCTGCGCACATACATAATGCACACCCACATGCACGCAAGCGCGCGTGCACACACACACACACACACACACACACACACACACACACACACACACACACACACACACACACACACACACACACACACACACATACATACATACACACACATGCACACTCACATGTTTTGAAACTGTCTTTCACTTATCGCACGCACACACACACACACACACACACACACACACACACACACACACACACACACACACACACACACACACACACACACATACATACACACACATGCACACACACATGATTGAACCTGTCTTTCACTTATCGCGCGCGCACACACACACACACACACACACACACACACACACACACACACACACACACACATGCACACACACATGTTTTGAAACTGTCTTTCACTTATCGAACCCCATTCTTAATGGAAACCAAAGCTGTTTCAGTTGGTTTTTTTTTCCCTTGGGGAAAATAAACACCAGTCATCCCACAAATTCCAATCATTCATCTTTGCAACAAACTTCAATTTGTATGGAAACTTTGGATGATGGAACTGTGGATGTGACTTGATTGTTTGTCAGGAGGTAGCTGGGTCCGGTGGATAAAGCATTCATCTGCATCCATGGGCTTGGGTTTAATCCCAGTCACAGAGCTAGGGTAGAGGAGATGTTCTCTTCAGACATCTACTTCAGACAAATTATAGACAATTGGCTGGAATGTGAAACATGGGTATAACAGCATCACAGACACAAGCAGGCTTTAGCATTTCAACTTAATGTCATTTTCTTTCAGAGGGCTCTTTGTTTTTGTTTGTTTTTTGTTTTTGTTTGTTTTTTTTGCAGTTACAACTGTTAACAAAGTCAAAATAACCAGTGGGTTCTACACACTCTTAAATGAAAATGGATATTTTTTTTTCTTTTGCATTACTTCTCTCCGTAATTGTCTAAATATTAGAGGCGCTGAAAGTCCCATTAGGTATGTATAATTCTTGAAGCCTGAAACTGGTTCTGAAATTTGGTGACATAAAACCATTGATCCAAGGGGATAACTCTTGGACCTCTTGACAATCTCTGATTATTTCATTCTTTTATAACATTTTTTTTTCATTCTGTGATTTTCTGATTTATTAATTTTCTGTTCCATTCCAGGGAATAAGGGTTTAAATAATGAGAATTTGTAGTGCAGTTCCCTCACAAAGCTCAAAGGGCTTGCAAACAAAAAAAAAAGCAGATTAACATGCATAGAGTGAAACACATATTTGCACACAATGACTTACATGGATTATGTTGCATCCTGTGGAGGGGGATGACCACTCACATCATCCACATAGCTAGGCAGGTGTGGTCATCAGTAGGTGGCTTAGTGGGATGATGCCCAGAGCACTTGATCAGAATTCAGGCATCAGTGAACACCAGTGAAGTGACTGGGCAGCAGTGCAGTACCTTCTCTGTCTGCCTCCACACAACTGGATTTCTCTGTTCCCTTTCCAGGGACAAATGTGGAGGTGGATGGTGAGCTGGAATAAGCAGATCAATAGCACTGAGGGAGCACTGAAGATAAAATGCCCGGGACAAATAAGGAAGTGATGGATTAGAAAAAGCACATACAGAAATTTGGGTGATATAGTTCATTGAATCTGTGAGGAGTTTGGGAATGATATAACTGTGTGTTGCTGGATGTGTAAAGTGTGATCCTTGATTAAATTATATAGTTTTGTTTTGTTCTGTTTTAATGGTTTTTAATGAATCTGACTCAACATTGTGACAGAATAGATGTTGTTTGACGTGGATAGACAGTTGTCTCCCTTGATATGTGGAAGTATGTTGTTTGACACTTGTATCAAATCCAGACAAGATTTTTTTTAAAAAAAAGAAAGAAAAGAAAAAAGAGGGAAAAAAGCTCAGTACTTGCAGTAAAATTGATATACTTCATGATAACTGATGTACATCTTCATTGCTATGTGTCAGCCTCAAGCTATCTCCTTGCAGTGTCAGTGGTTGATGCATGAACAGGGAAATCCAAATATAATATGTAATCCATAGAATCTACCCTTTTATTTTTTTTTCAGTGAAAAATTGGTGCAGAAAAAGAAATCACATGAGCGAAAGTAAATTTTAATCTGACCAGAGCAATCACGAGAAGAATCAGTCTTAGTTTTTCTAGCCCCCGTTGTGTTTTTTGATAATTTCGAAAAGATTTCAGGTTTTCGTTGAGCTGTCTTCTAGGTCATCTTTACATTTACATTCAAGTGCAAAGTAAGCACAATGAAAGTTGTTTGAATTCACCAAACTGAATTAGAATTTGTGTTTTATCAGAATATAAATGGGAACTGTCATTTGGATGGATGTGGTTATGCCCTTGCAGGGGGACGCTCGCTTTCACTGACTCCCCAGCCAAGCAGTTATTGTTGTCAGTGAAGGGCTTGGCAGGTGGTGTGCTACATATGTCAGGTCAGAACAGGCTGCACTGAACACCACAGGAAATCACTTTATAACAGTACAGTATCTTTTGGTAGGTTGGCTTGTGACAACCTGATACTGGTTTCAGCTGTGGACTGCTGGTGTCAGGACTTTGACAGAACACCCTGTCGTTGTGTAAGGGTAAACTGGAAGGAGAGACATGGGAGTGTTACTGGAGGAGGAGTGGGGGAGGGTGAAGTACACTGAAAATCAGACAAAAATAGACACAACTGGTTTTGCAGAGGAGGGGGAGATAGTCTGTGCTGAAGATTACAGTGAGTGTGAGTTTTATCAACGGAGAGACAGACCATTTTTAGAAATATCTTGACTTAGTTTTTTTTAATCATGTTGATTGAAGTTTTGATAGTGTTTCATATTTTCAGTCAGAAGAATCATTCTTTTTAATGTTCAGCAACGTTCAGATGTCTGCGTTCTGCACAAACAAAAAAAGAATAATGTGCAACTGTGCTTAGCATATTTGATTGTATGCTCATTTATCCAAAAGAAAAAAAAAGACTGAAATGGTGTTGACTGCAGGCAAATTCTCATTTGATATTGAAAGGAAAAAGCGAAAATGGAGTTAGTGTACCTCCAAAAGAAGGAACAAACAAATTACAAAACATTTGTAAAAAAAAAAAGAAAGATAAAATTCATTTTTGCTTTCATATTTCTTTTCCTGCCTGCTCTCACCCCACATTGAAACCATTTGATATATGATCAGGGATGGACTTTACCACAGAGTTGATTGGGAAATTTCAGAAATAATTTTGGTTCTTTTCACAATTGTGAATGAATATTCTGTTTATAATTTTGTCTATAAGTTTACTGGTATATGAGGTAAGGGGTGCTGGTGTGTAGCTCCTGACGTTTGCTTTTGGTTTCCTGGTTCCAAGAACTGCAATAATCTTTGACAGCTTCCACAGGTTTGACAAAACTCCTCCACTCAGGGATGTTTTTCTTTTTTATGTGTAGACACTGAGTCACTGTGATCGTGTGTCATGTGTGTGTGTGTGTGTGTGTTTGTGTGTCTGTGTGTGTGTGTGTGTGTGTGTGTGTGTGTGTGTGTGTGTGTGTGTGTGTGTGTGTGTGTGTCTGTGTGTGTGTCCTTGGTGTCCTTCACATTTTCGTAACCGATATTAGTACATGCTGAACCAATCTTGGTAGAAAACTGAATATGACTAAGAATTTTCTAACCATCCAGTGCATGAAGATGGCCATTGAGTGGTAACAGCTGTAAATTTCTGATTGAAGTTTTCAGCAATATTTTCAATATTGAAAACATCTACAGGTTGTTTATAACTTTGTGGATCTGAAAATGGTGGTGTATACACTGGTGATGTATGCATCGGTTACATGTAAATATTTTTTTTAACAAATATTTAGTTCCATTCTGCCAAGATTGAACCTTTTGATGTAATTTTTATGGGGCATAGGTATGGATATGGATAGGTATACCATTCATCACAGGGTTAAGATGGATCACAATCAGATAAATCTTGCAAAACTTAACTAAGTAAGATAATATTCATTTATTCTTTGTTGTGATTTGATCTGTTGTGAATCAAGCAAGTGAAGCTTAAGGCACTATGTTGTGTGAAATAGCATATATCAGGGAAATGTGAAAATAAGAATCCTAATTAATTAGTGCTAATTAATGGGGGTTGAAATACCTCGGTTGGTAGAGCACCGGACTCGTAAATCTTGGTAATCATGGGGTTGCGGGTTCGAATCTCCACCAGGCCATTTTGGTGCAAGAGGATTTTTGCCTTGGAGTTAACAGTGGTTTTGACTCCCATTTCCCATACAGTCCTTCGAATGAGACTATAACCAAGGTTCAGTGTGTGAATGCATGCATAACATCTTTCACACATGTAAAATCCCATCACCAACTTTCACATGAGAAGGCCAGTTTGGCCGTTGGTATGGATGACATGTTACACATAGCATGCAACCTGTGTGAGAAATGGAAAGAATGAAGGAAGTAAGGAAATGGAGTGAACGATATTGACTGATTGACACGGAAATGACTGAATGAAGCGCCAGCAGGCAGCTCTTCATTTGGCTCTACCCAGGTAGCAGCCTGTTGTGTAAACAAGAATGTGGATTGTAAAGCACTTAGAGCTTGGTCTCTTTGTGAGGATAGGCGCTATATAAGTATTCAAAATAATAATAGTAATGATAATCCACTGGGAGAAACAAAAATTGGGCAAAAAAAGAAAAACAATCAGAGGAAGCGAAAACTGACAGTGGAAACTGCAAACCACTGGTAACATTTGTGGCATGCGAGCAGACAACACTGACTTAACAAAATCTCATGCAAACTTCTCTTAGAGAACAGGTGGTCACCATTTGAGGGCAAAATGATATTACTCTGAAGTTGTGCGCTGGCTAAATGCTGCAAAGATGAAAGAGATTGATGAAAGGTGTATGAACAAATGGGCTAGCTGTGATTAGGCCAAACTGTGTATAATACACAGGTTGATACTCCGATTTGCATCAAGCTGCACCACTTTGAAAGTTAGTTTCAGTATTTTTACAGGGAAGGGGAAGCATGTCCGGCAGAACCCTGTAGAATGTCAGTGATTTTCTCGTTTCTGAGTAGGGGACGTGGAAGCTGCAGTAAAGCAGAGGGTGAAATAAGTCTTTTGGTTCAACAGTAACAGATCTTTACAAAAAATTTCCAAGTGACAGAAATAAGTGCTAACTGATGAGAAATCCAAGATGTGTGCATCAATTACAATAAACCTCTCCATAAATGCTGATTAATGGAGAATCCAAAATGTATGAATCAATTGCAGCAGACCTCTCTATTTCACACAAAATTAAAGTAACATTTCTTGTTTTTGATGATGCACATGTGGAGATGGCCATTTGTCCGCAAATGAATGACTGGCTTGAAAATTTAGCTTGAGATAAACAGTGTACAGGAATGAAGCAAGGCAAGCGTCAGCCTTATAAAGGGAGAGCAAATGGAGAAAGGAAAAGTTCACTGCACTGGCCACAGCTCTTCACCGCTATGAAGAAAAACTGTATGAGGATTCATGATGAGCTCACAGCGAAGTTAGAGCCTGACAACTTGACATGAGCGAATAATACATCTGGCGAATGTTGTCTTGATCTGTGCAAGAGAAGTCGACAGGCAGTAAGTCTGCATGGTTCAGCATGAATCGCAGGCCTGTTTTTTTTCCCTGCAGCAGGTCAAGGAGGGGATGCAGGGAGGTGGAGGGGAGGTGTGGTGGGATGGCAGGCAGAGGAGAAACGGTGCCCAACACCTTCCTCCTACACCTAGTCAATATCAGATGGGCTCAAGCAGACAGCTGGCCGTTCAGTTAGGTTCAGAAGCCTGTTTCTCTGTGTGCATGCATGCATGCGTACATGTATGTATATTCATGTATGTGTAGCGTGTGTGTGTGTGTGTGTGTGTGTTCTTGTTTGTGTTTGTTCATGTCTGTGTGTACATGCATATGAGTAGCATGTGTGGTGTGTGTATATGCCTGTGTATGTGATTGTGCATGCAAGTGTGTGTGTTCAAGTGTGTGTGTGTGTGTGTGTGTTTGTGGTATTATGAATATGGCTGTGTGTATGTATGTGTGTGTGTGTGTGTGTGTATGTATGTGTGTGTGTGTGTGTGTGTGTGTGTGTGTGTGTGTGTGTGTGTGCATGCATGTTTGGAATTGCTCCTGCATGCCTTTCCCACTACTCAGCTTATCCCATTCACCCAATGCCATACAATTTGTGTGGGGTGTACTCATCACATGTAAGACAAATAGACATTGTCTCTCTTTACAATTTTTCAAATGAATAACAAGCCCATTTATGTGGCATGTGTTTCAACATTTGGATTGACACTTCATCTCTGACTAGACAGATGTTCTTTTCATGCTTAATCTTGATTTAGCTTGTATGTGTGTGTGTGTGTGTGTGTGTGTGTGTGTGTGTGTGTGTGTGTGTGTGTGTGTGTGTGTGTGTGTGTGTGTGTGTGTGTGTGTGTGTGTGTTACTCACAGGCTGAATGACGTGACAGCAAGCAAGGTGACCTTCGTAGGCAGCGAGGAGGAACTTTGCCAGTACATCAACCCTGACGCTCTTCCCCCGGATGACTCCTGAGACCCAGGACTCTGGTTTAGTAGCGCCGGGCCCAGGGG
The DNA here is from genome assembly GCA_016801955.1 of Conus betulinus. NCBI lineage: Eukaryota > Metazoa > Mollusca > Gastropoda > Neogastropoda > Conidae > Conus > Conus betulinus. The sequence continues at coordinate 264,463 of JADBJO010001634.1, forward strand.
TACACAACAAGGGTGGAGGTGGGGATGTGGGAGTGGAGGAATGGGAGGGGGGGGGGGGTGGTAGTTCCTTTTATTTTGATAGGTGTGTTTTCTTTCGATAGCCTCTCCTTGGGCTCCTTGGTTGTGGTGTTTTTGTGTGGAATCTTTTGTAGTGAAGAATCCTTTAAGGAACACAAGGCAACTTATAGTTATGGTCTTTACTTTTTGTGTGTTTAACCTTTTGTCCTTTTGAATTTTACTTTGCACGCAAGATGATTTTTGTTTTCCTTGAAACCTCATCGTTTTGTAGATTCCCTTGGTTGTGGTCTTTGTTTGTGTGTCTAACTTTTGTTGATCACAAGGCAACTATTTTTGCATACACATTGTCATTGTATCTGGAGATGATGTTGTTTCTTGGGAATCCTGTCTTGTGTATATGCATTTTGTTCTTGAGCATCGATTTCTCCCCATATCAAATGTTTGGTTAATCCTGGTCAACAATTTTCTTTATTTATTTATTTATTCATTTATTTTGCTTTTATTATTTTTTAGTGTTGATCTCATGCTGTGTTGGTGTTGTAGTAATCCACCGTTTGATTATTTCCTTTGATTTGGACTTATGCTGATGTTGATGTCCATACTGTGGAGTTAATACTGCCTGCATTGGTCAGAAACTTTTTGTTGGTGTAGTAGAGACAGTACACACTTTGTATGTGTAATGTTAGATTCATTGATCCTCAAATTCATTGAGATATTGTTGGTTTTTGTCTTATGTTGGTTTTTTTTCTGGTGTATTCATCTTGTCAGTTTTTTACAGGGCTGCCAACCATGTTCCTTTCAAAGAGGATTTCCACATCCAGTTTGAAAGGATATAATAGGTTGCATTCATTTCATATTTTCAAGGGGCAGAAGCGTACCTGGCTTTCTGCAGGTGTCTGCATGGCACGTACAGTGAATAGGTGGCATGTGAATAGCAGGCATATGAATAGAGTTGCCAGGCTAAGTGAGAGCCTTGGCTCAGAAGGCTCATTGACACAATGTTTTTATGGAGTTAGGCTCACATGCTGTGAAGAGATCTGCATTGAAGTTGGACGCTGAATACTTCATGTTGAACTGGAGAGTTTCTTTTTGCTGTCATAATCAACAGGGAGGATTTTAGCACATTGGTCTGCGTCCTCTCTGATATTCCACTGCCTTGGGGTTGCTTTCTCTTTGATGTTTCAGTCATTCACTGCGTGTATATTCATGTCACTGCACATGTATGCTGCATATGCTTTAGGGAGTCCTGTGTCAGTGGAGTGTTGCTCTGACCTGTGTTGGTTTTTAAAGTAAACAATCCTGATCGTGTGAATTATCAGTTTCAAGTGTTGATGTCTTGTTCATCTTCAGTGTTGAGTCGGTCAAGTCTTTCTTGTTGGTAACATGATCTGTCCCTGTTCTGTATAGTTTTCCTTGGTGATCAAGTCTCTTGTCCTTTTTCCATAGGAGAGGAGAGGCTTGGGCTTGATGTTGCCATTTTGTTAATTTTATCATGGGAAAAGTTGATTATGTGTTTCTAAATTAAAGAAAAAATTCTGTTGTAAACCAGGGCTGGGATTCACATAGAACCTATAGTGGACACAGAGACACAACTTGGAATGAGTAGATGGTGACACTATGGACATCTGCACTATCTGCGTAGAACCTGCCAGTGTCTGAGTCAGCTGTTAACTCAACCCGAATCCCAGACCTGGACTGTCTGTTATTAATTTCTTTTCACAGTAAGTGATGAAGCTGTGATAGTGTTTTATGTGAAGGTATATGGAAGACAGCTGATTTTTGTTTTTGTGTGCATTGTCCTGTATGGCATCTGAAAGAGGAAGAAACACTTAAACAACCCCAGAATGATGTTTTCTGATGTTAACAGAGATCAAATCAGTATTGTTCTGGAGAGTCTGCTGCAATAAATCATAGCAGCCATGAACTCCATCCTGGACTGTCAGCTCACCCTGACATCCTAATGCTCCCCCTTCTCTCCCAAGCCCCACATCCCCCATTCCCCCATGTTCCTCCCATTGCCCCCCCCCCCCCCCCCCCCCCCCCCCCCCCCACTTAATCTACAGCTCAATCAGGGACTGAAAGAAGGGAAAAGAAATAGTTTGAAGAATCACTTTTTTTGTTTTTATTTGTTGTTGTTTTTTCTCAGTAATGTAGAGGAGGAGGAGATGGGTTGTGGCAGGGTGGGAAAAAAAAACCCTGTACAATCCAAAGGGTTTTCCTCCTTTCAGAATGTCTTCATCCAGCAATAGGTCCACAGCTGCTTTAAGCATGTGTTGTGGAGCTCTTTTGTGTCTGGATCCTTCAGTCAGGAAGTCTGGAGAATAACATTCCCCAGGATGAGATGACTGTGGCTTGCTTGAGGTGTGGTCCCTAGCTGCTAGTGCATCCAAAGGTTGGGAGTATGTAGTTGTCTGAGTTATTGGATATTCTGCTAGGCTACCATATGCCAGCTTTTACCTGTAAGTTTTGCCTCATACCAGTAAAAAGAAAGCGCCCAAAGCGCAAACCAGCTGGCAGATACCAACCTATTTTGTGGCTTTGTCTCTCATGCAAGTTCTATACCATAATAACAAGAAGAAAGATCCCTGTTCATATGCTGACCTATTTTTTCCTCTTTCTGCTGTGGCTAACTGAAGTGCCTATTGGCTGGTGTTATTCAAACCAGGCACGAAACATGACCACACTTTTCTCCCACACTGTGCCTTCCACCTCCTTACCCACTGAGCAATGAACAGATCAGCTAACTATATATGCATATGCCGCAGGTGAAGGCCAAAGTCTGTTCCCCCCAGTTGCAAGGAAGTGAACAGAATTTGACAAATCATATAGCCTGATGAAGTCATAATATCTACAGATAAAAGAGACAGAGATTGAAAACAAACATGAAGTTAAACAATCTAGAGTCTAATTCAGCTTTTTTCTTGTTAAAATCCTCTTCATCTTTGATATGAGCAACGAAAGTCCTTTTTTTTTCTCTTGTCTCCCATCAGTGCTTTGCAATAGAGGAGCTGTGTAAATCATCCCTTTTAGTTGGCTCTCTTATAATTTCATTGTATAGGCTGTGAGACCACTGGTACCAGATCTTTTTTTTTTTTTAATGGGTACTATGCTTCAGTGGTTATACTAGACTAGAGGATCCTCTGCATAGTCGGATTTTCTATCCTCTTTAAGGCACGTTCCCTGCCCACTCCTTGTGGCATATTCTTACCAGACTCTCAGGAAAGAAAGAATTGAATAATCTGTACTTCACAGGACTCAGTCAATCAGTCTTTTATCTGTCACTTTCAACTCTTCATTTACACCTGGTTGGGCATAATCTGGGATGCTGTGATGACTAGTGGGACCGACTGCAGCAGGTTCTGTGAACGTTACTTTTAATTGTCGGCATCACCTTCATGACGAAGCTTGACATCTAGTACCGAGTGGCTACACATGCTGCTTTGCTCTTACAAACATGACCACAGTTTGAACTGTTTTTAATGTGTATGTGTCACAGTAGTCTGTAATGGGGCGTTAATGGGTCCTTTGATGTGACTGCAGCTGTTTACTGATTTTAGAAGGGGTGGGAGAGGGGAGAGGAGTGGGGCAGGGCAGGGAAAGGAGGGGATAGAGGGTGAGAGGTTGGTGAGGGAAAGTGGGAGTGGGTGGGGCTTGTCAGTGGACACATTGGCAACAGCATTATTTCGATGGGCAGATTTGACCATGGAGTCATTAGGGTGGGAAGGCAGGCAGGGAAGGTGGTGGAGGGGTGGGAAGGTGGTCTGATTTGTTTTTCAAACTAATTTTGTGACTCATTCTCACACTCATAGTGCATGTTGTCATTGCTGTTATTTTAACAGTTTATTGTGACTCATTTGTAACTCAGTGGTTTTTGTTGTTGTCCTTTTGTTTGTGTGTGTGTATTTGGAAGAGCAGAAGTATTCATGTACTGCGCATTTATTGTCCATGAATTTCTGTTGACTGGAGGATTTTTGCAAAAACAAAAAAGTGATGTTTACATATGTATATTCACATATATGCAAGGTGCATACAACGACATGCTTGCACACACATATGCACACACACACACACACACATGAAGGTACACATGCGTGCATGCACACACCCCACCACACACCCATCCACAAAGCAGCAGCAACAACATTCAAGCTGGCACAGTGTGAAAGATAAACCACAATAAGAACTTTTGAAACCTTCTTAGCATTGACTTTGTGCCAAATCCCACAAGGCCCACATTACTTTGTCCAGCAATGATATTAATTTTCTTAGATTCTGTATTTTATCAGGAATGGTCACTTGAAAGTTATGATCCACATATTTATGATTATCAATGATGACAACCTTTTTTTTTTTTTTTTTTGAATGTAAGATTTCTTGTGATCAGAATGATTCAAATACAATTTGGGTCAAACATGCCAGTGAAATATCAGAGGAAGATACTCAGAAACATTCTTCAAATGTTCAGAACCAGTAAGCATTATAGCGTCTGGGTTGACTTTCATTTTTGTCCTAGTATTTGTCTCTTTTCTTTTCTTTTTTATTTTAACCTTTTTGTCTCCCTTTGATTCCTTCCATTCTGTCTTCACGTCCCATTGCCTGTTTTTACTCTTTTTGTGAAGAATGATTCCATGCATTTTTTGTTTGTTTGGTGTTTTTTTTGTAAATGTGTAAGACTTTTTATTTGTTGTTGTTGAAACAGCTTTGGTGACTCTTGACTCCTGAATTAGCTGTCAGCCAGCAATGGTCTACAGATTTGGACTGAATGTATTTGTTTACCCCAACAACATATGAGGCCTTGTTGATATTGTGAGTTTGCAATCATGTCTGTATTCATTTCTGAGGTCACACACACACAAATGGCAAGACACAATCAAGTCTGCTATTTGGGAGAAGTGTTCTTGGAGGATATCAGCGAAGGGACATTTTTTTTTTTTCTTTGATCTGCCAGTGGGGATCGAGGGGGGAGGCAGGAAGGCAGTCTTCACCTGCCCCCCATGCAAGATCACCAGCTTTGCAATTAGCGATAATTTTCTTCTATAAAGCTGTAAATGATTAATAAACAAAACAGAAGAAAACACAATACGTCTTTGTCTGCCATTTTGTCAGTGGCTAGGCAAAACTAGACGGCATGTGAGCTTCAGTTTGATTGGTTAGAGCCTTCTGACTCAGCCAGTCAAGCAATAATACTGATGCCATAATCAGCAACTTAAAATGGTAATTTCATGAAACAAAATCTCCAGCTGTTTAGATGATCATTTACCATGTACCTTCACCCGTGTGTATCCTCCCAGATGAATGAATTACGGAAAAGTGACTCTTTTAAAGTAGCATAACCATAGCTATGTATGCACTTTTTTGTGTTATGCAAGTTGCTTTTTTTTTTTTCATTCTTCAAGAAGAAAAGTAGGGGGGGGGGGGGGGGGTAAAAATGGATATTACCAATTATTCAATGTGTGCAATATTATGCTTAATTTCCTTTTTGCCCGCAGCATGATTGAGAAATGTTGCACACAAGGGTAGGAGACAGCTTTCACCATATGCCAGACACAAGTGATGGCCTGCGACAGGCAGGCAGGCAGCTGGCATTGTCCTATCATGGATGTGGACCAGGAATCCACAAAGTTCACTTTTGGTCACGAGGGTTTGCTAGAGACAATAGCATCTGTGTTGTCTTCTTTTCTTATGCCTGTACAAGGAGTATGTGTGTGTGTGCTTACAATGACTTCTATCCATTGCTTCCATTTGTTACCTTAATTTTCTTTTATGTGTAGACTTATTATTTGTTGGTGTTGTTAGAATAGCATTGATGGTAATTACTCTTCCCCCCCCCTCCATCTTTTTCCCCTTTTTTTTTTTTTTTTTTTTTCTGTTGTTGTCATTGAGGGTTTGGACTGAGTGGAAGTATTTATGCAAAGGCAATGCTGATAGTGCCAGATGACTGTCATGTTTATAGTAATGTCTGAGGTCACACATACACACTCAAAATGATCACCTTCTGCTCATGGGGAGAAGTATTACATGTAAGGAGTACACCCAGGGATCCATGAATTTAGATTTTATCATGAAGGCTTGCCTCAGATAACAGTACAGTTAGCGCTGTGATTTTCTAGTTCTCCATGTGTTTCCCAGACACCTCTCCTTCACTCATGAAACAAGCCCCAAGGGGGTAAATGATGTGTTTAACAAAGTCTCTCCTTGAAAAACAGGTAAAGAAACAAAAAAATGACTAGAATGACCGTCAGCCATTTTCTTTCTTTACCATTGTCCACTTTTTTTTTTTTTTAACTTGTGTAAGGCCAGTTTCGTGTCATTGTTCTTGAAAAACTCTGTACTTTTTTCCTTTGTTGTAATTCGTAACATGCCAGTTTACCATTGTCATCTGGCCACTAGGTAGTGAGACTGTATACACTGTCCAGAGTAGACACTGAATGTCTATTCTGCAGGGTGTGTTGGCCTGTAAAGGTTTTTTTTTTTCATGTATTTTAATTGTAAATGTTTTTTAATTAATTTCTATCTTATTCTTGTCAAGTAGGAATATGAAAAATTAAGGGGAATGCCAGACATTTCCAGCACAGCCTCATTTTGTCTGGCCGGAGGATTTCAATGGATTGGTTGCCATGTGGAAAATGTCATGAATATGATTAATTCGTAGATAGTTACATCGTGCTAACGTTGTTGTTTTGGACAGAACATGACCCCCCTTTCAACGCCCTCCACTTCTCCCTCCAGACCTAGTGACAGCCTTGAAAAGGTTCTGTGCAGTAAACTAAACTTGAAGTCTCATCTGCTGTCCTCCCTCAGTAGCGTTATTTCCTAGTGGCTCATTTTGTGGACATCCCCCACACAAGCCACACCCAGTTTTGTCCTGTCACACCCCTGTGCCGCAATCTCCAGGGAGCAGTCAGTACCAGGACAGCCTAAGGTGACCCACCAGAAGAGACACTGCGCTGCTGCCGAGTCATTCTGGAGGTGTTAAAGTGGTGCATGCTGTGGTACAGTATTCATTAGAACACCACTTACTTAGCTCCTTACTGACAGTAGTGGTGTAGGCACAGAACCATTGTGAGACAGCTCCCCCTGGAGGGCAGGACCATGGCCATCCAGTGACAGTCACCATGAACTTTCTGATAGGGATGACTTTGATATAAACTCTTCATGGACATGGACATGGAGAGATCAAACGAGTCACAACAGAAGCAGGGGTTGAAGGGCTACTTTGGATCATTTTTTTGCAAGAGCAAAATGTATGGGCAGATGATGCTAAAGAATTATAGCCTTTGGGTTTTGAGTCTAAAGACAACCTCCTTTAAGAATGTAAGGTCAAAGGTGTTAATTGTGTACCTGATGTTTGATGACACCATTTAAAGACTTTCCGCTGGAACTCGTTTTTGATAAGATCAAAAACTAGATTTAAAGTTTTTCTTGAAAACAGGAGCAGACTCTTGTCTTAACGGCTGTTGCTCCTTCATGGTTTGTCTCATCTAAAGACATTTTCAATGTCACTAAGAGGAATAAAAAGTTTTTTGTTTAATTCTGCTTGTGTGTAAACTGTTCCATAATGCACAACACCATGTCTCTAAGCCATGGGTCAACGTAGGTGAGGAATAAATAATAAATAGATAAACACTAGGGAATGTGTTATCTTAACTGTTGACAAACATGGTTGAAGTTGTCATGGAGACAACATGGAAACCAGTATAAGACAAACTATACCCTCAGTGAATGATGTGACAAACTGCAGAATGAAAATGTGAGATATGTTGACTGTCCACAAACATGATGATGACATCACAGGGATCTGTATACACAGATGTGAGGACATAGCTCAGATCTTTGACAAATATGACTGTTGATTTCACAGCAACAGATAAAGGACATGGGAGCACTTATCTTAGATGGTCACCATGACTGATGATAGGATAAAGATGTGTGAACTTCTTTCAGATGATCAGCAGACATGGCTCATAATATCTCATAGATAGCCTAAAAATGTCATTATGGTGCAGTGGTTAGAGTTGCAGGTTGGTACTTGATAGTCATGGGTTCAAGTCCTATCAGAGGCATTTCTTTGGTTTCAGGATTTGGCCCTGACTTAGCTTTGACACTGAGTGTAAAGACAGATGTTAACTAAACAATTAAGATGATACAGTGTGACTCTTATTTTACTCCAACAGATCCAGCAACCAGGTACTGAGTCTGTGCACAGTCTAGAGCAGAGACCAGCTGTCCATACTGCAGTGTCAATTTGCCCTTAGGGCGTTTTGTGTTTTTTAAGTATGTGTATTTCCTGAAGACAGGAATGAAAAAAAAGAGACACAGAGGAAAGGTGTGTAGCAATCTGTGGTGTGTACTGAAGCCTGTGAACAAACGGTAGCAACAAGTGCAGCGTGAAGGTCATACTATAAATGATCTCACATGCACACACACACACACACACACACACACACACACACACACACACATGTGCACACACACATATGTGTACACATACTAATCCCCCCCCCCCCCCCCCCCCCCCCCCCATACCCTACCTTCCACTTCTAAAAAAATTCTAAAGAAAATGAAAAGAAAGACAACAAAACAAGTGTGCAATATTATAGAAATTAATATGTGATGTGTGCAATTTAATGTGTGGTGGGTCACATGTATTACATGTTCTTGTAATACTCTTTAGTTCAGGTCAGAAGGGTTGTGTCATTCTGTGATTTAAATAACATATTTTCAGTCAATAATTTTTCAGAACAATTGTTTGTTAGTGAGCTTCATTATTGGAAGCAGATTGTTTTGCAGCAGTCCTTAGACGCATGTTTTGGCATTGATGGACATTCATTGTATTGTATCATTTGGTACACTATTTCCTCTCACGCAAGTTAAAGACTTTGTGTTTATTAAGTTGGGAATCTGTGATAGCCATACTTTTCATTGCTTGTTTATGATGATCATGATGGAAAACTTTGTTGAACACCTGCCACAAAGGTTATATACTTTGTGTGACACTGACTACACAAATAAGGGGGAAATGATATATTGGGGGAAAAAAAAAAACACTTAAAGTCTGTGATACCTGTTGGTTTGCAGGGGTCATAAAGTGATGTGTTGGCTGTGTTTGTTTTTCCCCCTGTGTTAGTTATTTACTATGTTGTCATTTTCCTGTGTTTTGTTTCTCTGCTGTGTCCCGCTTGCACTGGGTGGTTAGTCACAAATGATATTACAGAGGGAAAAGTGCAGCGCTTCGACTGCCGTTCAGGAAAGTCAGTGGTTGTGGATGAGTTACTGCCAAAAAACTAGGTAACTATATTACGTACTCACAGCCCTAATGCGGCCTTTCGGTCAGCTTCAGTAGATACTGACCAGAAGTGACTGTTTCATTTTACTGTATTTTATTCTATTATTCAAATATTTATTTTTGAAAATGATTCAGTGTATTTATTTATTAATGGCTCATTCTCTATAATATTTTCTGTATGTATGTATGTACATATGCCTATTTTTGCTTTATTATTGTGCTCTGTTTGATGGCAGAGCAGAGAACTGTGTGTTGACTGTAGACACTTCTGGTCAGTGTGTGTGTGTGTGTGTGTGTGTGATTGGGTCACTTTCAGTCACATTCCAGATGTAATTTCCTCTATTTTGATTGGATCTCATCCTATACATCCTTTCAACTTCCCATTACCCCTTCCTGATGCCCTCCATCCCCTCCCATTCCCTAGCATCTAGAGCTGTATCCCATCTTGCCTCTTCCCTTTCCCCCTAGTTTCTTTCCCTTACCCTCTACCCCCTCCCCCACCACATCTCCTCTCCCCTTCCCTTTCTTTCTGCTCCTCTCAATCTTCTCCATCCCCAAAAGTATATGTGGAGTCTGATCCAGTTTGTTAATAATACAGGTATCATGAACACTTCAGAGCGCCAGGCATGTGGAAAAAAATACTATACATACAGGCATCCTTCTCTATACACTCCAACACCCAGATTAGAGCTCATGCACAAAAACTTGCTCCCACACATCACACTCGCACACACACACAGATATGCACATACTGATAACAACAATGTACACACAAACACACGCGCGCACACACACACACACCCATGCACTCACACACACGAGGGACACGAGGAAGAAAGTTTGATCTGTTTTTACGATAATATTGATCAATGATGAAAAACAGTTGTGGATTGATCTGGTTTGTGGTTGCATAGATCAGTGAAATGGTTATGGATTAATTTGGTTCATGGTTGCTTATATCAAGGAAGTGATTGATAGTTGTAGACTTAAAGCGGAAATCAGTCAGTTTTACTGTCAGAGAACAAGAGAGAAATTTGCTGTTCATGTTGAAAATGTGTAATGTACATACTACTTGCATGAATATCAACACAGACATGCACGTTTAAAACAAGAACGAATTAAGAAACAAACATGGAGAATGGTGGGGGTGGGAATATTTATAGATAAGTAAACAGCTACGGGTTGATTTGATTTCAGTTTTGTCAAATGCTGTTTGTTTGGTTGGTTTTTGTCGGTGTACCTTTTGGTTTTATGCATATTCATTGTCATTTTTGCGTGCTATATGTAACTCCATAGTTTGGGAAAAACAAAACAAGAAAAAGAGTAATAAAAGTAAGAAACCAGATTTTTTTTGTTCATTCAAGGATATGTGTATGAGTGATGGATATGTATGCAAAGGCATACATACACATATATTCACATGGACACACATACTCATGAACTCCCAGCTTTTGTACATAAATCTATTTTCATAAATATACAAGCAAGCATGTGCACATTAACAGGTGTGCAAGCATCTGCCACATACATGGATATGTTTGTATGCAGGCATGCATATGTGCCTTTATGTACACACCACATGCACGCATGTGCACACACACACACACACACACACACACACACACACACACACACACACACACACACACACACACTCACTCATACATACATAGATACACATTCACACACAACATACATGCAGCTATGTTCATTCATCGGTACTAATTTTACACACTCACACACACACACATACACACACACACACACACACACACACACACATACACAGACACACACACACACGCGCACACACACACACACACACACACACACACACACACACACACATGCATACACACATACAAGCAGGCACACTTTGTCTGAAAGAAATAATGACTATATATTCAAAGATGAATTTTTTTTAATTTCACAAAACATTTTGTTTCTTCTTTTTTCTGTCCTTGCTTCTTTTCATTTTTCCTTTTCTGTTTCGCCTTCTTTCGACTTTTGTATTCAAAAGATTTACGAGTCTGCATTTCAATGCTGTGACAAAGGCAGTCCCAGTTCCAAGATGAAAATGAGTCTTCGTGCTCAAACCACGCCCAACATAAATGTGCATTAAGTTGGAAGAGATGAAAATGGATGGTAGAATGGATAATCTTCCACCTTTTTCAGGACCTTTTTGCTGGGAGACAGCAAATAGCGGTGTTATGTCCACAGAAGTCCATTAACAAATAAAGTCACAGCGACAGATTTACACAGCTTTAAAAGTTGTGTCTCAAATCTTTTCCACTTAAAAAGATTATCACAATTTTACACACACATGAATACATCAACAAAGTAAACAAACATAAAAATGAATCAAAATTAATTAAACAGCATACAAAATACTGTCGACTCATACTTAATTATCAGCTTTGGTATAGCTTCAGGATCAATGATTTGACACATGATATTCATAATCACAATAAAACAACGATTGTTTTCATCTACTTTTTCTTTTTAATTTATCTTTTTTAAATTAGTCTCTATAGTTAAATTAACCTTAGTAACAGATTCAATAAAAATAAACATGGACAGGTTGCAATTCATCCTTACAATGTATTCTTCTGCATCAAAATACATGTTTCCATGGCCTTTGAAAGACAAATACATTTTGTATGTATTTTTCCACATTTGTATTTGTTAATTTTTTTTTCTTTTTTGCGTAATATTATTCACTTCTTGATTTTTGTTGGAAGCACATATATTTATATTTCTCTTTTTTTTTTTTTGTTGTTGTTGTTGGTTTTGTTTGTTTTTTGTTTGTTTTTTTTAAATGAAATCTGCAAATTCAGTGAACGATCTATGCCTGTTCAAGTATCTTGCTATGATCACCCTGTATCTTTGTTCAAGTATGAAGCCAAGGTCACATTGTATTTGTTCAGGTATGAATCCAAGGTAACACTTTCTCTGTTCAGGTATGTAGCCATGGTCACTCTGCATCTGTGTTAAGGCATGTAGCAATGGTCACACTGTGTCTGTGTTCAGATATGTAATCAGGGTCATACTGTATCTATTCAGGTATGTAGCCTTGGCCATGCTGTATGTGTTCAGGTCTATAGCCATGGTCACACTATCCCTGTGTTCAGGTATATAGCACTGTCACACTGAATCTGTGTTCAGGTATGTAGCCATGGTCACACTGTATTTGTGTTCAGGTATGCAGCCATGGTCACACTATATCTGTTCAGGTATGTAGCCATAGTCACACCATATCATATTCAGGTATGTAGCTATTGTCACACTGTATCATATTCAGGTATGTAGCTATTGTCACACCATATCATATTCAGGTATGTAGTAGCCATGCTCACACTGTATCATGTTCAGATATGTAGTCATGGTCACACTGTATCATGTTCAGGTATGTAGTCATGGTCACACTGTATCATGTTCAGGTATGTAGTCATGGTCACACTGTATCATGTTCAGATATGTAGTCATGGTCACACAGTATCATGTTCAGTTATGTAGTCATGGTCACATTTACCTCTGTTCAGGTATGTAGCTATAGTCACACTATATCTGTGTCAAGTATGTAATCATGGTCACACTGTATCATGTTCAGGTATGTAATCATGGTCACACTGTATCATGTTCAGGTATGTAGCCATGGTCACACTGTATCATGTTCAGGTATGTAGTCATGGTCACACTGTATCATGTTCCGGTATGTAGTCATGGTCACATTTACCTCTGTTCAGGTATGTAGCTATAGTCACACTATATCTGTTCAGGTATGTAGCCATGGTCACACTGTATCATGTTCAGGTATGTAGTCATGGTCACACTGTATCATGTTCAGGTATGCAGCCATGGTAACACTGTATCATATTCAGGTATGTAGCCATGGTCACACTGTATCATATTCAGGTATGTAGCCATGGTCACACTGTGTCATGTTCAGGTATGTATCCATGGTCACAAATGGTCACGCATGTAGCTATAGTCACACTGTATCTGTTCAGGTGTGCAGCTATTGTCTCACTGTTTTTATTCAGATTTGTAGCCATGATCACATTGTATTTCTGTTCAACCATGTAGCCATAGTTGAGTCACATTGTATCAGGCATGCAACCATAATCACACTATCTGTACAAGTACATAGCCATGGTCACATGTACCTGTGTTCTGGTTTGTTGTTGTAGTCCTGATCACAATGTAACTGCATGTATGTAGGTATGTTGCTAAAACCTGTTGTTCAGTATTTGACCGGCAAAGCATTATTTACTGTAAAAGGAAGCACTATTTTAGTGGATTACAGGCCTTTATTATGTTTCCCTGTTTGGACCTGGACCATTTAATTGGTTTGACGGTCTGTCAGGAAGATAGAAAAAAAAAACAACTACAGGACTGATTTTAATCGAACTCAGTGGAAAGATAAAACATGCCCAAAGATTAACCCAGAGAGAGAGAGAGAGAGAGAGAGTTTCTCGCCATGCCTGTTAGATAGCATGTAAGTGGATGTTCCTTGTTGTGTTCAATACCCTATCAAAGCCATACTCTTTACCATCTCATTCAACGCCCTTCTCTCTCTCTCTCCGTCCCTCTCTCACACACACGCACACACACACACACACACACACACACACACACACACACACATCCCTGTCTCACCAGACACCCTAATCCCCCTCCGTCTCTTTCCATTTCGTCCTGTCCATATCCCTCCCCGCTCCTCCCTTCACAGGCTTTTTCCCCTCCACCTCCCTCCTCTTCCATTCTTTCTGTCCCCTATCACATCTCCCGCCCCTCGACTTCCCCATCCAAACCACCCCCCACCCCTCACCCCTCCAGCTCTGCTAGCCTACTTCCGATGCTCAAACCCTACTAATCCTGAATGGTGTTTCATCTGTACTTTTTCTTCGTTCCCGCATCCAGATCCCCTCCACTGCGGTGCAAAGTGAAATGTTGTCACTGTTCCTCGTTCTCCACCCACAACAGAACTAAGGAAGAGCCACGCTCTGAACACTCACAAACCGAAAAGTCCCATCACTCCTTTCGTAACAACAACAAATGAATGACTGTGAAAATGCCGACGAATCTTATTACAGAGGAAAATTACTATTCCTGGTGCAAGGGAGATAAGCAGAATGGTAGAACATACTCGGATAAGATTTTCGTTTTGATCTCAAGCTCTTATAAGGTATATTTATTTACTTGTGTGTCTTGGGGACGAAATGGATTGTAACAGAAATAAGCTGAACTGGAAATTAGACTGTTGAAACTTCATCTTCGGCTTTCGTCTCTGTCTCTTTAAGTTATGAACATGAATATAAATGATGGGCAACATGATTGGCTGAATATCGTAAACTTCCTGGTGATCGAAATAAGGAACCATTGGTATTTATGCTTCCTTCTTTTTTTTTTGATGATCTGTATCGTACAGTGACCAGATTTTTTTTGTGGTTAAAAGTGTGACGACATTGCATTTCTGTTCAAGCATGTAGCCAAAATGTGGAGAACGCTGCATATCTGTTCTGTCTATCACCTATCACCTATCCCGGGGTCTTGAAGGCCGTTGAGGCGCCACAGAAGACTTCGCAAGCAGCTTCCTCCACTCCTCCTGGTTCTCAGTCGCTCTTAGGCAGTTGCTGAGTGTGAGGCCAGAACATTCACTGATGTCCTCCCATCTCTTTCTCCGTCTTCTTCTTCTGCTTCTGCCTCCCTAGCCCTGTTCCTTGAAGAATGATTTTGGCAAGTCCTGTTGATTTTGAGACATGACCATACCTCCTCATTTTCCTTCTTTTCACTGTGAACAACAGGCCTTCGTATGGTCCAGTGGCTTGCCTTATTCTGGTCTGGACCTCCAAGTTGGTAATGTGGTCTTTGTATGAGATGCCAAAGATCTTGCGAAGCATCTCATTTCTAATGCCTGAATCCTTCTCTCAAGTTCAGCTGTCAGAGTCCACGTCTCACAGACATAGAGAAATATGGCGACCAGGGAGCGCATCAGTCTGATCTTGGAACTGATTGTGATGTTTCTGGCATTCCAGATGGGTTTTAGTCTGGCCAGCGCTGCTGTCGTTTGCACTAGGTAGGGTGTATGGGGCTCCGGATAGAGGTAGCACCTTTGTTGTCTACCTGCTGCATCCTACCCGGTAGGGTGGATGGGCACCACTGATCTCTTTCCATCTCCTCAATCTCTCACGTGCTGGCTCCAAGCGCCTCACCCTGGTACACGCTTCAGCTGGCGGGCTGAACCACGTGAGGGTATGATGTTGACACGGTATCAATGGGCAGAGGAATTCTTTATTGAGTCAACGGTCAGGGCGGAAGGGCTGCCGTCCAGCCTACAGGACATTGTCCGCGACCAGGGCCAGCTTCCGAGTTGGGGGACATCGGCTGTGATCAAACCTGGAAAGGGATGGGGTCCACCAGGTGTGCCAATTGCCCAAGACACGCTACATGAAGATCTGTTCTGTTCCGGCTGATAGCTAAAATCTGGTGAACGTTGCACATCTGCTCTGGCTTGTAGCTAAAATTTGGCGAACGTTGCACATCTGCTCTGGCTTGTAGCTAAAATCTAGTGAACCTTGCATATCTTGAATTCTAGCATGTAGCTAAAATCTTGTGGACACTGGCTTGTATCTCTGTCCCACAGGCTAGCATGTAGCTAATATCTTGTCATGGCACTGTAGCTAAAATCTCAGGCACTGCACTATTGTTCAGGCACAAGGAAAACTAGGGTGAATAATGCATTTTTGTTCAAGTATGCTGTGAAATCTTGTGGACCTTGCGTAGCTAAAATCTTTTGTTCAGGCGTGAAGCTAGAAACTCAACAAACTGCATTTCTGTACAATTGTATGGCTTAGATCTGATGCATATTCTTTGCATCTACATTTGGGTAGTCACATCCCCCAACTCTTTTTGTTTGTTTGTCGTGCCTTCTTTTTTTTTTCATAGCAGTAGTCTTGTAGTAACTTCGTTGTTTTGGTTTGGCTGTGGGTGTTGTTCGTTTTGTCTTGCCTTGTGACAATATTTCACGGAAAGACGTTCGTTCACAACGTGCCTGTAATGACTCGCTGCCCGACTATCTGACAAGGTAGGGAGGGAAGGGGGGGGGGGGGGGGGGGGGGGGGGGGTGAAGGGAGGTGAGGTAACACTGTACGCCAGGCTATACGCACGTGCGGCACGTTCTGGAGTTTGACTGAACACAAGAAGAAATCGATGAGTCGGCCACGGCATGAACCTCGCTGAGTTCGAAGACTTGAGAGTTGACGGGCTGGCTGATTCAGGCTTAACGTCACCGCCCTGATGACACGTAGGGAAGCGTACTGGATTGAGAATCCCATAACAGCCGGTTTAACTGTTAAACAGGGAAAAAACACACTCCAACAAAGAAACAAAGACCCCCCCCCCCCCCCCACACACACACACACACACGCGCGCGCACACACACACACACACACACACACACACACACACTGATAATACATTTTTTCATACTGTCATACTGTCATCAGGTTGACTGATGTTAACCTCTTCCCTCAAGAAAGCAATGATAACAATCTTTCCATATCATTGTTTTCTTGAAAAGATAAAACGGTTTTCGCAGAAAAAAACAATGACAGAAACTGATCTCCCAATCTTCACCGTTTTGTGAAGGATAATGGCAGTTTTCTTTGGGAGAACGGTGAGAATAACTGATTTTACCGGATATTGATGCTTTCGTGAAGGATAGTAACGGTTTCCCACTGCTGTATAGTGACAATAACTGATTTCCCAAGCCTCACTGTTTTCATGAAGGTGATAACGGTTTTCCACGGGGAAAACCAGGGAAAACAATTGATGCAGGATTTGGCAGTCTGTGTGCTTCCATAAAAAAAAAAAAAGGCTGATATAATGATATAGTCATCCAACGTGGGTTGAGACCTTTCCAACACTACACTGACATCACCAGAACGACAACACGTTTAATACAGGCGGCGTGAACATTGTTTTTTTTTTACGTTGGGAGTCGTCTGGTTTTGAACTTTGGACGTCTCGCTTTGATCGTTGCTCTACCGCTGAGCCAACCTCGGGTATCTTGCCAATTAATTCGAGCCGGAAACAGTTAAATGAATATTGGTTGAAATGTGTGACCGGGTGGTAACTGTATGCATCTGTCATGGTGACCGGGTGTTTACGGCGTGTTTACGCATCTGTCTTGCTGACTGGGTGTTGACTGACTATGCATCTCTTATGGTGACGCGGTGTTGACGGTGTGTTTATGTATCTGTTATGGTGACTGGGTGTTGACTGTGTTTATCCATCTGTCATGGTGACTGGGTGTTGACTGTGTTTATCCATCTGTCATGGTGACTGGGTGTTGACTGTGTTTATCCATCTGTTGTGGTAACTGAGTGTTGACTGTGTTTATCCATCTGTTATGGTGATGGGTGTTGACTGTGTTTATTCATCTGTTATGGTGACTGAGGGTTGACTGTGTTTGCCCATGTCATGGTGACTAGATGTTGACTGTGTTTATCCATCTGTCGTGGAGACTGAGCGTTTACTGTGTTATAAACCTGTCATGGTGACTGAGTGTTGACTGTTTATACACTTGTTATGGTGAATGGATGT
>JADBJO010001634.1:284873-287373 GCA_016801955.1 Conus betulinus
AAGTACTTTGGCTGTTCGGATGATCCCTGGAGTCTTTTAGCCATGATACGATGACGACGACGACGACGACGACAACAACAACAACAACAACAACAGCAGCAACCTACATATCGCCGTCACGGATGACTGTCATTGATTATTTCATCTTCTGTATTTCTACTACTTCTTTGCACATGAACATAGAAATTCAAACCAACACCTGTCGGATACTTTGTGCTGTATAACCGGCAAACGTGTCAAGATTTTGTCAAGCAAGTCTGGTCTGAAATGAACGAGAAGAATTGCAAGTCTGGTCTGAAGATGAACGAGAAGAATTCTTACATTCGCCAGATAACATAACCACACTTGAAGTTGCTTCAGACAGCACGCTTGATATGTTTTCTGGCTGACACGTAAGAAAAAAAAAAAAAAAGAAAAGAAAAGAAAAGCAAAAAAAGAATCTGCCACGTCGTGCATAACTGTAAAGCAGATGGCTGTAACATCAACAAAGGCAAAACGGGGTTTCATTCTGAATGCGAGGAAGGTGGAAAGAATACCAAGAATGCACTTGGCGATTTCAAACGTAAGCTGAGACAGGATCCCACCTCGGATGGGCATTGATATTTGAAGACGAGACGGTCGTATGAAAAGGTATTGGCTGTAAAACTAGGACAGACCTTGACCGTAATGTACATAACTCAAAACAGTTTTGGAACACGTTATTTTCTTTACCCAGAAGAGTAGAAAGGTTGAAAATATTTCGGGTGAAGAAGAGTTGCATCTTTTTAAAAGAGTATCTGGAGTGGACGCTGATGTTTCTGTGGGTGGTGAGTCTCCAGTTTTAGAGCCGGATAATGAACGGGGAAAAACTATAAGTCTGCACTGTGGACTGCTGAATAATTATGTCACTGAAATGAAGTATTAGATTCTATTCAACATTTGGAAGACGACAAAGCGACAAATTCTGACGTTTATTTGAAACATGCCAGTTGTAAGCGCTCTACAAATCGGCGCTGCTTACAAATCGGCGGTTTTACAAGTCATGCAATGTGCCGCCGATTTGTAAGCGCTTACAAATCGGCGCTGCTTACAAATCGGCGGGTTACACCAGTCTTCAGCGGGGAAATTATTTCTTTTCTTTTGCCATTTTCAGTACTGTGTTTTTCGGACAGGAAAAGTAATCTGCATAAACTGGGCAAGTATGGAGGCATCTCAGTTTTTTTTTAATATGTATAGTAAGTGTACAGTTATATCATCAGTGAGCGTTTAGTTTGAAACTAAAAGTTTGTTAAGAGAAATTCAAATTGGTGTTGAAAAAGGCCATTCAACCATCAATCAGAAACTCACGCTGCATGTCGATTCAGAAGCATTTAATCGAAACCATGACATTGTATGTAACCGTCGTTGACTTTCATGGGGCATTCAGTTTAGTTTTACTCGGAAACTTTGACCTTTTTGTAAAAATGTGGCCGTGAAGTTTAGGGATTACCCTTACTCAGTCTTCCACCATGGATGTAGTGCGTGTGTGTGCTTTGAAAAGCTGTTGAATGTCAGCTCAGGGACATCATTTTTTTTTTTCATAATTATTCTTTGTGTCTTCATTTTTTTTTTTTTCTTTTGGTCATGCGTGAAAACTATAGTGAAGAGCATCTCCCAATGACTACTGTGTGAAGATTCGAAGATGAGCAAGTCATTCAGTAACCAGTTGGCATCGATGACGTCTGCCAGCCTCGAAGAAAGAGACCGTTCTGCCAAGGTGTTGTGGAAGAAGCGGAAGTAGACGCCATCTTTGTTTAAAAAGCAATCGCCACTGAACCTGACATATGTTTTATACTTTTACTTCATCTTGAAATCAGTCACCTGTTCGTGTGCCAAGGGGCAGCCAGCTTAATGATTGTTCTATTCCTGTTTTAGTCGCATGGGAACAATGTATTGATCATTATAACACTGTTTAGAGTTTAAAACCAAGGTCAGAGTTAGGGGATTACAGTAGAGGGAAAGTAGTAACAAACAGCTGCCACTTAACAGATGGAAAAAAAATGATGTGAAAAAGACGATTTTGTCCTGGAATTTGGGATAAGTTCATATTTCAGTTCCATGTATCAGCAAGGATAGCAGAAACATGAATGGCTTGTGGACTCCTTGTATTCCTGCATTTTTAATTTGTTGTTCGTCAGTTGAATCGACGAGGACCACTTCAGTCATTTAGGGGTTGAACGGGGCGGGGGGGGGGGGGGGGGGGGGGGGGGGGGGGGGGGGGGGGATTCGTGCATACGCAGGTGTCTGATCAAGCCGATGCGTGCACGAAATGTGCGGTGATAGCATGAACAGGCAATGTGGGAGACCTGCCCTTGACTGCTGGCGCGGGCTTTCCTAGCCTGTCTCTTTAATCGATAGAAAAACAGTCTCATACAGACTGTGGCCATATGCCACTTATACGAATATACACCGAAACACTTTATAACCCATGCAAGCACTTGAAAGTATACCTTCGAACTGAGCCAAAATCCAGAGTTAAACT
>JADBJO010001634.1:292373-297373 GCA_016801955.1 Conus betulinus
CGAAATGATAAATCACTGTAGCAGAATTAACAGATGAATAAACAGATCACAAATAAAAGAAAGTTAATGGGCGGCAAGGGCTTGTGGGATATGGGCTGGGCTGGATAGATTAGGGGTGGGGTGGGATGGGATGGGGTGGGGGTGAGGGTGGGAGTGGGGGGTGGGGCTGGAGGAGATTAGAAAAGGTGAAGAGTGTAATCATTATCCCCCTTCCCCTTGGGTCGTCCTTCAGTGTCACTCGGCTTTCGTGATGTGTTTACCGTTAATTAAATTGTCACGTGCTCCCTACCATGTCCCTCATCCCCCCCCCCCCCCCCCCCCCTTCCCATCTTGGATAATGACTTGGCGCTAATTGTGTGCCGAAGAAATGCATTGACCGGAGTTCACGTACGTGTGTCGTGAGTGCTGTTCTAATGTCAGGTGGAATGTCTTCTTTTCTTTCTGTCTTTCTTTTCTTTCTTTTCTTTCTTTCTTTCTTTCTTTCTTTCTTCGTTCGTTCCTACCTTCCCTCCTTTTTTCTTTCGTTCTTTTATTTTCTTTGTTTGTTTTCTTTTTCTTTCTTCCTTCCTTCGTTCGTTCGTTCCTACATTCCTTCCTTTCTATCTTTTCTTTTGTTTATTTCGTTCTTTCTTCCTTCGTTCGTTCCTTTCTCTTCCTTTCCTTCCTTCCTCCCTTCCTTCCTTCCGTCCTTCCTTCCTTTCTTTCTTCTTTCGTTTCTCTTCTTTTCGTTCTTTATTTCTTCTGTTCTTTCCCTGTCTTTCTTTCGTTTCTTTCTTTTCTTCTTTTTTAAATTCTTTTTCTTTGGTTCCCTATTGTTCTTGACAGTCATGAAAAGACTTCATGTGCCCTACGTACCTGATGCCGTCCGGAATTCGCTAAAGTTGTGATCGTAGCCCCACTCCTTCTGTGGCAACTCACCCGGCTAGCTGATTGGTTTGATTCAAGTGTGATGACTCACACCCATCTCAGGCGATAAAGCAGACGGGGGGGGGGGGGGGGGGGGGGGGGGGGGGATAACTACTGTCAGGAACCGGTTGGTGGAGGATGGGGCCTTGTATGATAATACACTGATACCACCAGAACGACGACAACGTGATTGAGAAATCGTTGTGTGCGGAAAGTGTGTGTGTGTGTGTGTGTGTGTGCGTGTGTGCGTGTGTGTGTGTGTGTGTGTGTGTGTGTGTGTGTGTGTGTAGTGTGTACTATTGAACGCTCAGGGTTCGAACTCATAAATCTACACCCGAAGACGGAACGTGACTACCTCAACGGTCACATTTGGAAACATCTCACCCAGACCAACATTTGCGTTGAAGGAAGAGAGAGAGAGAGAGAGAGAGAGAGAGAGAGAGGAGAGAGAGAGAGAGAGAGAGAGAGAGAGAGAGAGACAGACAGACAGACAGACAGACAGACAGACAGACAGATAGACAGACAGACAGACAGACAGACAGACAGAGAAAGAGACAGACAGACAAAGACAGAAAGAGACACAGAGACAGACAGAGAGACAGGGAGACAGAGAAACAACAGAGACACAGAGAGAGAGAGAGAGAGAGAGAGAGAGAGAGAGAGAGAGAGAGAGAGAGAGAGAGAGAGAGAGAGAGAGAGAGCAGTCAGACAGACAGACAGAGAGAAAGAGGACCCCATGGTCTGTGTCGTTCTTGTCCTGAACTGTTTGTGGTGTTCTGTTTTTTTTATTATTATTATTATTATTAAACGGGATGTGACCTTTCTTTTGCCATAAGTGTATGACAGCCCTAAAACGGCTCTATGTGGTCGATTGGGCTTTACCGATTAAAGCTATTAAAAACTGTAACAGCAACAACCGCAGTAGTAGCAACAACGCAATAAACATTGTAGTTCTTCAAATAGCAAGGACTGATGGCGCCCTGGCCTGAGCTGCGTTTCTTATCCTCGATAAATTGCTAGCTATCTTAGATGTCTTGCCGCGAGGTGGTGACGACTACACTATCAAAAAAAAAAAAAAAAAAAAAAAAAAAAAAAAAAAAAGAAAAAAAAAAAAAAAAAAAAGGCGACACAGAAACGTTGGCTGACCGGCGATAATTTGATTGGCTTGACCTGATAAACCTGACTTCTGAAACTACACCAAGACTCGATGACACAGTACTTTTGCGTGAGAGGTGTGTGATAATGCGATATCAAACAGCTGAGCTGCCCATGCGGTTCAGCCCCCAATGACTGTGGAATACTTTCTGCAGGACTGTCCCACATATAAAAAAAAGCTAAGAGCAGAGATCTGGTCCGTTGACACATCAACGGACCAGATCTGTGGATCTCTGGAGGGCCTCCGCCAAACAGCAGCCTTCGTCAGTGCCTCTGGGGTTCCCATCTGAGCGTACGAATAATAATAATAATAATGATAATAATAAAATAAAATAAAAAATGATAATAATAATAATTTCCCCGAAGATGGAGTATGGCGCCTTAATGGCGGGATAAAAAAAAAAAAACGGTCATGCACACAAAACTCCACTCCCTTTGTAGGGTAGATGGGATTAATACTTGCCTGTCGAATATAGGGAGTGTCCGCAAGAGTGTCAGCCTGCGCACGCAGAAGAAGAAGAAGAAGAAGAATAATAAGAATAATAAATGATTGATGATGATAATAATAATAATAATAATACCAATAATAATAATGATAATAACAATAACAATAATAATAATGAGAAGAAGAAGAAGAAGAAGCTGAGTATCACAGCTGTAACCAGGATATGATGTCCAGAAATAGACTGGTGATATTTTATCCCAAACATGCCTTAATTCATTAATAGCGTATCCCCCCCTCTGTGCCGCTATCTTTGTCTGGTGTGTAACCCTGTGCACACTAGGTATTGTAGTCAAAGATGAAACTCGTTTTCTGGGTAGCTGCTTCTGATACAGGCTGTTCAGGGCTAAAATGCAAATATCTCAAAAATGTGTTGAAAGGCCCGTAGTGAAATGGTTAGAGCTGACGGTCACACACACACACACACACACACACACACACACACACACACGTGTGCACCTACGCGCAAATACGCTCACTTGCGCGCGCGCGCGCACGCACACACACACACACACACACACACACACACACACACACGCACACACATACGGTTGCACCTGCGCGTGCACACACAGTGTTGCACCCGCGCGTGCACACACACACACACACACACACACACACACACGCACGCACGCGCGCGCGCGCGCGCACACACACACACACACACACATACACACACGGTTGCACCCGCGCGTACACACACACACACACACACACTCGCCAGTCCGCACGCAGATATATGTCTGCCCCGACTCCTCAACCCCTTTCTCACGCGGAAATGAGGGGTGATGGGGGGGGGGTGGTGGGGGTGGTGTAAGGACAGAGGAGGGTTGGGAAAGAGTGGGGGGAGAGGATGATGGCAAAGAGTGGGAGTTCCAAACTGAAAAGCAAAGTGTTTGCAGGAAACTGGGGCAGAGGGACCCATGCCAACGAGCGTCACAATCTCCGGAGACAGTGCGCTCTCCTCGTCTGCTGGTGTGTAACAGGCCTCCATCTGGTGATTATCTCCAGGGAGGATTAGCAGTTCTTCTCGGCGGCTTTTGTTGGTTGAGGCCCTGGGAGATGAGATTTGAGTACGCATACACACGCGCGTGCGCATTTGCGCGCGCGCGCGCATACACACACACACACACACACACACACACACACACACACACACACAGAGAAACACACACACACACACACACACGCACGCACGCGCGTGCACGCACACACACACAGACACGCGCGCGCGCGCGCGCGCACACACACACACACACACACACACACACACACACACACACACACAACACACACACACACACACACACACACAGGCCAACACGCACGCCCCTGCCTAGGCACCTCAACCTCTATCTAAGAATGGGGAGGGGAGGGGAAGGAAGTGCGAGAAAATGGTGGCTGGGGTAGTTAGGTGGGTCAGGGGGTCATGATGGAGAGGATCTGAGATAAAAAGCAAGTGTTTGGGTATGAAATCAGGCCCGCGGGAACTGTGCCGATGAACAACACTACCATCACGGGAGAATGCGCTCTTGTCTTGTCTCGTGTGGACAAGCACCTCATCTGTTGATCATCTCCTCAAGGATTAGCAGTCCTTAAAGACCTCTGGCAAGAGGAATGGACCTTGCAGACGGGATAACAAACTGTATAAACTCCGTCCAGATCTCAGCGAGTTTCTACCATGTTCCAGAGGCGGCCGTAAAGAAGAAACAGTCCTGCGCCGCTTACATACAGGCCACTCGTTTTATTTTCATTCTTATCTTTTAAAGGGTGAAGAAGCTCCGTGGTGCATTCCATGTCATGTTCCACTCACAGTGAGACGTATTCTTTTAGACTGTTGGGACATGCACGGTGTGAGACATAAACACTTTATAGCAGAGTCCATGAAAACCCTGTTCAGAGATATCCCACCTGACGTGATTTTTGAGTTTCTGAAAGAGATGAACATTTTTCATCTGATTTAAGATTTTAAGGAAGAAAGATTTTCAACGAAGTTTCTTGTGCGTTTTTAGAAGATGTATTTTAAAGAGATGTGTGAAAAATTTTTTTTAATGACTTGTGAGCTGATTTTGACGTGGTGATTGCCCTGATATGGCCCTTTGCGGTCGACTGGGCTATAAGCAACCGCCCTTTTTCTATGCCCATGCCACCACCAGCACAGGGGAGGGCTCCCCTGCCCCTGGTCAAGAAAGGGGGCCCAGCGGGACCCTTTGCCATGTCAACAGATGGGACGCTATAGCAGAGTACATTGAGTACTTATAGAGTACTTTGAGTACTTATAGAGTACTTTGAGTACTTACAGAGTACTTTGCGCATTTCTTTCCATCTTACATAAGAAGGATGGCAGGAAAACAAGGGGGGGGGGGGGGGGGGGGCCCGGGGGCGTTGAGTGTGTGTGGAGGAGAGAGAGAGAGAGACAGAGAGAGAGAGAGAGAGA
>JADBJO010001634.1:309873-322373 GCA_016801955.1 Conus betulinus
TCTATCATACGTTTATACCATCTGAACGAAAACACATCCAGATAGATTGCGGAACTAATACGCGTTTTGCAAGTCATCAGCTATATATGAACTTGTCAACGTTTGACTACGACCTCCGTGTTGTCTGTCCTACTGGGCGTAGTGAGAAGTTAATGTCTAGTGGTTACGTACTTTGGGGACGAGGCTCACAACCAGCTAACTAAACATGTTCTGTCCTTGCGCTTGTGTACCGAGTCAGCTTTCGATGTGTGTGTGTGTGTGTGTGTGTGTGTGTGTGTGTGTGTGTGTGTGTGTGTGTGTGTGTGTGTGTGTGTGTGTGTGTGACAGCTTGCTTGAATTACTGTGCAGGAACGTGTGTGATTGTGTTTAATTATGTAAGTGTGTCACTGTATGTGGTATGTGTGTGAGTCACTGTGTGTGTATAGGTGCGTGTGCGTGTGTGTGTGTGTGCGTGTCTATGTGTGTGTGCGTGTGTGTGTGTGTGTGGGGGGGGGGGTATACGTGAGTGTATGTGTATGTGTGCGTGCGCGCGCGCGCGCGTACGTGTGTGTGTGTGAGTGAATGAGAAATTGCAGTGAGAAATTGGAGGATGTGTGTGTGTGTGTGTGTGTGTGTGTGTGTGTGTGTGTGTGTGTGGTGGTGGGTGGTGTGGGGTGAGTGAGAGAGAGAGAGAGAGAGAGAGAGAGAGAGAGAGAGAGAGAGAGAGAGAGAGACTGCAGTGAGAAATTGGAGTTTGTGTGTGTGTGTGTGTGTGTGTGTGTGTGTGTGTGGTGTGTGTGTGAAAGACTGCAGTGAGAAATTGGAGGGGTGTGTGTGTTATCTATTCATTTGTTAACAAAGCATTTTTAAAGCGCCTTGCTAAAGGTTCTAGGCGCTGACAATCCACACCCTCGTGTACACAACGGGCTACCTACCTGGGTAGTGCCGACTGAAGAGCTACCTGCCGGCGCTTCATTCAGTCATTTACCGTGTCACCCAGTCAATATCGTTCACTCAGTTTCCTTACTTCCTTCATTCTTTCCATTTCTGACGCAGGGTGCATGCTATGTGTAACGTGTCGTCCATTCCAACGGCCAAACTGGCCTTCTCTTCCGAAAGTTGGTGATGGGATTTTACGTGCGTGCAAGATGTTATGCATGCGTTCACACAAGGAACGGTTTATAGTCTCATGCGAAGGACTCTCTCTCGAAACTGTATCAGAACCAATGTAAACTCCGAGGGAAAAATCCTGCTGTACCGAAACGGCCCGGCGGAGATTCGAACCCGCAACCCCAGGATCACCAAGATTACGTACGAATCTGACGCTCTATCAAATAAGGTATTTGTCGTGGTGTGTGTGTGTTTGTGTGCGTGCGTGCACACATGTGTGTGTGTGTGTGTGTGTGTGCGTGCGTGCGTGCGTGCGCGTGCGAGCTACGCGGGAGCGCGCTTGCATGTGTGTTTATGGGTACAGGCTCATAACACATCTTCGAGCGATTGACACTCCGTTCCAACGCAACGTCCGTTTGGGGGCGGCGGCCTGACTTTTCTTCAAATCAATACTTCTTCAAAAACATGAACCATTATTAGATATCGCGCCACGTCATCTCTCTGGCGACGTGCCAGCACACAACCACACAGTCTTGCCCTCCCTAATGATCAGTGACGCCACCGAGCAGGTCGAGTCTTCGTCTCTGTCAGCCAGTTCGTTGGCTGGCTAGGCTATCGGTCTGTCGATCTGGCAGCAGGAATAGACCCCAAACCACGGAACCTCTTTGAAACAAACTTGGCCAGAAATTCTTGGAATGTGGCCCAGGGAAGCGATCCGTTCCGCTGATCCGGATCAAATGGCGTTCAGTCACAAAGAGTATTGCAGTTTCTATAAGCCCCCCCCCCCCCCCCCCCCCCACCCACCCCCTACCCCGCCCCGCCTCCAAGGAAAAAAAAAAAAACAGAAAAAAAGAGAAAAATCTAGTTCATCGATTGTTACAAAATTTGGTGATTGATCTAGTTCATCGATTGTTACAAAATTTGGTGATTACGCTCAAACTGCACATCCAAAAAGACCTGTGTGTGTGTGTGTGTGTGTGTGTGGGGGGGGGGGGGGGGGGGGGTGTGAAGGGCAGTCAGGGGAATCAGGGGAAGATAATGTACGTCCTATCACAGCAAACAGATTTAATTTTTATAAGTTGAAGCCTCCAAAAACCGACAATAAATAAATGAATAAAAAAAAAAAATAATAGAAAACAATCTAGAAAGTCACATATTTGATTTTAAGTGAGCGATCGGGGTTAGTAATTTTGTCTGCATGGCAGTTTCCCTTTCTGACTGCACAGTTAAGCTGACTATATAAATGGTGCAGTTTGATTTCGTCGCGACCGTCAATGGAATTTGTCCCATGAAAACGGCGGAGTCCATCGCAGATTACCTCCCTTACACATATCCAGCCATTCTGACGAATCACGGTTAGAAAAATAGAACATGGCTCAAAGGAGGACCCGTTAGAAGTTGGTGTGGATCCAATACGTGGATCTGGATCAAACGGAGCATCCTGGATCTGTTTACATGACTGATGAGATTATCACACATTTTCCGCTGAATACGAACCTGGATCTGTTCACATGACTGACAAGTTCATCGCAAATTTTCCGCTGAATATGACGGACGTGAAGGGTAATACTGAAGGTAATTGTAAAGGGATTAACTATACCCCAAACCACGGAATCTCTATGAAACAAACTTGGCCAGTAATTCTTGGAATGTGGCCCAGGGAAGCGATCAGAGTATGTTTTTTTTTTTTTCTATGGAATATGATATACATTTTGAAATCTGTCATTTTGGAAGCACTGTTGAAAACATGCGCACGGGAAGTAACTCCTACGTCCTAACACAGTTACTTCCCCTGGTGGATAAAATAATTTTCTTTTCACTCATGACCGGACACAAACGGCGTATTCAACATTCATACGACCTTGACAGAAGGAAGCCTGCGCTCTCACGAGTGCCCTCCCCCCCTTCCCCCCCCCCCCCCCCCCCCCCCCCCCTTTTTTTTTTTTTTTTTTTTTTTTTTTTTTTTTTAGTCGGCTGTCATTGCTGCTGACAGAATGTCGGAAATGAAAATAACGCTCACCTGTCATCCATTGTAATGTGGTTTAAGAAGATTAACTATGTTTTCCTAGCTTGCTGGGCCACTCCCAGTAATTTTAGAACGACTTTAATTCAACCCACAGCATTACAAGGTTCAGTGCCTTTGCTCATGTCGAATAGCCACGAATGTCCCTTAAAATAAAATAAAATAAAATAAAATAAAATCAACCCATGAATGTTTTCTGGGCGCTTGATTGACAGATTGCGTATTGTGACTTTGTCGGATGTTTCGTTTCAATCTTTGATGTAGAATTGATGCGTCTCTGATTTATCCCAGTTGCATATTATGTCATTGAGTTTGTACTGACGTTCTGATTGTAGTTGTATATGTGTTATCTGTTCAGTGAAAGGCTTAGCTTAGGCGTGTACCTAAATAAAGTTGCATCTTGTCTCTGATTGTCCTCTCTCAGTCTCTCTCTCTGTACCTCTCTCTCTCTCTCTCTCTCTCTCTCTCTCTCTCTCTCTCTCTCTCTCCTCTCCCTCTCTCTGTGTGTGACCAACAAGTGATCTTTTACCGTTTCCATGCATAGGATAAACAGTAGTATGATTATGTATTAAAACAGTTTTTAGTGGTATCGTGTTAACACAAAATGGCCAATTCTATCTCGTCATAAAACTGAATCAGGAATCATTCTCGTTTGTTATCTTTCAGTTCTCCCTCGCTTCCACTCTCCCCCCACTTCCAACCTCCTCCCACCCCATCACACACACGCACCTACACATATACACACCAGGCTGGGGCAATCAACAACACACATGGATCTTCTCCCCTACGCCCCCTCGCCTCACATACACGCACATGCGCGTGCGTCAAACACATATACGCGCTTACAACACACGCACACACGCGCACACATGCACACACACACACAGACACACACACACACACACACACACACAGACACACACACACACACACACACACACACACACACACACACACACCGACAGACAGACTGACAGAGACAGACAGACAGAGGGAAAGGGGTTGGGGCCGGTTTAATGTCAGGTTAACCTTTGGTTGTACTGACATTTTAAGAAATCATTATGATTAAAGAAACTGAAATATCACACACACACACACACACACACACACACACACACACACACACACACACACACACACACACACACACGGCAAAAAAATAACCTGAAGTAAGATCCAGTAAAGTCAAAATCAGGAAAAAAACTCTCCCCCTTCTTTCCGTTAAAAAAAAAATCGCATTATGGCATCTCCACCCACCCCCCTCTTTCTCCCCGCGCCCAGCCCCCAGCTCCCCACGCTCTCTTACACCACACACACACACACACACACACACACACACACACACACACACACACACACGTGCGCACGATCACTCGCGCGCACGCACTCGCATGTTGCATACATCCGAGCTGAGCCGCCTCATCAGTGGTCTCCGTGTGGTGTGTTTGTGATGATGTCAGGAAGCAGCGCCACCTGGCTCGGTGGCAGGCAGCCGCTAGAGCACGGAAGAAGCTAGTCATGTTGTCATTGGTTATAAAGGAGAAAAAAAAAAAAAGGAGAAAAAAAAAGAAAAAAAAAAGAAAAAAAAAAAAACCAGAGCGCCGTGAGCTCGCAGACGGTCACGACGAGGTTAAATTACATCCGGGTTTTACAGGGTCCACGCCCAACAGACTGGCTTGATAGAGCTACCGGATGGTATATGCGGGGAAGGATGGGAGATATCGAGAGAGAGAGAGAGAGAGGGACAGGGGAGGGAAGGGGGTATGGAAGAGGGGCGTGGAAGGGAGGGGCGGGGAGGATGCTTATTCAACACCACACAGAATTACCACCAGACGAAGAAGAAAATAAGCCAGAGTTTTCAGTCGGAAGTTTAGAATGGTTGGAATCCGGCTGACGACGCTAACGTAAACATGAGTCAGGATTAATTATGAGGACGGATTAACTATTCTTGGCCTTACTTAAGATTTCCTTCATACAGGGGTTACCTGTACTTGTTACTGCCTGCCTGTCCCTGTCTTTGTTTGACTGTATTCAAAATCAAAATAGGATGTGCCATTTCTGAATAAATGTTGATGTCTATTTTGTCCATTTCCCTAGTTATTGTTGCTGTGTAAATGTTTCTTGTTCTTCTTCTGCGTACGCAGGCTGATACTCCTGCGGACACACCCTATATGGGGAGTGGAGTTGTGTGTATGACCGTTTTTTTTTTTTTTATCTCGCCATTAAGGCAGCCATACTCCAACTTCGGGGAATGTAAATGTTTCAAGTTCAGGGAATATAGACAAGCATAGAACATCGTGTAGGGGATTGTCTGCATGTCTTCTTGTTTCTTCTGTCTGCTCTTTGTTAGCATTTCCACTAGGCGATTCGGTATTGTTAGCAGCGTTCGTTTGGAATCATGAGCGTGTAATTTATTTCATTATGGGAGCAATAGTTACCCTGTTTGTTTGTTCGTTGTTTACTATTTTTGTTCCTTTGTCATTCAAAATTTCTTTTGATACAAATCAAACCAAAGTTGCCTGTATTTGTTACTGCTGTCCCTGTGTTTGTTTGACTGTGTTTAAGATTTAAAAAAAAGGAGGCGCCATTCTTGAATCCATATTAATTCTGTTAGTTGATTTCTCCAGTTGTGTTGTTGGTGTGTGCATGCGTCAGTCACAGACTACATGGGCAAGCTTGAAACGACTTCACTTTTCGGGGATGTCTCTTTGTTTGTTCTGTGTGTTAGCATTTCTACTGTGCAGTTGGATGTCGTGTGCAGCATTCGTTCGGAGTTACATGCGTGTAGCTAATCATCATGGAAGCAGTAGTTACCGACTTGTTCGTTATTTACTTTTAGGCCAGTTATTCCCTGTCTCTTTTAAGATTTCGTATCATACTAGTCAAACGTAGGTTACCTGCATTTGTAACTGTTCGTTCCTGTATTTGTTTGATTATATATTATATATATATATTGCTCAGCATTCTCTATATATATATCTATATATATATATATATATATATATATATATATATATATATATATATATATATATATAAGGCTGTGCCACTCTTGGAAGAAAAGTTAAATTTTGTTCGTTCACCTCTCTACTGTTTCTGTGTACATGTGTCAAGTGTGGGCAAGCTTGGAATATCCTGACCTTTTTTTTTTTTTTTGGGGGGGGGGGGGGGGGGGGGGGGGGGGGGGGGGGATTTCTCCTTGTTTGTTCTGTGATCCGTGCTGGCAGTTCTGCGGGGGCGATTGGGTGTGGTAAGTAACTTTCGTTTGGAATCAAGCGTGTGTAATGACTTTATCATGGGGGCGAGAGTTACACTAGTTGTTCGCTGTTTACTGTCTACAATTCCCTGCCTCGTTGAAGATTTCCTTTCCAGCCAATCAAACCGAGGTTATCTGTATTTGTCACTGTTCATCCCTGTATTTGTTTGAAAATAAAGAAGCTTAACAAGGTTGTGCCATTCTTGATTAACTATGTGTATTTGTTGATTTCTCTCTCGTTATTGTCGCCGGATAAGTCAGGTACAGGAACTATGGTCAAGCTTGGAGCCACTCACCCCTTATCCCCATCCATTTTTTTTGTGCTGCCTTTTTTTTTTTTTTTTCTTCTTCTTCTTCTTTTTTTCTTTATTTGTTGGTCTGATCTGCGTGTGCTCTGTGTTGGCTTTTTTTTTTTTTTTTTTTTTTTTTTTTTTTTTTGCTAAGCGATTTGGTGTTGCTAGCAGTATTCGTTTAGAACTATGACAGTGTAATTATTTCATCATGGAGCAAGAGTTATCCTACTTGTTGGTTATGTTGTGTAGGAAATTTCAACATTTTTGTTGTTTGCCACACACCTTCTAATCGCAAGCTATCCCCAGTGTTCAAGTACCTGAAAACCACCAGCGTGCGACAGAGCTATTGTGGGGAAACTAGATTTACACGGCTGTAAATTCTGAACCACTTAAAAACCTTTTTTTTTCAGTCATTTAAAGACTACACAACACAAGTTTATTACATGTTCTATTCAAATATTGGGCGTAAACCTGAAAAAGGTGATGCGTTCACAAACAATAACTTTTGATGGAAGTGTAAGTGTAGTGTGAGATAATGTAGGTTCCCTCTCTCTCTTCTTCCCCCCCCCCCCCCCCCCCACCCCCCCCCCCCCCCCCCCCCCCCCCCCCCCCCCCATCCCATCTTTTCTTTTTTCTTTACTGACATACTGCCTGCAGGTCCCACCCACCCCCTCTCACCCGCCCCTTGCCCCCACACCCCTCTCCGCCCCTCTACTCCTTTGGCATGATTCTGCCCTGCGACATCAACTGACGTGGGTGTGAACGTTACATCTGACTGTAACTCACATCGATTTCAACGTAGAGAAAACAGTGATGGACACTCGAGGAAAACTGTACTTGTTCTGAACACATCAGACACACGAAAGTTGTAGCAGTAAATGGTTATAGACCAAACTGTGCTAATTCCGCATTAGGAAAAAAAAAATTCAAAGAGTGACTTTTCCAATATAGTGATCTGCTGGAGACTGGAATTTTGTTTTTTAATCTTGACTCAGATCGCTTTTGCTGTATTGCTAAATTTAGAAAAGGAAATCTCAGTCATATTAATGTCATTAATCTACAGCAAAAAAAAAAAAAAAAAATAAATAAATGAAATAAATAAATAAAATAAAAAGTTTGCACATTTACGAAAAACAACGGTAGATTTAACCATTCTCAGACCCCAAGCTAGATGGACATCACACAAAGAAAAAAAAAAAACCCTAAGTATTTTTGCAGTCTGCTAAAGAAAGGCATAATAGTGAACAGATGTTGAAATTAATGACGGACCGAATAAAGGTGTTACAGAAAAGAAAGAAATATCAGAAGAGACCAGATCACATTACGAGCATTTATTAAAAAAAAAAAAAAACATACACACACACACACGCACGCACGCAGGCACAGGCACAGGCACACGCACACGCACAAGCATGTACGCGCGCGCGCGCGCGCGCGCACGCGCGCGCACACACACACACACACACATAGCGTAAACTTTAAAAAAAATCATCAAGAAAAAAAAAAAACCAGACAAAGAAAGACTTTGACGTCGGATGTTGTTTGTTCCAATTCTGTTAGAAAAAAAAGGCATGCTCATTAACCCCGTCTTATTGTCTTATTCGTTCTGGTGGGATCGATGTAGTGTTAGGTCCCCAGCCTCCAGTAACTCACCACCTGTCTCATTTACTGACTGAACACTTAACATCGCCGCTAGTGAAAATGTTCCTCTGTGTGTGTGTGTGTGTGTGTGTGTGTGTGAGAGAGAGAGAGAGAGAGAGAGAGAGAGTGTGTGAGAGTGTGTGAGAGAGAGAGAGAGAGAGAGAGAGAGTGTGTGTGTGTGTGTGAGAGAGAGAGAGAGAGAGAGAGAGAGAGAGAGAGAGAGAGAGAGAGAGAGAGTGAGTGTGTGTGTGTGTGTGTGAGAGAGAGAGAGAGAGAGAGAGAGAGAGAGAGAGTGTGTGTGTGTGTGTCTGCGTGTGTATGTGTGTGTGTGTGTGTGTGACAGAGAGAGAGAGAGAGAGAGAGAGAGAGAGAGAGAGAGAGAACTGGCACGCGCTCGCATTTGTGTGTGTGTGTGTGTGTGTGTGTGTGTGTGTGCACGCGCGCGCGAGCATTTATGTGTGTGTGTGTGTGTGTTTGTGCGCGCGCGCGCGCGCGCGTGTGTATCATCATAATTACAAGCCGTACTAATATATTTTCGGCCCATTCACTACTGGCTCTGCCAGTGCAGCCGTTGGAGAACTTTGGTTTGAAGGCCGTCATACGACGAGAACAATTGTTTTCCCCGCCTGCCCCGAGTCCCCACTGACTCATACCTGATGACCGATGTGTACTGTGTACAGACCAAACCTTTTAAACTCGTATGGATCAGACTGGTTCTGTGACCAAAAAGAAACCCAAAAAACAACAATCAACAACAAAAATGGAGAACACCCAGAATTCCACGAATCCAGAATCTGGGACAATCCCCCCCCCCCTTCCCACCCTCCATCCTCCAACAGCCAAATTTTGAAGACAGAGCACCTCAGGGGACTGGGACGCCAGCCTTTCTTGGCGGGGAAAGTGGACCACGGTTACAACACCCGCGAGCTGGATGTTCGCACCTTTCAAAGGCAATGGGCCACATCCATCCCGAAGCTGAAGCATCCTCGACCGTGAGGCCTGGGGGGGGGGGGGGGGGGGGGGGGATGGGGGGGGGGGGGGGGGAGACTGCTTGCCTTGCAGAAAAATAGGACCAAAGTGCCCCCCCACTCCCCTCCTCCTTGTTACCACTCCTTCCCATTCCCTCAGGTGCATCTATTGTCTCCCCCTCCCTCAGTTTTCACCTCTCGGCTTATTACCTTTCTCGATGAAAGGAAGGGGAAAGTGTGGGGGCAGTAGGTGTGAAGTACCTGGCCTTCCCTCAAAAGGCCAGTCTCCAAACAGTCCCAGCTGGGGATGTGAGGGGGTGTCAATGACCGTCTGATAGGTCTGGCCCATTATACCATGGTAACCCAGCTGCTTTTGAGCATCCTCCCCCCCCCCCCCCCCCACACACACACACACCTCACTCCCCCTCCCTCTCCTCCTCTGGGTGGAAGTCCAGCCCAGGGTTTCTGAACAGGGTGAGGCTCTTTGTCTCCTCTGCCATCCCCCCCTCCCCCCCCCCCCACACTCTCTCCCCACCAGTCCCTGCTCTTTTTCAATTTCGTCCTTCCCCACACCTCCTCTCCCCCTCCCCCCCTCTCCTCCTCTGGGTGGAAGTCCAGCCAAGGGTTCTCTCAACAGGGTGAGACTCCTTGTCTGCTCTGCATCCCCCCACCCCCACCCTCTCTGTCCCCCACCAGTCCCTGCTCTTTTCCTATGTCGTCCTCCTCCCCCCCCCCCCCCCCCCAATCTCCACTCACCTCCCCCACCCCTCTCTCTCTCTCTTTCTTGGATCCACAAAACAATTACTTTAGCTTCAAAATTTCAAAATGGAGCGACTGATGGCGGAGAACGAAGCAAATTTAGAAAGAGTGGGGGTAGTTGCCGCCGAGGACATTGACGAACAAAATACAGGACAAGACACGATGCATTTCGACCGCTTGGGTCTTCTTCAAGTGAAAAAAAAAAAAAAAAAAAAAAAAATCACATTTAACATTTAGGACAGTACAAATAAAGAACGAAGAGAGACTTATCTGATGTCCATGTGGTATGCTGTGAAGAATGGCGACAGAAGGAAATGACAGCATACCACATGGACATCAGATAAGTCTCTCTTCGTTCTTTATTTGTACTGTCCTAAATGTTAATGTGTGTTTTTTTTTTTTTTTTTTTTTTTTTTTTTTTTTTTCACTTGAAGAAGACCCAAGCGGTCGAAATGCATCGTGTCTTGTCCTGTATTTTGTTCGTCAATGTCCTCGGCGGCAACTAACCCCCACTCTTTCTAAAATTACTTTACCTGTTTTAGAAAATCAATATGTCTGGATCATTTTATAATCTAGTACAACAGAGGCGCTAGCCCCTCCCCCCCCCCCCCCCCCCCCCCCCCAAAAAAAAAAAAAAAAAAAAAAAAAAAAGAAAAAGATGGAAAAAATAAAGAAAAGATTATAAGGAGAACCTCTGTATCTCTGCTGAGTGGAGCTTTCTGAGTGGAGCTCCTTCACTGGGTTTCCTGTTGTCCAGGCCGAAGAAGGACATGGAGACTTTTCATTGGCTGACCCAGAACTGCAGGGGGTAACCTCCCCCCCCCCCCTCCCCCCATTATGTCAGAAAAGTGTTGGCATCACCGTCCCACTCCTTTCACCCCCTTTCCTGTTGTCCAAACACAAGAAGAACGTGGAGAGTTTTCATTGGCCGGCTGAGAATTTCAAATTCTCGCCATTACGTCAGATAAGTGTAGGCACCGCCCATCTCACCCCTTTCACACACACACACACACTCACACACACACACCATTCCTTTTGTGGAATGAGAAGAAGAACGTGGAGAGTTTGATTGGCAGGCTGAGGACTGACTGTTTCCGCCATTACGTCAGAAAAGTGTTGGCATCCACCCTCCCACACCTTTCACTCCCTGTTGTCGCGTCAAAAAGACGCCGAGACTTTTCATTGGCTGTGGCTGAGACCTCTTCCCGCCATGACGGCCGAAAAGTGTCGGCAACGCTTGTGTATTGAAATCGCTTCCCCCCAACCCTCCCTTCCCTTCCTACCTTTCCATTCTCTTCCCCCCCTCCTCCTCGCCCCAGGCCCCCACTCCTTCGTCCATGGTTTTTGTGTCCTTGTTGGGGGCTGGCTGTCCATGCACCCTGACCGCTAATTGTGGGTGGATGATGGGGAGAGGAGACTTTTCAAAGCTGTTCCTCCCCGTTCCCCCCCCCCCCCCCCCCCCAGGTGTGAGGAGACCACTGTGAAATCTTCTATGAGCCTGGAGCGAGTTGTCTTTCTTTTCTCAAACCATGCCAAGGAGGGGAAATGAGGAGGGGAGTAGGAGGGGGGGGGGGGGGGGGGGGGGGGGGGGGGGGGGGATGGGAATGGGTGGGGGGGGTGGGTGAAGGTTTCAAGCTGACGGTGTCGCTTGACCGATCGTGAGGTGCTGCGCGGATCGATGGGGATCTGAGGAGAGAAGAAGACGATGTGGCTGACCTGTCTGAGGTGTAGGAAATGTTTTGCTATGACGGTCTGAACGAAGTCGGTGACAATAGCATTATTGCGTAGAATATTAATGCTGGTTTACCAAACTCATTACACAAATGGCTGCCGACATATAGTTTAACCAAGCGCCCGCACCACCCCCCCCCCCCACCCCCACCCCCCAAAAAAAAAAAAACAAAATGAAAAGAAACCATTTACATATTAAAAAATAGATAAGTAACATTTAAAAAAAAGGAAAAGAAAGGAAAAGCTAGCAAGCAAACCAAAATCTGGTACGGGTAGAACAGCCTCTTAGTTCTCCTCCTATCCTAAACTAAACTTCCTCTCCATCTTTCCACTACTACATCTGCCCCAGCCCTTTCACTATCCGACCCCCCCCCCCCCCCCCCCCCCCCCCCCCCGTCTCTTGAAAAAATCTCTTAAAGGCACAATCGACAGGTTTCCAACAGTATCGATTTTAAAAAAACGTCAAATATTGGCGCTGTTCCGATCTCTTGTACTTTTTTGTTTTAATTTGTCCAAACATGCAATGCAACTATGATTACCAACATACATAAATCCATGCATAAATACACAGTGGCACATATTTAAGGCAAACAGATGTACATGCCTTTTCTTTTCGATCTAGAATTTTTTTCTTAATCTTTTACACGGGCACACATACCGAAGAAATTCCAATTACTGGCGTTAACACTGTTACCAGCAGATCTTTTACACTTTGATCACTTTCTTCAAATGGTTGTCAG
>JADBJO010001634.1:332373-394873 GCA_016801955.1 Conus betulinus
TTTTAAAAATAGAAGAAGAAGAAGAAGAAAAAAAAAAAAAAACAACGAAAAAAAAAAAAACGATTTTCGGCTCCTGTCAGATCTGTGCCCCAATATCTCGTGCGTGTTATTTTCTGAAAATGTTTATCATTCCAGTTCCAGTGACTTAGCCGATTTATTGCCATGTGTTCACTGAGCAATGGCTTTGATGCTTTACGTGTGGAGATCCTTTTACCCGTGCCGATCTTAGCGACAAGTATGGAAGGTGAGAGAGGGGGTAGGGTGGGGAACTCTTTTTTTTTTTTTTTTTTTTTTTTAACCTTTCCGCTGATGTGATTTTATGGAGAGATACTGTTCACTGACGCGGTTGAGGATGGAGACAGCTTGAAATTTGCGATACAGCGAGATTCCACTTTCCAAAATGGACTGGATCAGCAGACTCCCTTTTCTGTGTTTGGACACACCAGAAACTCAACTTGTGATTTAGTCCCAGGATGGAATTACCAGATACCGACTCTCTGAACGAGATCGCTGACCTCAGACTTAGCTGCCCGTGATGAAATCACCATGCAGACTTGCAGCCTCCCACTACGGAACCTCCAGAGACACAGCTTCCCGACCTGTGGATTCACCAGACTCCTTGCTTCCCAGAGCAGAATCCTGGAGACTCGGCTACCCATACTTATTATGATGATGTTTAGTGGAACTTCCAGAAGTGTCGCTGCTGGGAATCATTAGAGATTCACACAATGCTGGAATCGGCAGAAAGGGCAGTGTCGCGGCCACCGCCGGGAATATCCGTCCGGATTTCAGTTTCCCAGTTGAGACAGCATGCGCAAAGTCCAGACGTGCCGCCGCTCAGAATCATGATCAAACCTGGTGCCGCCACTGCACGCTGTCTGGACGAAGAACTGGTCCACGGAAGAGCAGCCGTCCGTTGTTTCGAGTTGCGAGTTAGCCGAAGAGACCCAGCAGTATTGGGCCGCCGTGAACGGTGATGGTTGAGATGCTGTTTTGGCCTAGGGCTTAATAATATGTCACTATCATCATGGTGCTGACAAACAAGCAAGCCACCACCACCACCACCACCACCACCACAACAACAACAACAACAACAACAAAAAAAAAAAAAAAAGGTAAAAAAGAAAAGGGAGTGGGAAAAAAAGAACAGAAGAAGAAAGAATAGGGGGATGAAAGTCGGAGACAGATTTCTGGTGATTTTGGAAGATTCCAACAGACTGAAAAAAAAAAAAAAAAAATCCAAGGAAGTGCACAGTTTAGTAACCTTAGAAACATGGAGAAAAAAAAAAAAAAAGAAGAAAAAGAAAGGAACAGAAAACAAAGCATAGAAGTCGCATCGACCGACAGCTTCCCCGCGTTAGCAACAGGCTGCTATAATTGTTGAGAGATATATATATATATATATATATATATATATATAAAGTTAGATTTCCAAAATTATGCTAGAAAGAGAGACGGTTGGAAAACTGAGTTGCCACATCATGGTCCACTGAACTGTGTTCCCAGTTTTACCCAGTAATACCCACCACCACCACCATTCTCTCCAACGACGTCTCCCCCCCCCCCCCCCCCCCCCCCCCCCCCCCCACCCCATCGTTTTATTCTCGTAATCGTTCTTTTATTGACTGAAAAATAAATCCTGTCGGAACATGTTCTACCTTGGATAACAGGAGTGAGCCATTAACTGACGGTGGATAAAAGTTCATTTGACAACACACACACACACACTCGCCTCCCCCCCCCAACACACACAATAGGTGAACTACAAGATCAATCAGCAACACCGATCATTTTCTTCCCTGGACCCAGTAGTACACGAATATTTGTGATGCGAGTGATACAAACAGCAGTGTTTTAAAAGGACAAATGGAAAATTACAATGTTCAGGTGAATTTATTTTCTGTCGCGTGCGACCACATTCCAGCGATCATTGTCAGCAGGCCTCGTAACCTGTCGTAATAGTTGATCACATGACTGATGACGTTTCTATTTCGCGCCAGTCTCTGAGCATGCGTACCAGCTTCAGTCCGTTGATCAAACATGACGGGAGGTAGTAGAACGACCCGAAGACTGTGTTGGGTGAACATATTTTGCTTGCATTTGATATTGGATCAAAAACGAAGGTAATTTGTTAGCGCCGAGTAATCTTAAGTGTTTAGAATAACTTTAGCAGAGGATGATTTGATGAAGTCTACCCTAATGCTCCAGAAGAAGCATTTTGCATGTTGTGGAACGTGACCTTGTGTCTGCGCAGTGTCGGATGCAGTTCCTGGTAACGAATTCCAGTTTGTTTCTGCACGGAATCCGCTTTTCAATATAACTAAGAACGATTTCCTTTTTTCTTTCTAAAGAGTTTATTTTATTGACACTTTACTTGAAGATCGGTGAGCGTAGGGAACTATCAACAAGTGTTCTTTTTCAATAAAATAGGGATTAGGTCTCGTGGGCGGTTGGCTGCGTGCGCATCTCCGAGCCGTTCTCTTCATTTCTTCAGCAGATTAAAATTGACTTAGATACAAGTAAGGTTAGCCTTGTCGAGTTCAGTTTTCACATCTGCTATAAGGTGTAGCAAAGCATTTCTGCCGTATGTTCTTTTCTACCGAGCTTGATTTTTTTTTATTTATTTGCTTCAAACTTGCATGAGTGCCCTGAGACAAGAAGGAAGTTGGAATCTATTCTTGACGAGCTTTGGACCTGGAAGGTTTAGAACAGGTGGCTTCGACAACAGTGTGTAGATCACTTCGTTAGCGTTATTTCTGGACTGTTTGGTCGTTATTCTTAGTGTTTTGAAGATTGTTATGATGTAAGAGGCTTCTTGAAAACAAGGAAAATTGTATGGTGGCTATAGCAGCTGAAAGTTAATGGTAAAAAATGATATGCAAAAATGTAGGTCACTTGAGCTGATCATGGAATCCAGTTACTGAAGTTCAAGGCCTTTTGTAAGCTAATTTTGGATGACATTGCAGTCTTCAGTGCAACAGGACCTTCTTGTGGTAACTGTTCCTCTGTGTTCATAGTTGCTAGATGATTTGTTCATGGAGTATATTGGCAGTGTTTTTTTTTTTTTTTCATTATCCTTTGCATTACTGACTACTTTTCTGTACATCACTTTGATATTGGACCTCAGATCAGATGGAAAAAGTAGTGGATGAGTAATTTTGTTTTTCTTCAGCAGAGGTTTGAAGTTTGCCATGAGTTGTACGATGTTACATGTACAATCTTTTGAAGACAAGAATTTTATCTATGCTTGTAGACTTTGTAATTTTCAAAATGACACTTAATAAGTTGTCTACAAAAAGTGATTTCTTTTTTTTCGACATGATAGTTTCTGATGTTCTCTGAAATGAAAATTTCAAGAGGGCCCCCCCCCCCCCCCCCCCCCCCCCCCCCCAAAAAAAAAAAAAAAAAAATATATATATATCCCCCCCCCCCCCCCCCTCCCCTGCCCAGTATAATTTCTTTTCCTGTACAATGATGAATAATTAAGTTTATATCTCAGTAGACTGTTGTAACAATTTTTTTTTTTTGGGGGGTGGGGGGTCAGGAAGTTGGTAATTTGTTCCCACTCTGCACAGCTGTATTCCTAAGTTAGAACTTATGAGTCACTAGGTCTTTCGTGAAGTATTGTCGTGCGCAGTTTGGCAATAGGTACAATTGATCCATGTTCAGGTACGTTGATGTTTTTGTGCATACAGTTGATCCATTGTGCCGTTTACTTGATCAGTAGATGAACTCTTCATGGATCTTTTTTGTGTGACCTGTTGGTTGTCAGGGCATGAAATTCTGCTGCTTTGGGTAGAAAATGACGACTACTTAGATAATTTTCTGTTTGTGTACAGTGGAGATGAACTTTTCACTTTTCATAATCCTGGGATGCTTTTTTTTTCTCGTCGCCATACTGTATAGTGCAGATTATTTCATGTTCTGTTTCTGAGGAAGTAGATGCAGGTGCGAATTAAAAATTAATTGTTGATTTTTCAGTGAGATGTGCTTATGTTGTATTATTGAAGTGAGTTTTGAATGATGTCATATTCAGATTTCAACAAAGGGCCCTCTGATTTTTCAGAAGAGGGTTGGTCTTAAGAACCCTTGGTTTTAAGTGCCACAAGGAACATTGGTGTTAATTTCCAGTCTCTTCAACAGTTTAACAGGATTTTAGTGTTTGCTTGATTACTGTATATTTTGGTACGTTTTAATGACACACTGGAATTCAGGCCAGTATGTCGGTAAAATGTACCAAAATTTACTGGGACGCTGTGATTTTCTCCTGTATGTATTACAACTTGAGTTCAAGCAGATGGGAATTTTATGTGTTTTATAAATTTAGTCACTGATTTTGTTTGTAAACACGTATGTTTTACTTTTGTGTACATAAGAGAGGCAGGTAATAAAAATTTGTGATAGAAAATTTAAGTTATGAACAGTCTTTTCTAATCGATGTAAAACATTTAATTTCACTGTGTTCAGCACAGGTTATATATGGGGTGTGTGTGTGTGTAGAGAGAGAGTACGACATGCACACAGTTATCAGATAACCTTCACCAGATGCTTTTCCCCAAATTTCACATTAACGTCTGAGGTATGGAACCTCTGTAAGCCCATGAACAACCAGCACTTTGATTACAAACTTTTTCTTCAGTATACCGCCAGATGAAGTATAGGAAGCAGCGTCAGTTTTATTATTGAGTGTCACACAGTGTATGTAAAATTGTATAGTTGGAAGTAGATTTATGTGATTTGAAATAAGTAGACAGCTAATTATTCGTTTTCATTGAAATCAGCTAGTCAGATGGTAAGTTTGTAAATAATGTGAAAATGATTGAGTTGATATAACTTTTTTTTGCTGCTTTCTCTTCTTTTGCTTTTTTTTCTTGTGTACTCTGTGCTGTGTTCAAATGATGACAATTGTTTGTTTGAGCTTGAACTGTGAAGAATTGACGTTTCAGCTTTGTCTGACTGATCACAGTATAGAGTAGTAGTACAAGATCATAAACAGCATTACTAGTACTTTTTCAGTGTAGGTGTTATGTGTAGTGAGATTCATAGTTATCTACAGTGATTGAAAAAAAAATGAAACAAAATTCTTTTTATCTAGTAGATATGATAATTACAAACTCTGCCCTCACCCGCCTACCCCCATCTGTCCCCCTACCCAGATCAAAAGAAGAGGTTATGGTAACCTAACCACCCCCCCCTCTCTCCTCTCTCTCTCTCTCTCTCTCTCTCTCTCTCTCTCTCTGCCTCTCACTCTCTCTTTTGCTGTTTGTTGACAGTTTGGGAAGCGGGGTTATGGTAAACCCAACCAGTCCCCCCCCCCCCCCCCCCTCTCTCTCTCTCTCTCTCTCTCTCTCTCTCTCTCTCTCTCTCTCTGTTGCTATTTGTTGACAGTTCGGGAAGAGGTGATTTTTTTTTTTTTTTTTTTTTTTTTTTTTTTTTTTATCAGCTGAAGGTAGGTATGAACAGAAAATGAAGTGCTACCATCCAGTCTCATCAGTGAGCCCTAGAGACCTGAAAAGAGAGGTGATCTTTGCTGAATATGTGAAAAGTGGGATGTTTTGCCTTAAGACTCTAGTGTTTTGATGGAACCCATCGTCACTTCCCCCCCCCCCCCCAGGTTTTTATGAGCGTTGCTGAACAGGTAATTCTTAACTATTCATGCAATTCTCTTAGCTGGTTCTTTTTTATACACCATGACGGTGGCTGATGTGTTCCAGAATATTTCTGAGACAAGTATGGCCTCAGAAGAGAAACCAACCGAAGAAGTGGTTGCCTCGCCAACTGAACTGGAAAACAATGCCAGTACAGATTGTGATCTGGAAGGTTGCATTGAGGACACCACAGAGTCAGAAATGACATGCAAGATTTGTCAGGATGCTCTGCGCTCCCCCAGAATGTTGGCGTGTTTCCATAGTTTCTGCCAAGAATGTTTGCTGACCATTGTGCCAAAAGAAGAGAAGGAGGAAAAGACCACCACCGACACTATTGATGGAGAACCTATCAAAATAGTGGAGGTGAAATGCCCGGTAAGTATGCAAGTGGTGTGAACTTGGCCTGTGACTGTGGTTTGCCATCAAACAGATAGTGAACAATGTAAATAGCTGAAGGATGGATCTATTTAGTTTGAATTGTTTAGAGGTGCAGATTTCTTTTTTAATTGCCATGACAGGTCATCTTACAGCTCAAAGTGAGAAAGTAAAAAAGCACGGGACAAAAGTCAGTACGTTGGAACCCTCATACAGTGTTAACCAAACACTGACAGCAAGCACCATGAATTTGTTCGGATTGTATTTCACCATGAGGTTAAAATGTGTGTGAACGCTATGAAGGTTGTGTGAGGTTAAAATGTGTGTAAACACTATGAAGGGTTTGTGTGTGTGTGTGTGTGTGTGTGTGTGTGTGTGTGTGTGCTTTTTAAAGATGTAGTGGTGTGCATATGTGCTTTTGTTTTGTTTGATTTAAATTAAAATGAGTTGGTGTGCATATGGGTTACACAGCGTCATTGTATGTGTCAGTGTGTATGTATGAGTGACTGTGTAGCATGAATATACATGTTGGTGTATGAATGTATGTGTTGTGCGATGTAGACATGGCGAAGGGGGGGGGGGGGGGGGGGGGTATATAGGTATGCAAATGAAGATTATGATAATATACGATTGATATATTATCAAAATGTTTGAAAAAAAGTGTAATGCTTCATTTGCTTAAAATCATCTTTTTCATGGTATTTGGACTGGTTTGTTTCTCTACTGTCATTCAGAGTCATTCAGTAGTATAAGACAACGGCTGGCTCTTCCAAATCTTCAAAAGTTGCGAAAGTGTTGCGATTATGAAGATTATGTTGTTTTTTTTGTCCTTTTTTTTTCTTTCCAAATTTTTAGGTTTTTGTCTGAGATTACAGGTACACGACTTTTGGGGTAAGCAGGTCTGATGTGGAAAA
This sequence comes from Conus betulinus, assembly GCA_016801955.1. Taxonomy (NCBI): domain Eukaryota; kingdom Metazoa; phylum Mollusca; class Gastropoda; order Neogastropoda; family Conidae; genus Conus; species Conus betulinus. Next base: position 339,311 of record JADBJO010001634.1, read on the forward strand.
GAAGGTTGCCAAAACGAGGGAGCAAACTTCCTGAATGCATACCACGCAAACCTGGAGAAGTTTTAGTCCCAAGTTAAAAAAAGGTCCAACTTTGGTGTGGTGCACATTGTGCGAAATGGGTTTTAGTTGTGCTCATGGAGGACACAACGACTGCATAAAGCATGTTTCGTTCAAAATCGCAGAAAAGAATATCTGACATGGTGAAAGGAACATCTTCAATTGTACAAGCATTGAATAAGGTTGAGGCGAAGTCTTGTGAGGGACCTGGAGCAGCAGATGACAATCATTACAATGCTGTTTTTGACAAAAGGCGATCGTCAGAAAGCTAGAGGAGGTGGAGAAAGGTGTGCAGAATTGATGGTGATGAGAATGGCTGATGGAAAGGGATACAAACAGCGAAAACATGTGGACTGTGGGCTACAGAAGAAGGGCATGCCAGAGGTGGCTTTCTATTCCGTTTGTTTGAAGACTTCAGATTTCATCCGATTTCAAATAGTCCACCAATTTTACAGTGAAATCAAAATTGAATGCCAAGACTGCATCTGTAAAGTAGCTGCATTGTGGTTTCATATAAGAAGTATATCTGCAGCCATCTGCCAAAAAGGAATTCATGTAATCACTTTAGTTTTGAGTGACTTAAAAGTCAGGAGTGTAACTTGTAGGGACTTGAGAAGCCAATCTTGAGTACCTCTTTACTTCAGAATACAATCTACAGTGCATGGGATATTAAAAGGTATAAAGGTATGTGTAGATAAAAGTTTGAAATGGAAAAAAAAAAAAAAGAGAGAGAAAAAATGATACTTGATTTTCTTCAGGAAATTGTATTTTTAGTTGTTTTATATGAGAAAAAATGATATACTTGTTTTTCTTCAGAAAATCGTATTTTAGTTGTGTTTTATGGGTTTATTTATGAACTTTTAGCTTTAATCTAAGGTATTTTAGTTTGTGTTTTATGGGTTTATTTATGAACTTTTAGCTTTAATTTCAGGCCTTATTTTCCACTTTACATTCCAAGAGCCTTTCATTTGCCTTGAATATGCGTTTTTCTTTCAGCTTCCCCCCTGACCCCTGAACAGGGGTGCTGTTTCTGGAACCCCCCCCCCCCCCCTCCCCCGCCCTTCAGGTTTTTTTTTTTTTTTTTTTTTTACAAAAACCAGGGGATTGTATAGATCAGATATGAACTTCATTGTGGTGTGTGTTTAGCTGCTTGCTATACAGTTCATCTGGTGTGGCGTTTGGAGCAGAAAATCCAACAGAAATCTGCATGCACTGCCACAAATGCCTGTGACATGATTGGTATATTTTACATTGGATAATTACTGCTGTAAAGTGACTGTTAAGAATAGCGAGTCTGAAGAAGGGAGCCCTTTTTTTTTTTCCCAGCATTGTGAACAACTGACACCATTACCAAATGGCAAGGTGGAAAATCTGATGGTCAATCTTCTGCTTGAGGAGCACCTGAACCCATCCAAGGAGAACACAGTCATCATCTGCACTAGCTGCAAGGCCAAAGAGAAAGCCATTGCACACTGCGCCAAATGCCCAAATTTCCTTTGCTCCAACTGCATGGCAGCTCACCAGTTCATGCGATGCTTTGATGATCATGTGGTAAATCTTCAGATCCATTTCTATTCTGATTCTCTGTATTATTTATTTTACATTAGACAAGTACAGTGTACAGACATAGTTGTAAATATGTGCATGTTCTGACACACACACATGCATGCGCATCTCCATCCCATCCCACATGCTTATCAATTTGATGTATAAGTTTCAGATCCTTTTTTTGCTTGTTTTTGTTTTGATTCAAAGAGTACTCTTCAAATGAATGAGCCCACTAATGTGAAGACGGAATTGACCTAAAGAGTAGATTTTATTATGTTAAGGCTGTTGGAATCAATGTTACAGGTAGAAAACATGCATCTAGGAGTACCGTATGCTTCCATAGGTATTGCTCTGCATCTGAAAGAATTAATGTGCAAGTTAAACTAGGTGCCTTGCATTGTGTGGCTGGTGTATGCATAAAGGCACCATTTTGAGAACTCTGAAACTTTGGGGAGGTAACAAATACTGGGCTGTGTTTCAAAGGGAAGAGGTCATATAAAACATTTTGTATAATTGCTTCTAAATTTGTTTTGCTTAAAATGTTCTTCTATATTTGTTTTAAACTATTGCATAGCACACTGTGTCAGTCTGTGCCTTAGCTGTACTTGTAAAACTGCTTAAAATGACATTTTAGTGGATGACCACATTCCAAAGTCGGTAGCAGGAAGCAAGAGCTCTTTTGTGGTCAGAATACTGTTCCGCTTCCAGAAAGAACAAAACTGGCAGCAAAGTTTATCTGATGTTTTTAAATGATTTGACCAGAAATTTGTTGTTGCTTTGTGGAAGATCACATGTAGCAAATGACGTTTCTGGAATTTGCAGGATGATGTATGCTTTAAATTGACAGGTATGGTGGTAAACTGAACATGTATTTGATCGGGATACATTGAAGTGAAGGGTCACAGTGACGTGGCAGTTTACAGACTTGTCCGACTTTGGTGTGTTTATTCTTGTTCTAATTGTGTCGGACAATGATTATTAAGATTAATAATGAAAGTTGTATTAAAACAAAAGTTAGTAGAGCCGCAGATTCCTTAGATTTGAATTCGTAATTTCCAGAAAGCAAACCTTATAGTGGAACATTTTCCTGGGTTTTTGTGCACCTAAATTCATCTGTAGTGTGATGCCACTTGCCTTGTCAATGAAACCACTGTGTTCAAATGGGTGTTTTCCTTGTCTGGTGAGCTTATTTAGACCAGATATCTGGATTAGAAAAAATTGGAAAACTTTGTTAGTAGTTTGGAGATACTGCATTTGTCAGTCCGCAGCTTGGCACTATTTTTGGGGGAAAGTGGTATATTCTGTTTGATTTTTCTTGAAATTACGATTTGCAATACAGAGTAATTATCTTGAAATTATTGTTTGCAATATACATCAAGATACAGAGTAATTGCTCTGGAAAGAAAACAAGTGGCAAGTCATCATCCACTCAACTTGGGTTGTGAAATGGTAAAATACTGTTGTGATTACAAAAAATCTTTTGTTTGAGAAGTAAAAAGAAAATTAAAAAGAACAAAAAAGAAAAATGAGTGGAGAGGCCTTTCCACTTAAGCTGTTGTGGATTGCAAATTCTAGTAATAAAGAAAAATCCTTGACTATGAATTTATTGGATGAGTCCTACAAAAAAATATGGAGATAAATGTGGGCAGGAAAGGAAAAGAGTAATTTTCACGCTTGGTGTTTATAAGAATTTATCATAGAGGTGTTTTGTTGCGTTAGTGGCACTACATTCAGTGGTATACCTTTTTTTTTTTTTTTTTTTTTTTCCCAGATTATCTTGAATTACTTTTCACACTGCATATTTTGTAAGCAGATGTGCTGAAGAGGGGGGGTGGGGGATGCAGAATTAGGTGGAGGCTAGGGAGCTGAAAAAGCAATACTGGAAAACATTTAAAGTACTATTGTTCTTGGCACAGGTGGAATCGTTTGAAGACATTCTCAAAAGTGGGGGCACAATCGCTCACCAGAAACCAGTGTTGTGCAGACTGCATGCTGAAGAAAACCTCATCAACTTCTGCAAATTGTGTCAGGTATTTGTATTTCTAATAGCATTTATTTTTGCCATGTGCTGTGCATGAATACCAAAAGTAATGGACCAGTCAAGTTTGTTGGTGATGGGGGAGACAAACAGGGGAAGTGATAAAATGTGGTGTTGCTTTGAGCATGAGTTGTCTTTAGATATAATCAATGATGGTGTAACATGTATTTTGCTCACAGAGCTTAACTATTTAGGGTATCAAGAAATGAATTTTTTTCCTTCTCTTTAGAATGTCTACTGTTTGTTGGATGTGTTCCATTTCTCTGAAATGTTTTTATTGATTTTGGCGCAAGTTTTGCTGTGTGCTGTTATGTGGTTTTTTTTTTGTTCAAAAAGCAAGTGGCTGACAGGATTGATCCTCTTCAAAAATTCTTATGTGAAAAGAATTGAATGATAGTGGTCTTTATAATTTATGAAAGTTTCTGTGGTAAACGTTCAGGTTGTAATTATCAAATATAGGGTCCACAGTAAATTCAGAGTAATATTATTATACAGTGACAATTATTTAAAAGAAAATTAAGAAGGGTCAGACTTTGTGCAAAAACTTTTTTCCAAATTTTCAAGGGGTCACAAAAATATTTGGGGGGTCACACTTTATATACTGCCTGTAAATGTACTGAAAAACACACACACACACACACACACACACACACACACACACACACACACACACACACACACACACACACATATGCGCGCACGAGTGTGTTCTGACTGGCTCACACACGTCGAAACCGAGAGAAAGAATTACATAGAAATGGATTAGAGGTGTTATCAACAAAAACCGAGAGAAAGAATTGCATAGAAATGGATAAGAGGTGCTATCAACAAAGTTGATTTAAAAAAAAAAAAAAAAAAAAAAAAAAAAAAAACCTTCCAGATTATGCTACACATTATTAATTTAGATTCATGTTCCAGTGTCAGTAAAGTGTGAACTAAAGCAAGTAAGTGTAAACACCTATCCTTTAAACATCAGGATGTCAACAGACAAAAATCTTGATACATGGGATGCCCTCTACGATTATTATCACAAAATTTTCACAACGTGAAACCATTCCATCGGTACTGAAACATTTTAGATTTGACAATAGTTCAGTTGCCTCGCAATGATCATCGGGAGCTCCATGACAAACGAGGCGAGTGATGAATATTCGTGGAATGTTTCATGAAACTATGTAGGTAGACCACTCTTGCACTGTTGGCTACCACTACACATTCCTACGTCCATAACGGAGCTATTTTCATTATCGGAACCTGTCATGTTGCATAGATCACTTGGCGTTTGTTCCATTTGCTGGATGACACCTGCAAGCCACAGATGAACCATAAATTTTGTCTCTGAAAAGCTGAATTACATATGGTTGTCCATGCTGTTCGCGCATGGCTTAATCACATGATCTTGTGGTCCAAAGACTTGGGTTGTCTAATTGGATGACTCTTGTTGGTTTTCAGCAGAGAAGAGTTATAAAACAGAAGTTGCTCATCGTTTCAGAACATTCTAAAACGTTGAGGAAAGTTACTGTTTCATCAACATTGATCGAGGCTGATCAGACAAACGTGCTTTTATGTGATGCACTGCTTGGAGTTGCAGTGTGTACAGGAGAAAATCATTGCGTGGTGGTAAATTTTGGTATATGTTGTAGTGATGCACTGGACTGAATTCCAGTGTGAAAATTATCACAGCTATACAAAAAAATTCTAATACAACACAATGACTTGTGACCATGTGCAGATGGATATGTCTTTTCTTTAAACTAGTGAAAAAAAGTTTATGTTCAAATTTGCTAAAGGACCAATGCGTTTGTGTCCTCAGATCATGTTCGTGTCTGTTGAAATCTGTATGGAATTACTGTAATTTAGTATATTTTCTGGTGAAGAAATTTCCCCAAAATGTTAATCAAAGCAAGTATCACTCACAGTTTGAATAATTTACTGATATGGAATCGCCATAACCGTTTACCAGTAGTAGGTTCATGGCATACCCAAGGCATCTGGAAACATGCCAGTTAGGAAAGCATCCCCCCCCCCCCCCCCCCCCCCCCTTTATCATTTGGGAAATGCATGTACATGTTGCATATGGGCGGCCTTATTTAAATGAGCAACACAAGTTGTATACTTTATCACACAATTTGGTAAACTTCATCACTGGAACCAGTGATGATTTAACAGGATATATTACCCTGCATTTCAAGTGAGAATCAATTTGATCGGACGACTTTTAGAAAATGTTAGAGATTGATAATTACAAATGGGGGATACTAAAGTGTAAGCAGAGATGGCTGCGGTATTAGTATGAATTTTAAACAAATGAGCTGATATGTAAGAAAAAAAAAACAAAAAAAAAAACCCCCCACACACACACAGACAAAAAAGGATGGAAGATAAAAGTATGTTTTATGATGATTTTCGTGCAGAAACGAATGATGGCCAGTATTGTTGGAAATGGACATTGAAGCTGATGTGATCGTGTCTCCAACTGAAAAAGTTTGTGAAGTCGTATTGCTTCAAGTCTGACAAAGATTGGTTTAGAAGCACTGGGAAAGGCAAGGTTATTGAGTTTGATTGGACAAGTTATATTGAAATTTAATGATTATCTGTAGTTGTTTTGGACGATAAACAGTGATGATTTTGTTGGGCTTCGTATCATTATCTTTTCATATATATGTTGCATCTGTGTGTATTGATGCTAAACCGGGATATTGTTCAGCAAATGGACTTGTGACAAGAGGTGTAGTTTGTTATTCACTCTCGCTGACATTTAGCCCATGCTTTTTGCAGATGGCTGTGTGCCAGAAGTGCATGCTGGTGGACCATGCTCTTCCAGAGCATCAGTGTGTCCCTCTGAGTGAAGTGGAAGGTGCTAATGCAGAGGAGCTGAAGGCTCTTGTGAGCCAGGCTCGTGCAAAGCTGGAGACATCCCGTGATATGAGCCAAACTATGACTACTGACCTGACCGAGTTGGAGGAGCAGAAGGAGAATGCACATAGCCTGATCAATGAAACCTTCCAGAGCTACAAGTCTTTTCCTAGAAAAGATAAGGGTGGGTTGGTCAGCTATCAGGTGTTGGGACATCATGCCAGAAAATTGAAAAAGGAAGCATGAAGATGTCTTTATATGGATGGAGGGAGAAATGCTGACTTTTTGGGGGAACTTGTGAATCCGTTAACCCTCTTCTGTATGCACTTATCTGAGCTTAGTTACACACCGAAAACCGTCGGCAAGGTAAGTAACTCCGTAATTTGAACATGGTTATCCAATTAAAAAATTAATTTAAAAGAGAGGAAAGGAAATAACGAAATGAAAATAATTTTAAAAATTCCTACGAATATATATGTTGCTATAACGTAAGTTTTGAAGAATGTCACATGAGCCATTTACTCGGGAAATAAAAAAAAATCTTCTCAGAACTTTCTTCCGAATTGTTGTTCATCATACGTGGAACTTCGTCCCAGTCGAAATCTAGGTCACTCTAAGCTTCATTACCCAGCACTTTCACTAAGTCTTATGCCGTAAATCCTACAAAACACAGTATCTCCATCACTAAATCTCATTATAGAACGGCAGAACTCAAGGTTAGCCACGGTGAAAAACGGCATTTCGACCTCAAAACTTAAAAAAATTCGAAACTCGAGAACCACGGCACGTATCGACTCGGGTTTTTTTTGCAAACGGAAGTAAACGGCTACAGAAGAAGGAAGTCACGTTCTCGCGAGACTTCCTTTTCTACGAGAAACATGGCGGCGCCCATTGTTGCCACGTGTTTTACCGGGCGCTGGCGGGCGCTCAGCGTTTTGGCTGTGTGATTTCCGGCCGGGCGCTAGCAGGCGCTCGATGGTCAAGAGGGTTAATGAAAATCAAAGTTTATTTCAAAACAAAATTCTGTTAGTATATGAACACCCATGCACAGCTATCTGATTTGATAGTACATTAAGATGATTCATTAGCATGCAGTTGGATCAGTTTACAGTAATATTCAGCTTTCTGTGGTACAAGTTTTTTTTTTGTTGCAAAAATGACATTAAAATAAAAACCCAACCAATCTCATGTTCTGACCAACTGAACTCAAATTGAACAAGCCTTTGAGAGCAAAACTAAGAAAGTAGAATGAAGTGTTTGGATTAAGAATGAACATAGTCCTTCAGTTTTCAGTTAAGGGGAAAGGTTCCTCAAATTTTGCTTTAAAAATGAAAAGCTTAACGGACGTTTTGATATTGTGGAGACCTTATTTTTGGTTTTACTTGCGTGTATTCTGTGTGTGTGCATGTTGCTGACATGTTAAGTTTGCGATCAGGACAATGCACTGGCAGAGCTGACTGAAAGGCACTCCAAGATGGAATTGACACAGATGGAGGAGACCCATGCCTGTGAAAATAATGAGACAAGGCTAGAAAATGCCTGCAAGTAGTGTGATTCATACTGTTTTTCTGCCTCTGTGTAACATTAATCTGTATGGTAAAGTACAGAAAAAAAACCTGATGTTTCAAGAACGTGGAGTTGATGAATTATTAAGGTCTGATAGAGTTAGTAAGTGTAGTTGAATATCCACAGTGCAGAGGAGAGGAATGATAGGAAAGGCCACAGGTGGCCATTTTCTGCAAGTGGGCATAATTTTTCTGTAGTGGAAATCAGGTTTTTCATCATCATCAACCTGAGCCAAGATCATTGGACTAGCTCATTTCTTTCTGAGGCAAATTTTTCAGTCTTGTTATTGAAGTTAGTTGTTCAGTTTCTTGTACATTTCTCTTTTATTTCAAAGAAACCAGAAGTTAGCAGCCATCTTTATTGTTGCACCGAGTACATTTATATAAGGTATCTGATTGTCATATTGTGGTTGAACAAGTTCAGACTTCAGATAGATGTCGGGAGAATTTACAAAATATCCTATGAAAAACACTGTAAACAGAGACTGCATCATTTTTATTTATCCTTTTGGGTTTCAGATTTACAGAGAAGCTACTGAGCGATGAGTGTTCTACATACATAGCTGTATACAAGAAAATGGTTAAGACTCAACTGCTTTCGCTGATAAACAGTCCACTGAGCTCCAGTGTCAGTGGCACCATTGAATTTAAAACAGATTCTGCAGCTTTTGAGAATGCTGTCCGAAAGACATTTGGATGGTTTGTCAACGAGGAACCTAAGGTATGTTGTGACAGCATTGATAAGATCTTTACTTACACAGAAATATAGAATTTTGTACACTCTTTGTGGAAAATACTCTCATTTTTGTTGAAAAGTACACCAATAGCAGTTTTAGGCTAAACAGGGCCATCCAGGCCAATCCCATTCTTTCTCATCCACCTGGTGAACGATATTTTCAAAAGGCAGTTTCTGTATGCTAAATCAGTATCGCAAGTAATGTAATTAAACACATATATATATTTTTTTTGTTAAATACATGCTGAAATTGGCGTGAAAAAAATGAACACTAACAGTGTCAGTTGAAGCCACAATGATTGACTGTCGAGCATCTGCCTGGTTGCATCGCAATCAAAGCTCAAAATGGCAGTACGTTTTTTTTAAATACAAGGAAATAAGTTTTTCCTAAAAAAAAAAAAAAAAAAAAAACACCAATAGCAAAGGCATGTTTAAATTCTTCCTGAAAAAAAAAAAAAGAAGAAAAAACCAATAGCAAAGGCATGTTTACTTGTTCTGTGCTTTTGGGTCATAGTTTGACGGTTCTTAACCGAATCACGTAATCACAACTACTTGTCGACACCCAAGGCCTAAAACCTAAAAGATTTTATTGATTTATTCCATAGTACATTGGTATTTACCCATATAACTCTAAATTTTGACAACAAAACATTAGAAACGTCAGCAGGATCACAGTATGATTTAACTGTTGCAGCCATTATTGATTGGGTCAGTATGTGTCTTTTTCATTGGCTACGCTAGTATTGATAACTGTTGAATTCAGCAGAAAATAAACTTGGCGATGCAAGCAGGGTTCGTACCGAGTCCTGGAAGTCGGGAAAAGTCTTGGAAAAATGGGAAGGCTTTTCCAGGGCTGGAAAAGTCTTGGAAAATTTGCTTTTTACCCAGCAGGGTTTCGAAAAGTCATGAAATTTCCAGAGTTCCGTCATGAATGTTCAAGTCATGAACTGAAAAAAATTATTTACATCAAATTTCAGAAAAGGTTTATGTCGATTTGCCACCCCGTCAACACTCGCGCATCCGAACTGCAGAATTATTTATTTTGCTGTCCGAGTAGTCTCCCTTGTGTCGAGTGCCAGGGATAAAAACCCTCCGCTGTTTCCGCCGTCTCCGCCGTTATTTTTTCACATCTCCGCCGAAAAAACAAATCTCCGCCGAAAAAATATTCAAAGAGTGAAACTCTGAAACGATCTCAATTTGTCTGCACAGCGAATTTCTTCTCAGTCGGTAATGTTCTCAAACGGCGTAGTTCTTATTCTGCTTCCTTCCAGTGTCATTTCTCATCATGGCGTCGATTCACAGTGAGAGGTTGCCGCCAGTGAGTGGGAAAAAAAAAAAAGTATGTGAACCACTAGAAACCGAGTGGCTGCGGAAGAGAGGTGTGTGACCGCAGAGTCGGGGTGTAATAAGAAAACATGACAAAGACGCGAGTTTGAAGCGTTTTGTGAACCTTGCCAAAAACGTGTCTACTTAGGTGTCGTGGCTTTGTGGCAATCAGAGATCACTAGGAGCGTCCCAGTCATCAACAGAAAATTACAACATTACAGCATGTTTTCGGATCATTGGGTATGCAACAATCTACGTTCATTTCCAATGATAGTTTGACTCCTACTCTGATTTTTCTACAAGTTCCATTTCCATGATGGTTTGATTCAAACTCTGATTTACTTAATAGGAAAAATTAGTACTTTGAAAGTCCTTTTTTACCAAAAAAAAAAAAAAGTTAAACACTCAAGCTTTCGAGTTTTAAGACCCTTCATCAGGAAACCCTAAACAGTAAACACAAGTGGAAAACAGGATAACAAAACAATGGAGGAAAAAAAGAAAAATTTCGAACCCACTTCGACTAGCAGTCTTCAAGGCAAGGGAAAAACGTCAAGTGATGAAAAAGAACATAAAAGAACAAATGACATCAAAACAATGACATCAAAACAAATTGATGTCACAACAGTATTGTGTAACACTTTTCCTCTGGTAGCACAGCATGATGCAAACGGTTTGCTGCATGTGTTAGGTCTGTTAGGTTTCTGCTAACAGCCCCCCCTATGAAATCCTTTTCCACCAGCCCCCCCCCCCCCCCCCCCCCACACACACACACACACACATCCTATATACTTCCCCTCCTCCTCCTCCCCCAACACCCACCCACCCACCCCCAACCTCACCCCACAACACATACCCCACGCTGTGCGCATGTGTGCAATTTTCCAGCCCCAACTTCCGTTCTATGATTTTTTTCTCAATCGTTTGCGCCTGCACGGCAAGAATTAAAAAAAAATGGGAAAGTGTGTATTCAGCCAAGCGTGGTTGACCAATAGCCAGTACCAGAACTGGATCGAAAAAGCATCGGACAGCAATAAATTTCGAGCCAAATTTGTGTCAAAGACCTGCTTAAGTCTGCTGATGAGTTTGCTGAGAAAGCAGAAAGAACACAAAACTTCACCTTCATAGCAAAGTCAAATGCTCTCCGTAGATCTGCTAATACACACGACAGCTGAAGTTTCTGTTCTTGAGGCCCAGATAAATCAGAAATCGAAGAAATCAAAAAGTAGAACTGGGATAGGATACATTTTCAGGTGTGAGTGGGATTGTGTCAATTTTACATTACATCTAAATGGCTACTCTTTGCACGGTAAAGGAACTGTGACTGTTAAATGATACTGTGATTCAAGTGCTGGCAGTGTGAACAAAGAAGAGGAAACTGGAAATTTGTGTGAAAGACCTTAAGTCTGATAAATAAGAAAGTGGAAGAAATCAAAAAGTAAAACTGGGATCAAGATACATTTTCAGGTGTGAGTAGAATTGTGTAAATTTTAAATTACATTTAATGGTAAAGGAACTGTGACTGTAAATGATGGTGTGTGATTGGTAAGTGATTGTTCATTCTGTTGTGTTCACTTGCATTTGTGTGTGTATCATTTTTTGATGTGTGTGTGTGTGTGTGTATATATGTGTGTGTGTGTGTGTGTGTGTGTGTGTGTATGTGTGTGTGTGTGTGTGTGTATGTGAGTGTGAGTTAAGCGCGCATATGTATATGAAGGTTGAGGGTGAGTGGGAGGTGAGATGGGGGTGGGTTTAGTCCTGGATTTTGGTCATGGAAAAATATTGCTGAGGTCTTTGAAAGGTATAGAAAAAGTATGGAATTTTGTTTTGACTAATTGGTATGAACCCTGTGCTAGCCATGGTGGACAGAAGAGGCATTTCACAAGTTTGAACAAGCTGTTGTCAGGTACAAATGCATACAGTTTCACTTAACCGTACAAAAAAAGGCCATGCAGTAAAAGATAAATTTTCAGTCTTTATTTTCATCATGATTGAAATACAATTGATGTTTTCACACAGCAGTTAAGAGTGAAAAAGAGGAGGCAAAATTGGAGAGAGACCAGTTTTCTCACAGGGCATGAGAGCGGCTGCCAGTACCTAACTGCAGTGAAATGCTAGTGGTGAATTTGGATTAAAGATGCTAGGATTTAGTTCTGGTATTCCCCATTTCTAGGTAATCCTTATCTAAATTTTGTGAATACCAGATTGAAAATGCTTGAATACCTGATTTGAAAATGCTCTAGAGATTGACAGAATTTTAGACACTGCTTTTGAGTTTTGCTTTGTGAGGTTTTCAGATGTTAATCTGATCATGGCATATTCTGAGCTTCTTGAAATTAACAGTAATTTTTCAGCATTGTTAAACTTCATAGGAATTAGAAAGATTTGCATCAGGAAAATAAGTTTTTGGTGGCATTGATGCTGAAAGAAGTGAAGCAGTTTTGAGTGGGAAAAGTGATGAAAGTGATACAGGGAAAAAGTGTTGCATACAGAGTGATGACCTTGGAGATATGCGATTTCCGTAGATATCTTTTTTTTTTTTCCTTGATCTCGGTTTTCATCAGAGACCTGTGCTTGTTGCAGACACCAGCTGTCCCTGCCGCCTTCGACAACAAGGCTGTCTTTGGACCCATGGCTGTGGTCCCCAGCATGATGGCTGCAGAACAACTGGTTGGTCATGTGGCAACTGAACCTGAATTTTTGGCCTCTTCTCTGCCCACCATGAGCAATGTGAATCAATTGGCAGCCCTAAGTAACACTTTTGACTCCCTGCCTCCAATTGCCAGCGTTGCCTCCCTGACCACTGCCCCTCCCATCCCTGCAATGGATCCCAATTCCCGCACTTCCCTGTCCCCAGCAATGTCGGACAGCGGCATCTCCATGGATTCCGGCAACAGCAATAACAGCGCCACAATGATAAATGTTGCCAACATTGCCAAGATGAACATTGCCAATGGTCAAGGTCAGTTTTTTTTTGTACCCTTAGGCCGTAGTGCCTGCTGTCCAAGAGTAACCGTATTTGTTAAAGTTAATGACGTTAGAATTGAAGTCTGATTTGGGCATTAGAAAACGAACTGAAAAAAAAAAAAATCAACCTAAAGAAAACCTCATCCCCCTTCCCCCAGAGGGAATGTAAACAAGTTACTTCACAGGTGGACGAATCTGGTGGTAGCCAGGAAGTTGTAGCTCAAACCAGGCTGGAAATTGTGCCCACCTGAAACACTCAATGTAGCATTGCCTTTGGATCCCACTGGGGCCTTTGCAGCCTTTGTACCCTGGCCTTTCTTTTCAGAGATTCTTGAGTTGATTGGTCTCCAGCCTGTTGAACACTGTGTGTGCACATGTGTGTTCGTCTTAAATGGCTTTGGAAGAGACCAGATTGAAGTTAACAAGAAAGCCGAGAATGTTAATTGTTGTGTGATTTCCCTTGTTTCCCCAGCTGATTTTCTGTTGTTGCCATCCCCCACCCTACCCCACCCCCCCCCCCTTCTTTTTTTCTCTCTCTGTGTCTTTTTTTTTGCGATGCTGGAAATTCTGAAAATAGTACACCCCAATTTTTCCTTTTTTGTTGTTCTCCCCTCCCCCACCAGTGGTTCTAAATCTGAATGAAAATTTTTTGTGTGTGCTTGTAGCCATAATGAGCGGCGGTCCAATGGATGTGACCTCCACCACAACTGTAACTGTTGGCAGCGGCTCTACGAGCCGCACCCAGACTCCATGGGACAGGGAGCAGAGGGAATACAGGGCATGTTGGCAGTGTCCCCCACCCAGCAGGTGCAGTCAGAGAACCTGGAGCAACTGGCCTCCCTGCTCAACAGCCAGCCTCCACCCCCTTCTCTGCCCTTTAACACTATGCCTGCCATGGACATGCCTCCTGTCACCGGTGGGTATAGTCATTATCAGTCATTAACTGGTATCTCTGCCTGTAACTGTGCCACATTGGCTATAGCAGTATATGAATAGGTAAAGTAATGGGAAACGTGAGCTTTCTCTAGTTGTTTGAGAAAAAAAGTGGAAGGATTTGGGTAGATGTCCAGGGAAATTTGGGAATTTTGCTTTTTAAAAGAAATAAAAAGATTGAAAATTTGCTGACAGGTCTCATTTAAGTATAGAAAACCATAGTCAGAACTGGAGAAGGCTTTATTTTTACTCTTGTTTAAAAGCTAAGAACCTAAAAAGGAGGGGACAGAATTCTTTTCTTTGAAAGCTAAGGTTGTACCTAAAAAAAGGACAGACATAAATGGAAACTGTTGCATTCTGTGTAAAAGAAGCTTTATTTTTTACTCTTGTTTAAAAGCTAAGATTGTATCTAAAAAGGAGGGGGACAGAATTCTTTTCTTCGAAAGCTAAGGTTGTACTTAAAAAAAAGGAAGGGACATAAATGGAAACTGTTGCATTCTGTGTTGTTTCAACTTCCTGCGCCATTTTAAGATACACTTGCATTCGGGTCAGGGAAAATAGTGAGGAAAATCTGTCATAAGAATTTTTTCCTCCCACATTCAGGAAGATGAGATGAAGGTATTTTTTCTTAGTGCTTGTGATTTGGATTTGAGTTAAGGTTAGATAGTTCTTTCTGTCACTAGTGTGAACAATGATGTGGTTTATGTTTTGATCTATCAGATTGTGCAAAGAAAAAAATACAGATTCTTTGGAAAAAAAATGTGATGTTTAGCAGTGTCAATTAATTATGCGATAAAACTTGAACGATTATGATTCGGACAACAGTGTTTGAAGTAATGCACTGAGGAGAGGATATTTAGAAGCAGTTGGATTAATGATGGCATTGTGAATAAGTTGATTCTCTTTACTTGCAAAGTCTGAAGATCATTAATATGGAACAGCTGATGACTGGCAGGAGCTAAGAATAATTACTGTACAATTTAAGTAACAGCTGTATGGTGTAGGTGATTGTGATTCAGGGAGCAGTGCTGATATGGGAAACCCAGGCCTAGGGTCCCCTACAGGAACGTTTGCTAGCACCAATGCCACGGCACCCTATCCGCCTGTTCGACGACCCTCCAAGATGAGTGCAATGCAGATCCGGTGAGTACTACACACTGATTTGGGGAAAAAAATCAGTCTTGAGTGATAAGTTAGAATGTTGCCTACATATTGGTCTGTGAAAAAGGTCGTGCAAATTTTGGCTGGGGTAGAAGTATATGTTCTGCTTTAGAAGTGTTTTTTTTTTTGTGTGTGTGTTTTCATTTTTTCCCCCCCCAACAGATTTCTGTTTCCACTTGTGCCCTGGATTATGCAGAAGCAAGGTGTATTGTTGGTATGCAGGATTCGTACAGGGCCCTAAAAGGCCCTAACCTTTTTAGGCAAAAAATAGGGGCCCCTAAAAGGCCTTAAAAATCAAAATGAAGAGGCTGGAGGCCCTAAAAGGCCCTAAAACCAGAACAGCCTAAAAAAAAAAATTTTTTTAAAAACTTGTGAAACAACAACAACATCAACAAAATCAAAGAAGAATGATCAGAAAAGAAAACAAAAACCGATTTTCATAAAAGGTAAATGCCGAATCAGTACCGATCGATCATGGTGTAAAGTCGTTCAAGGGAAGTAACTCTACGACTGTGTTGTCGCCATCTTGGACTTTCAATGTGTTGAACGAAGCAAGACCATGCTTCGTTTTTCAACGAAATTTGACATTTCATCGAGAGTTTCTTTGTAAGATTTCATCAGTTTTTCACTCAGAGACATGGGGAAGTGCTTATTCCAAGATCTGTGGCTTGATAACTCTGAATATAAACTCTGGCTTCGCCGAGATAACTTAGACAAATATCGGTTCTATTGTAGTTTTTGTAAGAAGGGGTTTCAGCTTGGGAAAATGGGTGAAAAAGCCCTTCAAACTCACCAAAATGGGAAGAAACATTCAGACTTGGAGAAGGCGAGTGCTACAGCGGCAGTGTCCTTCATTAATTTTTTTGGAAAACATGGTGACAGTGGGCAAGCCTCAAGTAGTACTAGTACATCAACAAGTTTTTGCTCTGAAAAGCACTTGGTTGCTGGTCCTTCAATGAGTTCTAGTGCTTCTACTGCAACTTCGTTTGGCCCTACTGCCCCTCAAAACACCCCCACTCTTTCCCTTCACCCCCATATCACCAGCATCCTAACACAACAACATGATTACACCTGTCCACCACCTCAACAGCAACCCACTATATATTCCACAAAAATACACACCTGCTCACACCACATTAACTTGCAGTGGGCCCCCCCCCCCCCTTCCCCCCACTGACCACTTCCTTTCCTTTGTCCACATTATGTTCCCCCCCACCCACCCCTCTGTGTACAAGTGTACTAAGGGGCTTGTGTCTCCCCTCTCCCCTCTACATATAGGTACGCTTAGATGTATGTACATGTGTCTGTTGTGTGGTGTGTGTGTGTTTTTTTTTTTGTTTTTTTTTTTTTAATACACAGATTCCCATATATGACCACTATCATTATTACCACCACTCATAAGATGTCCTGTGTATGCCAGCCCTTTTTTTTTTTTTTTTTTTTTTTTTTTTTTGCATTTATGTTTGTGCCTGTGGACGTATGTACCTCTGTGGATGTGTGTGTATGTACTGTGTGTGTGTGTGTTTATGTACATGTATCATGCATGCATGTGTGTGCGTGAGATGGTGATGATTTCATCTTTGACAACCATCGCCATCAATCGGTCATTGATCATTGCCCCCCCCCCCCCCCCCCCTTAAGTGGTGGTGGTTTTTTTTGTTTGTTTTAACTCAACTGGCATTATCATGCCGATGCTATCATGCTTTCACTTATGGCAATGATCATCATCCTATATCACTGTTTGTCCCACTTACAGCAATGACAATTATCCATGAATCATCAATTTTATTTTTTTTTTCCTCCCCCACCCCCAACCAGCATTACTACATCAATGCCACCACATTATTTCACTTATGACAGTGGTCACCACCCTATAGTACTGTAGAGATCTCATCTCAGTGATCAACATCCATCAGTCATTGATCATTTCCTTTATCCCCCCACTGGCATTATCGCATTTTTGCCAATACACTATCCTACTCCTTTTACAAAAATGACCATCGTCCTACACCACTGTGGATCATACCTACACCTTGACCATGATCATCATCTACCCATCTTTGAACACCTCCCCCATTCCCCCACCGGCATTTTACACCAATGCCACAACATTATCCCACTTATACAACAATTATCATCATCCTACAGTACTGTTTATCTCAAATGATACATGATCATCACCCATCAGTCATCTACCCCTACCCCCCCTTCCCCCTCTTTCTCAACCTGCAATATTATACTAATGCCACCTTATTATTCCACTTACCACAATGACCATCATCCTACAGTACTATTGATCTCACCCAGGCCAATGAGCATAACCCACAGGTCATTGATATTTTCCTTTATCCCCCCAACTTGCATCATTGCACCACCACCCACAACATTTTTCCACTTACATAACAAAAGTCATCATCCTATGGTACTACTGATCTAAAATGATTACCATTTATCAGTTACTGAAAGTACTCCCATCCAGTGAACACCTTCATACTGCACTATATATGGATATGAAGAAGCTGACCAATTGACAAAGGAAAGGGGGACAGCAGCCCAAACTGTAAAAGGTAGCCTCCTTGGAATAAATCAAAAGTATTTCCAAGGAGACAAATAGGAGGATGACTTGAGCACTGGACTGTTCTCACTGGACTGTTCTCACTGGACTGTTCTCGCCTTCAACCAGAGGCAGTGTGTGCTAGTCAATCAAGGACAAGGCAGCTGTTAGTCAGGTGGAAAGAAAGCATAGGCCTACTTTTTTTTTCATCTTGTGACTTGTATTCCTAAGACTTCCACCTTGTATGTGCTGCAAGAAACTGTGTTTACTCTAGCCATTGTAAAAGATTTCTTTTGTTTTCATACGGACATGGAATTGGCAAGATCCATACCAGAAAGTGATTAGGTGCTTGCTGAATAGAGGTCTGTATTGGAGAAAATGACATGTGGGAGGCAATGGTGAGCACTTTTCAGCATTTTTCGTGTGCCCTGATGGCCCTATTTTTTTTTTTTTTCTTTAATTTTAGGCCCTAAATTTTTTTTCTTGAAAGTCTGTATGAACCCTGGGTATGTGTTGAAGCCAAAAAGAGGTACAAACGGTAATTTAGTTTAGAGCACCTTCATATCATACAATTTTAGGTGTGATGACAGATCTATGGTTTTTTAATAGTTGTCTTGAAGCTCCTTTCCTTCTCAAATCATGACATTTTCCTACTTTTATTTCTTGGATCATCTTGGGTGCCGGTAATCTGATAGAAAGCACTTGGACCATCACCCCGGAAAAGTTGTGGGAAAAGTCCAGTTTCGGTAAAGCTGAGTTCAGAAAAGTCTTCAGATTCCTCGTTAATTGTCACAATCGTAGGCTGGCATACCATTTTTTTCCCCCGAAAGAAAATATCTGTCTACAAAGCTTAGAAAACTAAGCTGTAACTGGGCTGTCTATATTTTTATCGACTTTGATCATGTGGGTGGATCAGATGAATGCACTCTGAAATCCTGCAAGACAAAGTAATCGCATCAGTTAATTTTGTGCATTTAAGTGATTCACTGGCCTGAACTCGAGTGCATCAGATAGGAATGCTCCGGACATGCAATAATTATCACAGACTTGTAAAAAAAAATTTTTTTTTTCCAGTACCCTTGTTAATTTTCAGTGGTGGTTCACTCTTTTTGCCATACAGTTGCAAGTTTGGTCAGCTGGGCCCAGGGAAATGCCAGTTCAACTCTCCCCATGGATTCTGCTTGGGCATTGAGCAAGATATCATTGTGGCTGATACCAACAATCATCGCATCCAGGTCTTTGAGAAGACTGGAGAGTTCAAAACTCAGTTTGGTATTCCAGTAAAAAAAAAAAAAAAAAAAAAAAAAAAAAAGAGAGGAAAAAAAAAGAGAGAGAGGTGTGTGTGTGTGTGTGTGTGAGATTGCTGTCTTGTCTTTGTATGATTTGCTGTCCTTTGATTAGAACTGAATTGCTGTCTGAATTATAACCGTTGTCATTTGTTGAGACTAAAAGGACAGAGCAGTATGATGGGAATCTGTCATCAGATTACTAGAATAGCATCTTGAACGGTTTGGATGTGTTGTGAAAGCTTGCTTCATCCTCTTGCATAGATTCTTCAAGGTGAATTCCATCAAGATTATTGGTTTTTATACTATTTAGATTCAGTGTATTATTCATATAATTCTATCGATTTAAATCAACCTCAAGGATAATGAAGTGGGTATTTTCATACACTGATAATTATATCCTAAAACCTAAAAAAAAAAAAAAAAAAAAAAAAATTGGGGGGTGTGTGTGTGTGTGTGTGTGTGTGTAGTCAGAGACGGTGCATAAAACTCGTTTCCAAATTTTCAGGGGGTCACATGAATATTTAGGGGTTACGCTTTACACTGGTTGAAAATGTACTGAAGACATGAACACACACACACATGCATGCACACACACATGTAGGAGTGCGCTCAGATGGTTCACACACACAAATACAGAGAAGAAGGGACGAGAAGAGAAGTGCTAATATGCTAGTAACAAAGTTTATAAAAACACTGCAGATAATGCTTAACATTGTTTATTCAGACTAATGTTCCAGTGTTAAGTGTTGGTAAAGAAAGAGAATGAATATGAACACTTTCACTATCAGGATTTTGGGCATATCCTCTTCAGTTAATCACAGAATTTCTTCCACGTGAGCCAGTCCGTGAGCCATTTCTGTCCGTGTTAAAGTATATTATTGCTTGGCCATATTCTAGTCGCCATGCAATGATCATCATAGGCTCTGACAAACAAGAGGCGATCGATGATTGTTCGTGGAACCTTTGCCAAAACTGTAGGTTGACCATTTGCCAGACACATTTCTATGTCCATAACGGAGACATTTTAATTGTCTGAGCCGGCCATGTTGCATAGATTGCTTGACTTTGTACCCTTCTGGATTATCACTGGCAAGCTACAGCTGATACAGATTTTACTCTGAAAAAGCTATGCCCCTTTGAGTGATAATGTCAGAACATGATAGAGAAGTACCAGAGTCAGGAGCTTTGGTTACTACAGCTGTGGAATCTTGCAGCACATGAAGCTTTCAAATGTAAAGGTGGTGAAAAAAGTTAAACTGTAATGGACCCCAGTTTTGTTCACATCTTTGTGTGTTGTGATTGCCTTCATGTGTCTGACCTCCATACTTTGTTCAGCATGAGCATATATGAAATTCTCAGTGTGCGATTGGGCTTACTGCAGGTCGTGAAGAAGGTCAGCTGTGGTACCCTCGCAAAGTGGCTGTGATGCGCCCTTCGGGCAAGTTTGTGGTGTGCGACCGTGGTAATGAGCGGTCTCGTATGCAGATCTTCACCCGCAGTGGCCATTTCATTAAAAAGATTGCCATCCGCTATATTGACATTGTGCTGGTCTGGCAATCACTGCTTCAGGTGAGTGAACAGTTAAATGTGTAGAGATACTGACAGTTCTTCCGCTATCAGTCCGGTGTGTTTCTTTGTATTTTTGGTGTGAGGTTATAATTCCCTCAATGTTGTGAATGTGATGTCAGATTACACATTAACAGTTTCTGTACTTCCCAGTACATTATGCCAAATCATTAAAAGTAAGATGGTGCAGTCACGGCTGTTCAGAGCAAGCTACTTAGTTTTGAGAGGCAGGGGGTTTTACAGCTCGTCCACAGTTGCAGAGGCCAAGCCGTGAATGCAGGTCAGGGAAAGGGGCGTTTTCTGCAGGCTGCTCCCCACCAGCCAGCTAATCGTGCTGTGCTCGGCGAACTGAATGTCATCTGTGTAAAGCTGGTCTGGCAACAATGTGTTCGGCATTGCTGAGCGGCCATTACAAGTGGGGCTGTTAGTTTGATAATTAGTGGTTGTCATGAAAAATGTAATATATCTGTGCTCTTGAAATGACTGAATAGGCGATTTCCTGACAATTCTTTTAATACCAAACTCGACTAGGTTGGTTTTCCGGTAGATAATGTAGGTACGGCATGAGTGCTTGTACACAAGTGGTCAGGCAATATTCAAACAATGACAAAACACAGACAATTGTGCAAAAATGACGTCATCACTTTCTGGGAATTCAATTTTCCCTAGTTAACTAGTACACAAGTTTGATATATGCCTCTGCTTGGACTACAACAACAAAAATGTTGGATTAGAAAGCTTGTTTGTTCGGCCCTTTCACTAAGTGTCTCGCATGGGACGGAAAATAAAGCTGTGGCAGTACCACCTGGTTTGGACCCCTGACAAGTTTACCAATTCACAAAAGTATTTTAGGGATAGCAGATGCTTCAGTATTGAATGATGGATGGAATACCTACTTTTCTTTCATTTGTTGCCAGGGTTCGCAAAGACTCCTCAGATCATATGACATTCTGTTGAATGTAAGAAGAAAGTCTATAGGGCATTGTTTGCCCTCAGTTTTTGGCTTGTGTTGTATAGGGAAATGTTTTCCATCATGTTTCTGACCATCAGATACACATTATCTTGTCTTGTGCAAGGAAAAACACAACATTTGGAAGAAAGATTATGTATGCCTGTTTGTTTTTTTTTTTTTTTTTGTTTTTTTTTCCCCCCCCCCCTTTTTTTTTTTTTTTTGTTAAAATAATTACAATGGTGATGGTCAGATTTAGTGCGAAAAACTAGTTTCCAAATTTTCAGGGGGTCACAGATACATTTAGGTGTCACCATTTATAACTGCTTGAAAATATAGTCGCACACACACACACACACACACACACACACACACACACACACACACACATGCTCACATGAGTATGCTCTCATAGACTTGCACACATAAATAGACTTTTTTTATACAGTAGTAAAGAGGTGTTAATAATAAAGTTGATAAAACATTCCAGATTGTGCTAATTACTCATTCAGATCCTGTTCTAGTGTTGGTAAAGTATTTTCAGCTAACATGAAGAAATGAGAGTACCAGTACTATCAGGATTTTTACAGTGAAACTTGATTTGTCCTCTTTGATTATCATCATCACAGAATTTGCAATATGCGAGTTTCCTTCAGTGTTAAAGTAATGTATTGCTTGATCATATTCCAGTCGCAATGCAATGATCATCGGAAGCCTGGTGACAAAGGCAAGTGATGAATATTCATGGAACCTTCCACGAAACCATTAAGGCTTGACCACGCTTAGACAGTGCACAACACATTCATACTTCCGTAACAGAGCCATCTTAATTATCCTAACTGGTCATGATGCATGCATAGTTTGCTCGACTTTTGACCCATTCGCTGGATTATCACCCACAAGCCAGAGCTGAGCTGTCGATTTAGATTCTGACAAGCTGAATTTCATACAATTTTTCATGCTTTCTTGCACTTAGCCTGAATCACGTGAGTTTATAGTTCTATCATGGACTGGGTAGTCTATTTTGACGACTCTTTGTTTGTTTTCAGTAGAGAAGAGTACTGAAGCAGAAGTTGTTCACCGATTCAGAATGTTCTAAAACACCGAAAAAATTTCTAGCAACTTCAGTTGCAGCGCATAGGATGAAAGCGCTTTTGCATGATGCGCTGCTTGGAGTTCCAATGTGTACCAGAGAAAATCACAGCATCATGGTAAATTTTGGTATATTTTTGTGACGCACTAGCCAGAATTCCAGTGTGTCAGATGGGAATTTTATGTATCTTGGAGGCACATCTGTATAGAATTCTCACTGGTACATGTTCTGAAACAAACTTGCAGTTGACATACACTTGCGAGACAGATGCCGCATAAATAAACAATCAACATAAACTTGCAAGACGGATGCCACATAGAGTTCTTTCTGACCCAGATATTGTGAAACCTGCTGTATACATGCATATATTGTGGGCTTTCTTGGAATGTACAATGTAAAGAAAGACTGATAATTTACTGTTCCATGACAAATGCCCTTTCTGGCTACCTGCCAGGGTTTTTGTTTGGGCAGTTTGATTCTGAGAATATACTTCTGTCATTTTTATAGAATGTGTAATTTTTTGACAGGAACAGTTTTGTATGTTTGCAGGAAATATTGTGGCCGTTGACAGTGTGTCCCCCACTGTCTTTATCATCTCAGAAGCAGGAGAACTGATCAAGTGGTTTGACTGCAGTGACTACATGCGAGAGCCCTCCGACATTGCCGTTAGCAACAAGGAGTATTTTGTCTGTGATTTTAAGGTGAGAGCAAGACTTCACATTGATTTGTAAACCCTGATATTGCTGAGCAAATGCAAGTGCTGTGTCCATCTCCAATCCGCTCGTCAACCTCACTATCAGCTTTTCATTTTGTTATCCGTATTGATATAGAAGGATATTGTTGTAAACAAGGAAAATGTTTCTAGAAAATTGATGATTAGATTTTGTTTGTGCTTGTTTATATGTTGACATGTTTGTGTTGCAATTGGGATGACCCGGGCTGTGGACATGGACAGAGAGGCGGAATGAGTGGTGATAGCGCAGTGCTACTGAAGTGGCACAGAAGATAACGTGGGATAGATTCTTTATTATGGATGAAAGGTTTACAGATCTGGTGGTTATTGCCCTCGAAGTTGAATTTTTGGTTAGATATGACAGACATGAAAGTTGTTCGAACCTGGTTTTATTGGCTTTCTGCAGGGTCACATTTTTGACAGACGGGGTTTTGTGAAGACAGATAATTTAACAGGAAAATAAGCGACAAAATGCATTGATTCACAAATTGCTGATCAGCAGGTAGAATGTTTGATGGGCTTCCAGTTCTTCCTCTTCGCTTTAGCTTTGCTCTTGATCGCTGTAGTGCTGCTTTGGTGGTGATTTTGGCACATATTTTGTTGGCACTCTATGTCAGTGTATATGGAACTGCGAATGAGTTAATCTTGAGTTGCCTTCTGAAATAGGATCTGGAGAGAAGCTGTTAACGATAGAAATTGGATCAAACTTGGAAATGGGATTGTGATGGTAGTTGTTTTGCTCTCTCTCTCACTCTCTTGCTTGCTCTCTCAGAGCATGTGATCTCTCAGTATTTTGTTTGATATTTTCGCTCTCTCAGAGCACGTGATCTCTCAGTACTTTGATGTTTTGACGTAGTTTGCTACTCGCAGCATTGCTATCACGATCCATAACATTTAGCTGCAGTTTTAATGTTTGAAGGTGAAGCATGCTTTAGGCTGGATCATTGAGTTGTGAAAGAGTGGAAACAAATCACCGCATCATCCCTAAGTAGACCCGATTTATTGTCCATTGAGTCATTTTTCATTTCAGCATATGTCGAAGTTTTTTTTTTTTTTTTTTTTTTTTTTTTTTAAATTCATTATTTTTCCCTTGTTGATTTTTTTCCTTCTTAAAAATTAATCTAATCTGTTTGATTTTCTAGGGTAAATGTTGTTTGTGGTACTCTCAGCTATTGTCAGATGGTATAAATGTATTAGAGACTATAATGAGGTTAGGTGAGGGGGGGGGGGGGGAGGTGTTATATTTTTTAAAGCTTTTTTTCAGATGTGCCAAGCGTTTGCTAGATAAAAATGATTCTGACATTTATACGCACATACCTCCAGAATAAGTGGAAAACTTTACCCAAGAAAATGAAGTAGAAAGAAAATACCATCATTGTGTGGGTTTTTTTTTTTGTTGTTCTGTTTTTTTTTTTTTTTTTTTTTGTCTGTATGTAAACTTAAGTATAAGACTTTCGTATGCTGACAAAAAGATGCAGAGGTATCTGTTGAAATTTAGTTTGTAGGAAATATTTCCCACACTTTCATCATCTTGAGCACAGGAAAAAAATGTATGGTAGATGTAGTGTAAACTTTATGTGCTAGGTTGTGTAAAATTAAGATAATTGATTTATGTTCCAAAATACTGAAAGTGGAATTTTTATGAAAATATTAACAGGCCTGATACAGGTTCAGTCTGGATACTGGTAATAACTTTTTGTTTCTTGCCCATGTACTAGTTGTGTTATGAGTAACACTGTCTTCTGGGTTTCAGGGTCACTGTGTTGTTGTCTTCAATGAGGAAGGTAGCTTTGTACGTCGCATTGGCTGTGAAAACATCACCAACTATCCGAATGGAATTGACATCAGCGATGCTGGAGATGTCCTGATTGGGGACAGCCATGGCAACCGTTTCCATGTAGCAGTCTTTCAGCGTGATGGCTCTCTGATTGGAGAATTTCAGTGCCCTTATGTCAAGGTCAGCCGTTGCTGTGGGCTGAAGATTACATCTGAAGGCTACATTGTCACTCTGGCCAAGAACAATCATCATGTGCTGGTTCTCAACACGCTTTACATTGTGTAAAGGCAGTTGTGAAGACTGTCTTGGCTCTGTTGCTGCATTACTAGCTTCAGATGTCTTTTGCTGGGGGCACGACATCTCACCAGTGTGGCAACAGTACCATCATATGGCAGTGAACATTGTATGTGATGTTAACTGCACACAGGAATATGTCCATCTATTGGGGTGTGCAAGAAACAACTACGGTCAACGTATGGGCATTGAGATGAGGGAAGGGAATGACACTCTATCCAGTTTTTAGGAGGAGAGGGCAGATGATTTAGGAAAAGGAGCGTAGATTTGAGGAAAGCTAATTTATTGTGCACGTCCCATCTTCATTTCATTATAGTAGTAGTACATGTGTTGTGCACTTAAAAGAGAAAGATGGAAACAAAGAAAGAAATTCCCAGATATTAAGTCATTTAGTGAATTTCATGGGGGAGGGGGGTGGTCTCGCCATTTAATGAGCAATAGTGCATTTGAGGATGAGTGTCTAGCCCTTGCCCCCCATCCCTGTTGCCCAACAGCAGATGTGATAGTGTTGACAACTTGCCTCCCGTATATAGCGTTTATCCGCCGTTAGTCGCCAGCTTAGGGTTTGGAAGCATTGCCGATATTTTAAAGTGAATCGTTCCATTTCTCCCATGCACATAACATTGTTTGCCCTTGGTCATGTTTTTCCAAGTTATTCGGCAAACTGAGATTGGAAATAGGACAATTAGTAAGCCATCTGCACCTCCCACATTTCAGCAGCAGGTGTGCTGTATATCCATTCAGTTCATTAGCATCCATACCAATAAACAAAGTGGGAACATTTTTTTTAAATGATCTGTTGCCAGTCAACTGGTTCAACTATCCAGTGGTCTTAACAGATCATTTCATGAAGCCAGTTTGGATGAAAGAAGAGCTTTGGGCAGTTTCCACATGGGTGAACATCTTGCATGCAGCAGAAAAGCAGTAACAAGGATGGTTTGGGAAAAGTTCAAGACTTGGCTCTTGAATATTGCCAGACTGTTTTGAGATTTCTTGGTTCCATGGCCAGTGACAGGCACACTAAACACGATAGACAAGACAGGTGGGAATCTGTGGAGATCACTAATATTGACGGTGAAAACTATTGCTGGAGGTGGCATCAGAATTGTCGGAGGATTCTCTGTTTTCAGAGGACATGAAAGTACTCTCAGAAGGCAAATGGACAATGCATTGGTTTGCTACTTGGCCACACTTTCTTTAGATACGTTTTCTTTAATTCTTGCTTTAGTAAATCACATTTTTTTTTCTTAGTGATTGTTTTGCTTCTCTTTTTTAATGATTGTTTTGCTTCTCCAAGTAATAATTGAAAAAAAACAAGGTTCAAAGATACATATCTTCTTATTAGTTGAAGCGTTATCCAGTGTATAATTGGTACTATATCAGGTTTGTGGTCAGATGTCTGTTTCCTGTCTTTTCCTTCGGACAATTCTGATGCCTTTTTGAGTGTGTGACGGGTTATGCCTGCTGATATTTGCGTAGTACTAACCCCAGCTAGCTGCTGATAAAGTTTTGAGCTGGCAGACTTGGCGGATATACTCTATAACCCCTTTATTTTTAACCCTTTATTATCTATATTTACAGGATGTGCCAAGAGAAAATGAAGAAGTGGTGGAGAGTGGAAAAACCTACTTCCTTTAACTCAGCTCTTTCAGGGAATGGGGAGAATTGCACTTATTTGCAATCTCTGACCACCCCTGTTAACAATTTTTATAGAAAATGGCTTTTTTTTTCCTTCTCCTTACAGAAAGAAATAGCAAAAACTGATTTTAGATCGCTTCTTACAAACTTTACCGCAAAGGAATTGTTTTATTCATTTTTCTTTCCTTTTTGCCTGTCTCTCTACCATTATGTACAAGGGTCCTGCTCCCTATTCAGAGCATATTGTCCTTTTATTTTGTCATTGTACACATTTTTTGTTGGCTGCTTTGTGGATTAACTTGTGTTCCTGTGTGGTCCATGTTCTGATCAGTTTTCCCTTTGCTCTAAACTAATGAGCTCTGAACAGATGAATAAAAGCTAATGATGGTTGTGGTTTTGTTTTATTGTTGGCCTCGGTAGGATTTCAAAGTCAGGTTATAGGTTAAAAACAGAATTATGAATTGATTGTATTCATATAAGTTGAGCAAGATTATTTCTCTCTCACTTGTATACTTAAACAAGGCAGGTCGGTGAGATCATTTTAGTTGAAGATTTCCATGCATACTGAGATTTAAGCCAGCCAGACCTGAGCTCCTAACCAGGAAAGTGGAGGTAGCCTAACATTGTGTAGAGGTAGCCTGACATGTTGCTTGGAAAACTCCACGTTTTGGTGTAATAAAACGCGAGCGCAAAGAGATACCTACAAGTCCCATATAATAGCGCTGGCACAGTATTGGGTGGCGAAAGATGGTGCCTGAAGCTTTCCAGTGCTCTCTTACATATTGGATTCAGTTGATAGGCATGTGTGCTGTGTTGCCAGTATACAGAACCTGCCAGGCAGTGTAAATTTTTACACTTGGGGGGAAAAAATCTGGTGGTGCTCTCTGCACAGTTTAAAGTATATATGCCCAAGGACATCAAGACGGTGTGTGTGTTTGTTTTCTCTTTTTGGGATTTTTTTCCCCTCGGTCTGAATTGTGATGTCATGTTTTGTTTTTTCTCTCATCCAAGTTGGACTTCTGAAAAAGCTCTCTATGTTCAGTTGGGCTATTAAAATCAAAACTTTAAGAAATTTTTCAGCCCGCCACCTGGATGATTGGAACTGTAACCTGAATTTGCCCAACATGAGTTTTAGCTGTAGAGGAATTTTTCTTCTTTTAAATTGAGGCACTTTAAATCTTGTCCTTAGCATTTCACACAGTATTGGAGGAAAAGCTTATTGGTTCAGCCGCAGAGCCGCAGAAATGTAACACACTGAAAATTAGCCACAAAATTGTAGCTATGGAAAGAAATTTGTCCTGTGTAAACCAATGCTTTGAAGATTGTTGACAAGGTCTATGCTAAGTGGTGTGGTAGCAGAAGCAGTGAAAGAAGCGTAAAAAAAAATACGGAAGGATATACCTACCATGTTCTGCTTGTGTTGACTATTAAGTGCCACAACCTTTGATCCCTATGCGCATACGGCTTCCAAGGGTGGTGCAGGATTGCTCCCAGCTGGTTTGTTCGGCAGTTGAGTTGACACTTCCCTGCATCCCACCCGCACGTTCAGATGTATCTTTTTCTTCTTGTGCATACTCATATCGTAGATTCTGTGTGAAAAGCACCTGTTGGGGTGCAGGGGAAATTTGAAAATCTTTTTTGCTTCATTTTTTCATGCAGAATTTGAAGGGTTTTTTTTTTTTCCCCCATAGTTGATAAAAGCATTAATTTCAAGACCGGTTTGCTTGCTTATGTGTCAGCAAGTGTTCGATTGTTAACAGGGGTCAGATGACCCAAACCATAATTGTTGAATTGCTGACCAGTGTAGTCATGCAGGGGTCAGCATCACAGTCCCATCAGGGGTGTTTATAGGTTTGATATTTTGGCCCAGGCCAGTGTGCAAAGGGGTCAGATGGAGAGACTGGAAGCACAGTCAAAAGTTGTGTCGCACGGTGACTGTTGTTTGATAGATGTGGGGGTGGGATGAGGGGGAAGCTTCCTCATGCTTATTCCATACTGTGATAGGTTGCTTGGGGGGAAAATGCAGAAGATATTGCCTGTCACCCCATTGCAAATAGTCATCTTTTCTCAGTTTATGGGGACAAGCAAATCGATTTAGAGATTAGAGTATTTGTAACATGCACGCCAGGATAATGATCAGGATATCGACTTGCTTGCATTACAGGCTCGCCCTTTTACACCCATGTTCTAGCATTTTTCTCTGCTTGAACTGTTGAACTGACAGACGGGGGGGAAAATTTCTTGGGGTGCCCATCAGCAGCCTTTGTTCCATATATACTCTCCCCTGCTGATGCATTTGTACGATAGTGTTCAGTGCTTTGGCTGTTCGGATGATCCCTGGAGTTTTTAAGCCAGGATACAACAACAACAACAACAACAACATATATACCAAGAAAAGGACAGTCTTTCTCACCGAACTCGACTTCCCTTGCAGTTTTCTGCACATGGTCTTGGGGGCCATAGCAGATAGCCTTTGTTGGATCACAAGAGGCACCACTGAATACTGCTGAAGGTAACTGCCCCGTCTTCCACCGATCCCACCCCACCTCTCCCACAGCTTGCCACAACCACAAACACAACACAAGCAGGACAGACAGAATGGTTTCCTTTGTTAGGAATTGCCCAATGACCTCAAGATCCACAGCTGGAGCAAGACTTAATGCAATACCCATAGGAGACCTCCTTTGGGCTCGAAATCTTTAGAAAATACAGTTGTCTCCCTTCACATGCTAACGAGCATTTAGGTATGGTTGAAATGAAGACTGAATTGAGATGTTCACAATAAAAAACATTGTTCTTGGAAAGAGGAAAGGTCACAGCAGTTTCTGTACATTTATGCAGAACAGCAGAGATTGGTGTATGACCCTCTTTAAGATAAAGGAAAAGTTAATTTGATTTAAACTAGTTGTTGATCACTGCTGATGAAGGCAGAAGCGAATGTGAGGACTTGAAGCTATCATTTTCTTTTTCTCTGTTCTTTAACTGTGCACACCTATGGTGAATTAACTTGTCTGTATATAGAGACATATAATGCATATATATATCCATATGTATTCAGAGGAAATGATTTCCCAGGTATGGCTTGGTTTTCTTAGAAAAAGGGTAGTGATAGCCTGATCTGCTCGTGTTTATCCATATACACATTTATGCAAAAGTGTATCTACTAGTCATTTTTTTTATTAAGAAATCACTTACGTTCACTTTTTTTTTTTTGAATTTACTCTTTTTATTTTTTCTTTTAATTTAGTTTTATTTTCGCTGTGCCTTATTGTGAATTTTTTTTTTCCTTAAATAATTTAACGGTGATGTATAAGATTTGATCATACTGGAAAGCTTTACTTGAACATTGTTCGGAGGGGTACAATTTAAAGTTTTGTTGTTGACTATTGTACCTTTTTTTTTTTTTTTTTTTTTTTTTTTTTTAATAAGTCATATATAATTGCATACATGATAGACATTGCTGGCTTAAACCGGCCATGTGTGCTAAAGGAAATCTAAGCCTGATATATTTGATGACTGTATGGCCAACTTTCCCACCATTCTTGTTCAGTATATATATGTATATACAGTTTTCAATCAAAAAATCGACATAATAACAAGTAAAAGAGTGGCTTGAAAATTATTACATTGTTTACTACTTATACTTGGAACACCTCATTGGCTTTTTTTTTTTCCCTTCCCTCCCTGTAATTGATTGAGAAAACATTTTCATATCTGTCGGAAATTCCAGAAAATATCCATTATTTTATTGTTGATTTTACGGGAAGGTATTCAACAATATCACTTACTGTTATATTGAAATATACTTGCAATGTGTTGTGTAGTAATTTTTTTTTCTTCTCTCTGCAAATCTGTTTTTGGGGGGAAGCTGAAGTGACAGGAAAATTTTTACTGCCCTTGTGCAAGAACACTCTTCTGATATCTGCGATTCACTGAAGAGTAAGAAGTGCTCCCTATTGAGCATAGTCAACTACCACACAAGAGGCTTACACCTAACCCCTGCCCCCTGTTATTCACCTTCACTCAGACAGATGTCGCCTTTTTTTTTTTTTCTCTTTAATTTGTCCGACAATCTTTTTTTTTTTTTTTTTTTTTTTTAAAATTTTTGTAAGCAGTGTTTTCATTTTTATTTTATAGATCAACAACGAGTCTTTACAGATCATTGTGTAAGCCATTTTCCGGGAGATGATATGAACTTGCCAGCTTTGCACTTGCAAGCATTTTTGTGACTTGTCTGCTTGATCTGTCATGACAGGTCCAGACCCGTTGGCAATGAGTCAGCAAATGCCGGTTCGTAGTTGTCTTTATTTTAGGAATACTCAGTGTGCTTTGTAGCACTTCGAGGGAGTGAAGAGGTGAGATGTAAAGAAACTGCACCATGCTTTTTTCCTTTCAGTTCCTGAGCTTCCTGTTCCCATAGTGATCATCATTTTAAAATCCAATTAAAGTTTTGTTTTTGTTTCTTTGCATAGAGACCAGCAGGGAAGGGCAAGCAGGTAGAGAAGAAAAAATCTTTGTCAGAGTTGCTTTTGCAGCAAAGACAATTTGTCAGGGGGCGTCATTTTCTTTCGTTTTTTTTTTTTTTCTTTTTCTTTGTGTTTGTGTTTTTTTCTTTTCACTGTGTGTGCGTTTTTTTGGTTTATGTATTTTGAAAAAAAAATTGTATGTTCTCTCTCTCTGTCTCTTCTCTCTCTCTCTCTCTCTCTCTCTCTCTCTCTCTCTCTCTCTCTCTCTCTCACACACACACACACACACACTCTCTCTCTCTCTCACTCTTTTCTCTAACTGTTGTTTCTTGTCAACGTAAAAAAAGAAAACAACATATATCTGTATGTATAAATGTTACATGAAGTTGGTGCTCTGATTTTCTTTTCTTTGATTTTTGAAATTTTTCTTTAATTTTTTTTCTGCACAGATTATTACTTTATATTTTTAAAATATGATTTTATTATGATTATGATTATTGTTTTATTTTTTTTTTTTTTTTTTTTTTTTTTTTTGGCCAACATTTGCACAGTTGTTGGTACCAGATGCAGTAGAGGTGATGATGTCACTTGTGTGCATTGAGCAGCGGTCTTGCAGGGCCCTTCTTCTTGGCTGTCTTGTGTGTGCAGTTTTTTTTTTTTTTTTTTTTTTTTTCTTTCCCCAGATCTACTGACAGTATTTGACATGCATTCTAAAACTGCCTTGCTGCCTTGGCTTTTATTGACAGAAAGGTGGTTTCATTTTGCACGTACTTGTAGTTGTTTTCATTTACTTGTATTAATCATTTAAAAAGAATTTTTGTTTAATTTTATGGGGATGGGGTGTGATTGGGTTTTGTCCGGATTCTTGTAAGTTTGCAATGTTTAATTGTTCATGATTTTTTTCTTTATTGAATTACTCGGCTGACATAATTCTTAGTTGGCTTGTGTTATTACCATTCATTATTGTAATGATTTAAAAAAAAATAAAAGGGAAAAGTATAATAAAAAAAGGTCGATTTAATATACATAAATAATTCCCATATCACGTTTGAATTACTGGTGTTTTACAGTGTTGTTAAAAAATTCTCAAAATTTGATGTTTATAGATCTATTTTGAACTTTACTCCTAGTTGTGGCTGCTCCTTGTTAACTGTTCACCAAATGTTTATTGCAGGAGTTTAATTACCAAGGCGTTTTTTTTCCCTCCCCCTTCCTCAAGTCTTCATCATCAAGAGTTCATAAACATTGTCAAGTCTTTTTATTTTTTTTTTTTTTTTTATCATTCCTTATTTTGTGTTTAGAACATTTGATTGCATTGATATTTACCTTATTGTGATGAGTCTTGCGCATGTTGCTTTTTTCCCTTTAAACCATGCACAAGGCTCATTGTATTTTTTCCCTTTTCCCTGGCCCACAGGGGCACTCCAGTGGAAATTTGCTGATGTCCTGGGACATTTGTCGTCATCCCCTTCCCCCCCCTCTTCCCCTTCTGCAGTTTTCCTCTTCCATTCATATTTAGTCCATCTCAAGTCTGACATAAACTAGAGATGTCATCAGGTGAAGAATGAAGTCTCATTATTACACTGGTTGGGCTTTTTTTTGAGAAAAAAACAGAAGAAGCATGAACAAGTAATAAAGTTCATGTGCGCATGCTGGGGTGAAGAAAGAGCATGTCAGATTGCAGTCTGCAACAGATTTTGAATTGAACAGTGTAATGATTTCAGCTTGAGAGCCATGTGGTGTGTGTGCGCGTGTGTGTGGGCATGCATGTGGAAAGACTTGCATGACTTTTGTTATGCAGCACATGGAGGGGATCAACTGATGCCTTACAGTCCTGAAATTATCAAGGTTCTGAAGATCTGGGCTTTTTGAATTGTTCGGTTTGTAATCTTGATGGGGTCAGTGTCAAATTAGAGATGTTTTTTACCTGTAGGTTGGAGATTTTGTTTCATGGTTGCCAGTTTCTGCCACAAAATCATTTACATTAGACAAAGGATATGCACTGACAAAGATATAAAGTTTGAAAAGGTTTTTTTTTTATCAGAGGTTTTTTTTTTTCTTGTGAGCAGTTGAAATTGTTTGCCATTAAATGAAAACTCGTATTCAAAGCTCTCCACCTTCATATGCCCACATATTACAGGCATTTGAATCCCTCATTTCAGCTGACTTTCTTTTTTTTTTCTTTCTCTCCCCCCCCCCCCCTTTTCAGCATTCCGTTTTTCACCCATCTGATTTCCTCTTCTTTGCTGCTGGAAATCTTTAGGATTCTGCCCCCCACCACCTTTCTTTTTTTTTTCTACTGATGACACGAAATTCGAAAATCTGTTGTAAAGCAGCAAATGTGCTATCTTGGGTTGTGAAACAAATGCTCAAGAACACTTAAGGTTAATAAACCTTTCATTGCATCCCCCACTTTTCCCCTCTGCTGTCACAATTTTTTGTCCTCTTCATCTTCAAGAAGTTAGCATTTTATAGTTTACCACATCAGATGATCTACACAAACCAAATTATCACAGTTCTTCCATGAAAACTTTGTAGAGGTGCAATAACACAAAACATGGTCACACTCCTATAGAAAAAGAAATAGGTTGCTGTTTAAAACACGGACAAAAAAATTTAAAAAAAACAACTATGTTGGTGCACATTGTGTTGGAATTCACAACTGGTCAGATGGAAACCACATGAAAATTCTAATAAATGAGCCAAGAAAAAACCAGAGGAGAGGAAGGAATTGTATCAGCACTGACAGGATTAAGTTGCTGGCTTCTTTTTTTTTTTTTTTTTTTTTTTTTTTTTTAAATCCATAGGTGGTTTTGGGTAGGCGGACAAAACAGTTACTTGTGTTCGGGGGGAGGGGAGGGGGGATGCTTCTGACACACTCAGTGGTGAATTGATGTTGGAAATTATCTGACATGATTGGAATTGAGATAACGCCTTTCATTACTAAATCTGTTAAAAGGGAAAAAAAAGTCTGAATAAAAATTTTTAGTTTGACTGACCTCTGATTTTTTTTTTTTTTTTTTTTTCTTTTCCATGGCAAGTGTGTCATCAGTTATGTCATTTGTGAAAAGTGTATGTGTGCAGCAGACCTGTTTATCCATACAGTGGTCGCTCTGCATTTTGTGTATGTTTGGTGAAAATGTGATGAATTTGACAAACTGTGTGTTGAAACAAAAATCAAAAGTCGGAGTTCTTGAGTAGTAATTACACTTGCTGTGTGATAATTGTATTGGGTTTTTTTAACAGCAACAACTCATGCAAGCTCTTGTAAGAAATTGCATCTGGCAGTGTCTTAATCCTCTTCCACATGTTGATAGATTGGAACAGTTGCCTGATTTTCAGGAAAAAACCTGACGAGAGGGCATGAATTTGTGCCAGAGAATGCTTATGAATCATGTATGAAATTTGTATTGCAAGAAAGTATTTCTATTATAGTTACCGGAAGATCAGCAAGTATCTCTCAACCTCTGCTGTGTAATGGTAGAAGAATACGAATCCCCTCCCCTCATCACCTCTTCCACCTTCTTTTCCCCTACGTTTAGGTAAAATGGGATGATGTGTACACAAACGTTTTCAGAAATAACAACACTTATGTTGGTAGTAAAGTACACCTGTAACAGGTAGTAAAGTACATCAGTAGCAGTTTTAGGGGTAATCGGGTCAAATGTAGACAAACTTTATTCATTAGATCACGTTCTCACAGGGAAAAATGCACTTGTATCATTTTATCTGTCGGCTTCCTTTTTTGCTTGCTTGTTTGTTTTTCTTAATAAGATGGGCAATTTCTCTTTATAATGAGACCCCTTCTACGACTTGTTCAACCAGAATTTGAAAAGAAAATCCTTCTCCAGTGGAGGTACTTAAAAAAGGCATGGTGTCACTGTGAGAACCTGGTGGCTAAAGGTTGTGATTGAAAGGAGGAAAAATTATGTAATGGGACTGTGTGGTAGATGGGGAAGAACACTTGACATGCGGAGTACTTATTGAGGAGGATGTAGTATGGGCATTGTGTGGAAGACCTACTGAGTGGGGCTGGTCATGGGAAAATAAGATGGGCAAGGAGAGAGGGAGGGGGTCTAAGATGGGACTAGAGAATGGTAACATGGTGTGAGGATGGTAACCAGTGTCATGATGGAAGATACGCAAGGGGGGCATCATAGAGATGGAAGATTGGTAGCAGTAGAGGTGATAGCAGGTAAGTGTGTGTGAAAAGGGTGATGGCAGATTGGTGACTGTGGGGGGGGGGGGGGGGGGGGGGATGACATGAGCATGGTATTTGGAAAAAGTGTTAGGCATAATGTGGGAAAGATAAACGAGAGGAGTAGTGACAAACGTGAAGGATGAAGGAATAGTATTTGGGAGGGGGGGGGGGGGGGGGGGGGGGGGTATGGGAAGAACTGGAGGACTGTTCAGAGTGGTCAGGCAGAGAAAGATGACTCAAATGCACAGATCAAGTTTTAGGCCTGAGGGGATGCAGCCTCAGCAAGCAGGTTCTCTGAACATGCAGCTGCTGCTCCAACCAAGCAAGAGGCTCCTTTGCTATGTAGTGCACATGCCATGTATATCATCTCACTATTCTGCATGTGTGTGTGTTTGCGTATCGCGTTTGTGGAGCCCCAGGTCTGTTGACTCTCAGCCGGTCTTGTTCTTATTTCTGGACCTGGACTGGTCATGAGAGTTGGCCTGATAGATTATTATCGAACCAATTTTTGAGAGATCGTTAGTATGATTTGATCTTAGCATGGTCATTTTTTTTTTCTCTGAATGGCAGGGGCTTAAGGGTATTGTGATAGTTGGAGAAGTTGCAAGGAGTAGATGCCATCCTTCGGGAAGTGTGAGCATTTGGGTGGGAAGGCCAATTGGAGGCTGTCAGCAACAGGTGGCAGTAGACCATAGAGAGATGAATTGTGCAAGCTGTGGTGGGGTACACCATAGTGTATGGCCTCGGTCTACTTGGGGTAATGGGAATTGATCCTTTTTTTTTTTTTTTTTTTTTTTCTTGCTTGTGCATGTCCATTGTCTTCCCATTTTGTCTGTTGCTCTTTACTTTTACTTTTTTCTGTTGTGACTTAAAAAAAAAAAAAAAAAAAAAAAAAAATCAATCTTTGCTTCACATGCCTTCCCCCCCCCCTTTTTTTTTTTTTTTCCCCCTCTAAAGAAAGAAATGAATTGGTGTCCGCTCATTTTTGGACCCCTCAACCTCTGGATTTCTCTTCTCTTTTTTTTATTTCCCCCCCCCCCCTTCGAATACGATATTCATAATCATAATACTTGCCTTTTTTTTTTTCATTAATGTTTTTTTTTTGAAGTGCCATTAATCTTAGGTCATCTTTCTTCTGCCCAATTCCTCAAATGTAAATGAACTCAAGTGCTGATGTAGATTATACACTAACCAAAGGATGTGCTGTTTCTTTATTATTTAAACCTTTTTTGTGCAAGATCTGGTGCCGACCAATTTACTGTATCAGGGCAAATACGCTTATTTTTCAGAGGCATATAGTGTCAGTTGGACATATCCATATCATGTCAGTTTAGTCCAGCATCCAAGTACAGTTCTCCCGTAGATGGGGAAAAGGAGTTTGTTGAAACATTTTTCTTCATATTTTTACTTTTGTGTTTTTTTGTCCCATGTTAAAGATCTCAATTGAAGCTAAAGAACGTTGTCTTGCCACTCCGTTTTGCAGTACTTTGGCTGAACAATTCAAGAGGTGAAGCGTCTGTTAGCCCGCGTATTGGGAGTAGCATGACTGGCCCGGTCTTTCTGCATGTTATTAACAACGAAAAGAAATTTCCTGTCCCATGCTTTTTTTTTTTTTTTTTTTTTTAATTAATTGGTCAGATGTGTCTGTTTTTGTATTGATAGTTTGCTGACCCAAACCAAATTGCAAGATTTTGAAACACTGTCACATATCACACAAGTCCTGCTTTACTGGTTTGCCCTTTTTTCCCTCTTTTATTGGTTTTAGTTTTTTTTTTTTTTTTTTAATGCTAAATGTGCTCTTGCATACTTTTAACATTACAGCCAGAACTCTGAGTAAGGAATGGTCCTTGATGTACAAGGTATCAAATATAGTAAGATGCCCTAACTGCGGATTGAGTATCTGATGGGTGTGATAGCTTACCTGATGTAGCACTGGGTAAAAAACGAACAACCTAACTTACTAATTGGACTGGAGGGATGGGGACAGTGACCTTGCCAACTTCACGGAGCACTCGTTATTGAGCTGCAGCAGTACCTGGTCATTCTCCCACATGGAAGACTGGAGCTATTTGGGCTCTGCTGTGTTAGCTCCAGGGCAATGTTTTATAGCTGTTGCACATGCTTGGGTCTCCAAGAAGTGTTGCCTGAAAGGAAAAAAAGGGTCACAGGCTTTCCATGGTCAGCAAAGTTTTTGTCCAAGAAAACTTCTAGCTTTTTACTGTGAGAACCCAGATTCCTAGCACTATACACCTGCTATTGATTTTACAAAATTGTTGTTTTGCAAGGCAGTCAAACAGATAGGGATTGAGTGGGAGAAACCTGTATGTTAAGGCTATAAGTAAAAAGTGAAACTGTTGGGCTGCGTGACCTCATTTGACATTTTACTGGCAAGTTTATGTGTCAGCTTTTCCTTTTTGATCATTCCAAACCAGGTAGAGGTCACAACAGTTGTAACGCTGCTTGTGTCTTCATAGGCAGGCGTGGTTTTTTTTTTTTTGTTTTTTTTTTGTTTTATATATCTGTATTTCTAAATAAGTGGAACTGTATGTTTTGTGTGAATCTGCAGTGATGGTGCTGGGAAAGGATTGATTGGAGTAGTGCTCTTGCTTGAAAGAGATCAAAATAACATTTTTTGAGGGTGGGGGAACTGAAAATGAAGTGCTGAAAGCCTGTTCCCACATGAATGGCTTGAAATAGCAAAATCTGACAAAGCAATTGCAGCTGGATTGCCCTTGGAATTCCTTGCTATTGCATGCACACTCCCTCCATGGTTTTGTGGGCTATGAACATTTTGACATGGACTTGATTTCACTTTCATTTTCAGTGAGAAAAGCATGCAAGATAGGACTTCTTTGTCATTTTCATTCATTTATTTAGTTAGTTTATTTATATTTGGTTTTTCATAATGAAATAAGTTTGATTATATTTTGGTTTTTCATAATGAAATAAGTCTAGCAGTGTTCCTTAGAATTATACTACGATGACAGCAAGCCAAGATTATTTGATGTATGAGAGGTAGGACAAGTGACCGTATCTGTATTGGGAAAGGGGGTAAATATTTTTATTGGTTACCCGGTAGGAAGCATCTGTGTCTTTATTCAACTTTTCCCCCTCTTTGATATAGACCAGCAGTCCTTGAAGCAGTGGTTTGAGTCTGTTTTGCCCATATCCACTATTCGATTTGCAGGCACCCACCCCACTCCCTACCCCCTCACTTCATCCCAGTGTCTCTTGTCTTTAATGGTCCAGTAGGATATAGTTTGTTTCTTGACACAGATCTCTTTTTGGTGATTGTGGTGTTCAGATCACCTTGGATCACACCTACCTCTAGAAATGACAAGTATAAAAAGAGGACTATGGGATGGGTTAAGAGCTGATGAATTAGCGTAGGCGTTGAGCATGCCACTTCTTTTGTGGAGGTGAGTTTTGAAGCTTTCTCAGCCCCCATCTTGTGGGACAGTGTTGACAGAAACATTGAGGGTCATGTTGAGTACCCATGTGTGGCCGTCTTGACAAAAAAAAAAAAAAAAAAAATTAGCCTTGACCTCAAAATGTAGTCAGCCTAACAGCCCCTTGCTGCACAATCTTCCCTGTTTTAGGATGAGCAGATGATAGCTGTGACCACATGGAGGAAGCCTGTGCAGATTGAGAATATTTTGTCTTACGATTTGTGAATGAGGAGTGGGTTGTGTGTTGAATGTATTTGTAGTAGTAGTTTTTCAACCTTTGGAATAAACCAAGGGTCTGTACGTAGAATGGTGGTTTAGGTGAATGATGATAAGAAAAATAAATTTGGGTGGTGGTTTACAAACGGGGGGAGGGAAGAAAACTGCAACAAACAGACGAAATAGAATTGAAGAAAAGCAAAACCCTAAGTTCGTCTCTGGATCGTATCGAGGGACAGGCGCATTTTCAATTCTCTCCCCATCCCCCCAAACTCCCTATTTTTCCCTTCTTTTTTTCTTGCATGCTGCTTGGTTTTCTTTTAGTGCAGTAGTGTTGAGTTTTGCAGTAAACTTGGAAACGTTTTTGGCTGTATTTAAATACTTTCATTCCTTATGTTGATGGTCCAGTCAATACAGGAATGCGTGTGCGCACACACGCACGCGCGCGCGCGCGCACACACACACACACACACACACACACACACACATGTGTGCGTACAACTTTGCACTGTATGCAACCTTGACCGAGAAAAGTGCACCAGTCCTCTTGAACAATGTTTTTTCATCAGCTGAGAGGTTCGTTCAGTTTGGATCAGTGGAATGGTGTCTTGCAGGGAATTCTTTTGCGCATTGACTTACCATTGATGAGCCAGTTCCTGATGCGAGGACCCTGAGCCAAGGTGCTAGAGGTTTTGTCAGGTGCCATTGGGTAGGTCCTCGAAGAAAAGTAGAGAATTTGACCTTATTTCCACAGTTTCATGCGATCCAAAACTTGACCAAGAGCTTGAATAGTTGAGTGGAATGTTACTTGTGAGGACATGAGAAATCAAGGAGTGTCAAATGGGAACTCCATCCCCAGCCCTCTCACTGATTGATGATTTTCTTCTGCTGTACAAACAGATACACGGACAAAACCTGATAGGTCAGTTGTAACTTATACTCCATTTTTCTTTTTTTTTTTTTTTTGTTGAACAAGATTTCAACGCCTATAACAAGTCTCTTTCTGCTTGGAAGAAAAATGTTTTGAGACTGCTTTGTCTCTCCTTTTGAGCATAAAGATTAGTCCATTTATTATTGCTCAAGTTTACACTTTTACAACATATATTAATATATATTATATATACACATTGTGTATACCTTTTTTCTTTGCGTGTCTGTCTTGTGTATGTGTGGTTTTGTTTTCTACTACTTAAATGATTTGGTATGCATAAACCAGATACGATGCAGCCACAGTGTTGTCTCTCCTTAGCACTTTTTTTTCTTTTGATGTCTTGTCTGGTAAATGTCATGGTTTTATTACTTTTTTGCAATTGTAGTTTGTCTCTTTAATGTATTCATTTACTTGTATACTCATTTTATTGTATGTTATGTTCAGGTGATTTCTCCCTGCCTTTTTTCCATTTGTATGTTCCTTTGTTTACTCTACTTTTTTGAGTTGTGTGTACTAAAACTGATTTTGAAACAACCTGTTTTACACCGATTATTGACGGATTGTGTGGAGTACTTCAGCTAACGAGTAAGTATCATGTGTGACTTCTGTCCATGCTGGTCAGCTGTGAGAAGGCAAGAAAACCTATGTGGTTCTGGAGCATGGTCAGAATAGCACCAGAAGTTTGCCTCAGATTTCATTCTTAGGACCTGGAAGAAGTTTGAGGATTTCCAAATTGATGTTAAATTTTTTTTTTTTTTTTCGTCTTCTTTCTTCTTTTTTTGTGTGTATGTGTATGAGAATTTCCAAACTGATGTAAGTTTCCAGAGGGTTTTTTTTTTGTTGTTGTCTCTTTCTTTCTTTTTTCTTACTTTGTGTGTATGTGTATGACAATTTCCAGACTGATTTGAATTACCTGAAATTTAAATTTTTTGGTCTTTTGTTCTTTCTTCTCTTTGTATGTATGTGTGTATGTGCATGTCATTGAAGAAGATAGTAGGGTTAAGGAGACGAACAGTAGTTTTATTCAAGTGCCTTTAGACCATTCAGCGGTTTGTTGGATGGGGCTTTGGGTGATTCAGTTTACAGTATTGTGTTCATTAAGAAAAGAAATAGTTTAAAATATGATTATGATAATTTGTCATGTGGCATAACCAGGCTCATTGGATTGCTGAAGACTGACAGCCCAGTGAAATCAGTTTGCATTCTTGAGGACTGAAGTGTCTCCAGGGCATTGGCTTAACATCTTTGGTTGTGTAAGAGGGCATGGTGGCTGTGGAAATCATATTTCAACTGCAACAAGTTCATTGAGGAGGACTGGCTCTGATCCCAGCTGTTGAAAGGCATGGTCAGAGTGGAAGAATTCCAAGAATGAGAATGATGTCTTCTTTGGACTGGTAAGAAATGACAAGCCCAGGAATCCACAGGTATCTTGGTTTGGGGCTTCACTTTATGCCTGGTGACAAATGTAATTCAGATCTCAGAGGCAAGTTGGTTCTAGACTTCACTGTGACTGGGGACATGATAAACGGTGTGTCGGAAGTGTTTCGGCCCAAAGACAAGTTGCCTGACACTGTCCATGATGTGTAACACTGTAAAGCTAGTTGAGATGACCACCAGTCATATCTATTGTGAAATGACTTCGGATCTTCTTCATGATCGCTTCCTGTGTCTTTGGCTCCCATACAAGTTTATTGTTGGAGATGGACAAAGGGAAGTGCCGCTGTGACGTACTTGTCTTTCATTTTGAAATTGTTCATTGCAGGTATAGTGAGATGCTTAGCTCTTTTTTGTTTTACCGTAGTGAATGCCTTGTCACCTTATCCAGTTTCCTTTTCTTCTTTTGTTGCGAGTAGCTTGCACTATTGACAGCTTTTGTTGCTGAAAATTTGCAGTCAAGAGAGAAAAAGTGGTATGGTATATCAAAAGTCGTCTGAAGGCAACCTGCCGTTGTTGTTGTTGCATTTTTTACCGTAATGAAGGCTAATGTTCTATAACAATTATAAACGGAAAGCTATTATGAGCACTGTTGTATTGTAAACTTTTTTTTTTTTTTTCATTTGTGTAGAATGGAGGAAATGGTGTTACGCTTGTCATGTACCCGGAGAGGTCTCGCTTTGGGCATGTAAATGGGAAGGGTTGTTTATGGCTTCTCCTGTCCAGGTGTAGATTCTACACTCCACCAGGATTTGGATGGTCCATACACGGATCCTGACATTTCCCCCCATTTAAATTTTGAAAGGTTCACTGGTATTCTTGTGTTTATGGGACCTGAGGAAAGCGAAAGGGGGACAGAAAGGTTATATTAGTTTGCAGGGAGAAAAAGTTGTGTGAAAGAAAGAAACAGAAATCACATTTTTTTTTAACCCTTACAAAACACTTCTTTCAGCCTTCTATCTTGGAAAACATGTGTAAAACTCTCCTCCTTGCGCCACACCCACCCCATGCCCCCTTTTTTTTTCCCCCATGCTTGCTGTTCCCTGAATGCTTTTACATCATCCACCTGAGGGAAAGTCAATATTCATAACTTTTGGGATATATTCCCCAAGTCGTTTACTCTCTTTTGCTCTTCCCTAGATCTTTTTTTTTTTTTTT
This sequence comes from Conus betulinus, assembly GCA_016801955.1. Classification (NCBI taxonomy): domain Eukaryota; kingdom Metazoa; phylum Mollusca; class Gastropoda; order Neogastropoda; family Conidae; genus Conus; species Conus betulinus. The sequence continues at coordinate 382,243 of JADBJO010001634.1, forward strand.
TTTTTTTTTTTTTTTTTTTTTTGCACCTAAAGAAATTTGATATTTATAACTTCGGTCCTCCTCCCTCACCCCACCCCATCTTGAACTTGTTTCAGAACAGTTTTTTTATTTTTCATTTTAATGTTTTTTCCCCCCCGTTTAGGAGAGGTGGGTTTTGTTTGTTCAAAGCACATTCCATGTTGTTAAGGATTGACGTTCTTCACTTAGTTTGGTTTTACTTTTGACAATCGTTGATTGGATTGGTTAGAGTTCCTTGTTCATTTTTGCCACCTGCTCTGCTTTCAGCAAAGAACCTGTCAGTGCGTGCAATACATGATCTTACTTTTTTGTCTCTGCCATCTCTGCTTCTAACAGAAAGAAAAAAAAAACATTAAAAAAAAAAAAAAAATCTTCCTTTTTTATTATCACTAATACTGTATTTCTTTTACTTTTTTTTTTTTTTTTTTTAAAGATCATGCTTAGCACCTTTTTTGTGATTGGATAAGCTGCTGTTTATGGCTGCTCATCCACTGTTTTTCATTTACTAGTACATCTTTAATTTTTTTTCTTACTATGATAACAAATCCACAGCAGGTGTTATCCCCAAGCAGCGTGGGGATGTGAGCAGGGCCAGCTGTTGGACTCAGCATTATCTTCCACTCGCTGTTGCTAGCCTGAAGGAGCCAGGGTCCCAATATACACAAGTATTCATATATTTACATATTTCCTATTTTGGAGGAGACATCTGCCATTTCTTATATGTTTATGTTAAGGAAACTGGATGCAAAGCGGAAATAAAGGTGTTCTTTCAGATCAGTGTTGTCCACTTGCGTGCCTCATTTTGTATGGTTGGTGATTGAGGAATGAAATGATCAGATGTCATACCTGTTTACACTGTTCTTAAAAAATCATGAAATACATGCCTTTGAAAAAGAAAGAAAAAAAAACCGATGGCCTCCTGTGAACTGAAAATTGACTGTTAAAACACGTATTACAAGAGTGCTATTTTATTTGTCTCCATTCCTGTTTTCTCGCCCATCTTTCCTGTTATGTTTTCTAACCCTTCTGTCAAAACGCCCAGCCTACCCATTCCATTCATTCTTGCTGTTACCTGACTCTCCAAGTCGCCCTCACTCCAACCCCCAGATGCTCCGCCTGCACGCTTGACTTCTATGCAGCCCTGCCCCTACCTCCCACACGGACAGATCCCAGTCCGTCCAAAACATACTCGCAGGGCCTACGGGACTTGGAGACGGCCTCGCGCAGGGCCAGCACCGAGTCCTTCCACAATTGCCGATGAGAGAGATGGGTCTCCTGGTGCTCGGACAACTTCCAATATCCAGATAGGCAACTTTCTATCTCACCTATCTTCCTCTCTCAAGCTCTCTGCTAGCTCCATACGGGGCTACAGGTCGGCTATCTGCACCACTATTCGCCAACTCGACGGACCCTCCTTTGAGAATGACTTTGTTCTTAGAGAGATCTCTAGGGGGGTGGCTCTACGTGAATCTCGGTCCCCTAGGCGCGTTCCCCTTTGGGACCTCTTCATTGTCCTGGACGCTCTCGGAAAACCCCCTTTCGAGTCTATCGCCACCCTTCCCTTTGACCTCCTTTCCCTGAAAACCACCTTTCTCCTCGCCCTGGCCTCGGCCAGAAGGTGAAGCGAGATTCATGCCCTCAGTGGGGACCCCAGAGACATCGCCTCCCACAGGGACGGCTTTGTCCCTCTAAAGTTTCTTCCCGAATTCTTAGCTAAGAATCGGGAACCGGGCACTGTCTCTCTCCCTCCCTCGTCATCCGCTCACTGGAGGATATCTTGGTGGGGGAGACATGGACCTGTGCCCTTCTAGGTGTCTGAGACACTACTGGGAACGCTCGCGCCCCAGGCGCTCCTCCCAGAGATGTCTCCTTATTTTTATCAACCACAATAATAAGAATGACGTCTCGGCTGGACTATCTGGAGGTGGCTTCCAAGACGGTGAGATCTGCCTAGCACAGGCGTACAAGATCTCCCCGCCCTATCTCCCCGGGCCCATGAGGTCAGGGCGCTGGCCACTTCCGCAGCGTTCCAGCACTCTGTCCCCTTGCGCCATCTACTGGAGGCAGCCTACTGGCGTTCTGAAAATCCCTTTATAAACTTTCATTTAAGAGATATCCGCATGACCAGGGCTGATGGTTCTAAAGGGATCTCTTTGTGGCGGCTAATGCAGCTATATCGGTTAATCCCAAGAACCACTAGGGCACTCGGCCCCCCTCTGATTCCTTTAATTTTGCTATGGTCTGACATGGAATAGTATATGACGCCAAAGTGGGGAGTTTTATTATACTCCCTGTTTGGTTAGTATACTTGCCATGTCAGACTCTGCTGCCCACCCTACCTTCCCCTCTAACGCCAAGGTTCTCAGGGTTACCTTGCACACAGGCCTTAAGTTGGTGATCTGTGGTGCCTGTTCTGATCCAATGTGCACAAGACGTTTTCTGCCACCAGCATGGTTGTGCATGAAGAGCAGTGCCATTTAATCTTTCCTTCGACCTTTCCTTTTCTCCTGTCATCATCCCATCGTTTCCTCGTTCTATCTGCTATCCCTTTCATTGGGCCTTCCGTTCGTGGTCTTGCCATTTGTCCACACTTCAGTGGTTTTCATTTTATGTGTACAACCCTCCCAACTGTCCTGTCAACGTACACGGAGGATGGGGGAAGGAGGCGGGGGACTAGAGTCAAGAATAAGAACTGTTCTTTTTGGGGACTTCACATTGAGTCAGACTATGATCCATTCACCATGACTCGACTTGAGTCCAGTTTTAAAGAAGGGCAAATCCAGTTAAGCGCATTCCTTGTATATCTAAATGACTGATCTTTTGGGGATGTTGAACCTTATCGAATGCCTTTGAAAAGTATATAATTAGGTCAAATCTGGTTTCCACGGTCAACCGTCAGGTGATGAATGCTAGTATTCGAACCCTTGACCTACCCAGAAACGAAAGAGTCAAGAATTTTGGCCTACTAACATGCCCAGCCCGACCACGGCATTGGCACAAGTTGAGGACATGATTTTAAAGTGTAGGGTATTCAGTCGCACCCTTTCCCCTGCACCCCACTGTTGCTTATTTGCTGGCAGGGATTTGAAGCAGGCTTCCGACCAGTGGGGCTGTCTCCAAGAAAGGATTCTAATGTCATTATTGGAGGGGGGATTCAGAGATCAAAGGTGATCGGAAATCTGACGAATTGGCGGCTCTAACATGCCAAGAAGGGATTGCTTTCTTTGTCGTGCTTGCCTGTTGAGATAAGAAAGTTGAGAGGGATGACCACTCTGTAAATGTTTGCCCCTCTGATCTTTATAAATTGAGCAGCCCATCTTTAGAACCGTCTGTCTTTCGCTCGCTCGCTCACTCTCTTTTTCTTTCTCATCATCATCATCATCAATCCTTACTTGGGTGGGAAAAAAAAGGATATATGGATATTGAATGAAAGATAACGGTGGATCCAAGAAGTTGTTGCAAAGATATACGCTGTGGAGTGTGCATGCGTTAACCGTGTGTGTACACTCGTGCGCATGTGTGGAGGAAAGTTGAGGGTGGGTGAGAATGAATGAATTTACTGGACTATGACAATACGTGAAAAGCATTACTGAATGGACAAAGAAGATGAGTGAGTTTACTGGGATATGTTAATACAAGGCTTTGCTGAATGGACATTGAAGATGAACGAGTTTACTGGGATATGTAAATACATGAAAGGCTTCTTTGCTGAATGGACAATGAAGACATTATGTCACGCTTTCGTTAATAACCCTAAATTCTAAGCTTTACCCCCACCTAAATTCTGAGCTTTAACACCATCCCTCTCCACCCCATCCATCCACCCCACTTTTCTCCACCCCGAGGACTGACCAGCGCACCGGGCTAATACGTAGTTCAGATCTCTGCGAAGCCGTTTCCGTGAAACCCTAGTCTTAAATCCTTATAAATTTGTTTATCCATCAGCTGCGCAAGTACTGTGCATTGTAGTCTCGTAACTTAGCTGGTGGTCCATCAACTTGTATATGCACGTGACACATTTATGAAACAATCTGAATCTCTCTCTCTCTCTCTCTGTCTCTCTCTCTCTCTCTCTCTCTCCTAGTTTATTTGGAAGATTTGTTAGATTTGTTACTTACTCCTAGTTATTAGGAAGATTTGTTGGCAATACCCCTTTAAGCCTTCAACATACACACACACACACACACACTGTCCAGTCTAGACGGCATGATTTGCCGTGAAAACTGACATAATTTGGCTCACATCACCGAAAGTTGTGTGAAACAAGTTTAATGCCAGTTGATCTGATTTGAATTTGCCTCTCTCCCCATCTGTTACCTGCTCCCATCCTCGTTGCCTTTCCACTGATGACAATACTTCTCTTTTCTGGTTCTTTTTCTTCTCCTCCTCCTCTCCTTTTTTTTTTTTTTTTTTTTTTGTTTTCTTTCCTGTCGTTTTCTTGCCTTTCTTTCCTTCCTTTTTTTTGTTGTTGTTGTTGTTTTGGGTTCTTTTTTGTTGTTTTTTTCCCCAGCGGAAGAGATTGGCACAGGAACTCGTGCACACTTACACTTCAAGGTAAGCGAATCGGAGCCGGAATGTTTAGCTAGGAAGACATGAGTTATGTCCCTTGTGCCAGTCCCCACATCCGTCCCCCACACGAAGTCGATAGGGAAATAAGTTGTTGAAATAGATAAATGACTCATCGATAAATAAATGAATAAATAAGTGAAATAGAAATGAAAAGATAGAGAGTGTTTACAAACAGAGAGAGAGAGAGAAAACGGTTTCAGTTTCATCTAAGATTTGACTGCGGACGGACTACTGGTCCAACTACGCTATACTACATCTGCTCAAGTTTCGAGACCTCTCAGAGCAGGATTTACAGTCGAGGGATAAATGAATTAATGACTAAGATGATAGGATTTAACACGAGAGTTTCGTGGATACGACTTAGCAGCCGTCTGACCTGCGAATTTGCCCAACGCACTGGTCGGACCTTGGAGACTTAACAAACATTGTCTGCGCCGCGGGCGCGCGTATGTTTGCACATACATGCGGACACATTCATTGAACAAGCTAGAGCGCATGCGGCGCGCGCGCGCGCGCGCGGGCGTGTGGGCGCGCGCGCGCATGCAGACACCCTATGCACCGCGCGCGACACAACGCATTCAGCGGCACGTGCGCGCGCGCGCGCATTTGGCATATTTAGGAAACATACAAGGAAACCGAGATCAGAATACCATTCCCCGCACTCACCCTTTATCCTCTTCTTCTTTCCCCGTTCTCCCGCACCCAACTCACGGCTCTTTCCTCTTCTTTTCTTCTAGCAGTCCATGCGCTTCCTTTGTTGTACCCAGTGTATAAATCCATTCGTTGTGTTGTAACTACAGGAACCACAACCCCCGCTGTCTTTCTAATGTTGCTGAATATTAATTGCTGATGAAAATGGATGATAATAGAGAGTAATGGTTACTGGAGATGTAGATAAATGAATAGAAAGATAGACGTGATACCAGAGTAGCTGGAGGCAATTCAGGTACTTATTGGCATATAACAATAAGTGATGCTGATGGTCGATGGTTAGAAACAAGTTAATGGATATTGTTGTTGAGTGATATTTGTATACATGTAGTACCTATGCAAAATCATGATGGGTGAGATAGACAGCTCTTTTCCCATGGTGTCAATGGGTGACTTTGCTGGGATATAGTAAGGTTGACAGGAGGCACTGAAGGATGAATTTGATGAGGTATGTAGGAAGAGTGATGCTGATGGGGTGGGGCCGGTGCACATTGCTGATGGATGGAACTGGTGAATGAGACTGATAAATGACATGGCGAACAATGTGATAGAAGATGTTAAAAAGACGGACGGTGTGGAAGATTGTTTTGATAAGATGATATTGTCTAGAGAGATTGAAATGTGATATTGATTGAGGATGGTGATAGGTTGAAAAAAAAAAGAAAGTGGGTCACAACACATGTGTGTGTGCGCGCGCGCGCCGTTCGTTCGCTCACGCGCGCGTGCGCGCGGGCGCGCGCAGGGTCGCGCGCGCGCGCACGCACACATACACACACCACACACACACACACACACACACACATACAAATACTTTTTCTCCTCCCTCCCTCTCCCTGTCTGTCCCTCTCCTTTTCTAAAAAAATAAGTTAACTATCCAGTGGAGGGCGTTATTTTTTTTTTCTTTATTGCCAACAGATAGATGATGCATTGTCATTGTATGAACATGTATTGACTAATGTCATGAGTGTCTTTCGTGTTGTGTTGTATGACATGCATTCAGTAGCCTACATGTCCAGTTTTGAAGGGCGAAGTCGATGGGCGACGTTGATATGCACTGTGAAAGATAGTGTGGATCGGGAAAGTGGATCGCCTTCATTGATAGAAGTGATTTTGTTTGTATTTCTAATTGTTATCTTTATACCTATAATGGTTCATGTGTGATTTTTTAAATTTCTGCCTGTCTTATTCTGTTGTATCACTATGTAAGTGAATATTAGAGGTGATAACGATGGCGATTTTCATGTGTTGACATTGAAAAGGAACATTGAATTCTTTGGAAACATGGATAGCCTTAGGCACCGGTGAGTTCATTTTTTGACCCCACTTTGTTTTTTCTCTCTTAAGCTTCTCGGTTTCCCTGCCCCTTCTTGCATATCTACCCCCCCCCCCCCCCCCCCCCCCCCCCCCCCCCCATTCCCCCCCCCCCCCCCCTCCTCCATTCCTGTTTGATCGCCGATCCATTGGCCAAGTTTACATCGGTTTTCTTTCAGCGTTCTTCATTAAAAAAAAAAAAAAAAGTGAGGGGGGGGGGGGGGGGGGGGGGGGCACGTGCGGTGCATGATCCCCCCCACCCCCCCCACCCAACCCCTTACATCACACTCCGTGCGTGACAAACAATAAGTTGTATCGGACCTTTTTAAGGCGTATCAGCTGAGCAGTATTAACATTACATTGAACTCCATGTAAACGCGAGTCCGCGTGGCGCTGTTCCACACCCCATCGACATCCAAACGCCCGTGTTCTGTTTCGCGGTGGCGCGCGCGTGGCGCGCGCGCGGGTGCGCGCGCGCGCTCGTGCTGATGCGGGTGATCGCGGGCGCACGGGCGGAAATACCTGTGTGTGTGTGTGTGTGTGTGTGTGTGTGTGTGTGTGTGTGTACATATATATATTTTTTTCCCATTAGGTCAGGTTTGTTCATTCTTTCTGATACCCTATTGCCTTTACATGTTGAGTATCATCACGCTTTTTCTTCTTCTTCTTCTTCTTCTAAGCGCCTTCTGCTTGCCTGGGTTGGTCAAGCAATTTTTGATTTAAATTGGAATTAAATTCTTTGCTACATAGTATCGTAGATTTACTGCAATATGCAGTTGTTTACTTCTATGTATTTGTTAATGTTCGTGTTGTTTTTCTTGATTGTTCATTGGATAGATGTAAGTGGCACAACTGAATTGTATTTGTACATGCTCTTGCTTTTTTTTCCCTAATTATTTATTGGTTGGATGTATGTGGCATGACTGAAAGCAAAAGGCACACCCTGATGAGTGAAGAGACGAAGCGTAGAAAAAAGACAGTCAAGGCGCAATGGATTCTATAACAATATCATCTTTGAATTGCCAAGGTCTTGGAGGATACTCAAAAAGAAGGATGTATTCCATTTTTTAAAGACAAAAACAGCACTCTATTTATTTTCTACAAGATACTCATTTTACAAGTAAATTAGAGCGCCAGATAAGAACTAATGGGGTTATGAATGTGTATTTGCTTCCAACAATTCTTGATCAAGAGGAGTTGGAATACTATTCATAATAACTTTGAATTCAAAATAAAGAAAACTATCAAAGATGCACATGGTAATTATATAATAGTAACTATCAATACAATGGGAAAAAACTTAGTATTAGCTAATGTCTATGGACCAAAAATGATGAACCGTCCTTCTTTGAAAATATAAGATTAAAAATAGAAGATTTAAATGCCCCCAATATAATAATGGCAGGGGACTGGAATTTGGTCCTTAATCCCAGCATAGATTATCACTATTATAAACATATTAACAACGCCTGCGCACAGGAAGAAGTTAAGGAAATTATGTCAAGATTAGAGCTAGTCGATATATGGGAGAGAGTTGAACCAGAAAATGACGAGGCGATATACCTGGAGAAGACCAAAACCATTTCAACAAAGTAGGCTAGATTTCTTTTTTTACTGTCCGACACGTTAATCACTTACATAGAAGATGCTCATGTTTCGTTCGGATATAGAACAGATCACTCTTTGATATACATAAATATTGTTTTTAAAAAAGAAGAGAGGTGTAAAGGGTTCTGGAAATTTAATTCTTCCCTTTTAAGAGATAAGCAGTATGTAAATCTGGTGAATGAAACAATTGAAGAATCAAGGAACAATATGCATTACTGCCTTATATAAAAAAACTCTGTCAGTAAAATCCCGCATGATCAAATTCAGTTCTCGATTTCGGACCAATTATTTTTAGAAACACTAATCATGGAAATAAGAGCAGAAACAATTACATTCAGCATTCGCAAAAAACAGAAAAAGTAATGAAAAAGAAAAAGAAATTGAAAAGGAATATACAAGACCTGGAAAGTAAAAATTGCTTAACAGAAACAGACCTGGAGATCTTAAAAAATAAAAAGGGGCAGCTCAGTGAGTTAAGGAAATCGAAAATTGACGGAATAATAATACGATCCAGAGCCAAATGGGCATCTTATGGGGAAAAAATAAGCAAATATTTCTGTTCACTTGAGAAAAGGAACTTCGTAAGCAAAAGAATGCTTAAACTAGTCACGGACCAAGGAACAACTTTGACAGAAACGGATGATATGTTAAAAGAGACAAAGAACTATTATGAAAATTTATACGCAGAAAAGGAAATATTCGATATTGAAACTGGAAAATATGTAGATAACCTACCAAAACTAAGTCAGTTAGAATCTGAACAATTGGAGGGATTAATCACGTTAGAAGAAGCTACCAAAGTCCTAAAAAAAGATGGAAAATGATAAGAGTCCTGGAACAGACGGCATGACGGTAAACTTCTTTAAATTTTTCTGGAGACAATTAGGAGATTTTGTTGTCCGTTTCTCTAAATGAGGGATACAGTAATGGAGGAATGTCTGTAACACAAAAAGAAGGAATAATAATTGGTCTTCCGAAAGGAGAGAAACCGCGAGAATACTTGAAGAACTGGAGACCTATCTCACTTTTAAATGTAACGTACAAAATTGCTTCAGCTTGTATTGCAAACAGAATAAAAAATGTTCTACCAAAGCTCATAAACGAGGACCAGACGGGCTTCGTTTCCAGAAGATACATAGGAGATAGTTTACGAACAATATACGATTTAATACATTATTTAGAAGTGAATCGCTTACGAGGGTTATTAATTTCTGTCGACTTCGAAAAAGCATTCGATTCAGTTAACTGGTCATACATGAGTAAAATTCTGGCTGCATTCGGATTCGGAAAAGGTATCAACGATGGATAGCATCTTTTTACGATACGATAAAAGTCTTACGTGATAGTGAATGGGAAAGTGTCTTCAAGTTTCATACTTGGAAGAGGTTGCCGTCAAAGGACCCTATATGCCATATCTATTTGTTTTGTGCGTAGAAATACTAGCGACCAAGATAAGGCAAGACCCCGATATCAAAGGCATAAAGATAGAAAACACAGAATCAAAATAAATCAGTTTGCAGACGACACTACCTTTACGTTAGAAGGAGATAAGAAATCATATGAAAAACTATTTAGAAACCTTTATGAATTTCAGCAAATATCTGGACTCAAATTGAACTATGAAAAAAACGTTAAATGTTTGGTTAGGTACAAAGAAAAATTCCACGAAAACATATTTTACCCAACTATAAAATGGAATGGAACCCCTCAGAGTTCAAAATTCTAGGACTGTGGTTTACGAATAGTCTATCAGATATGACGGAAATTAATATGAAATCCAAATTCGCAGAAGTCCAAAACCTGTTCAAAATATGGTCAAAAAAAGAATAATAACACCATTAGGTAGAGTAGCTGTGCTCAAATCTTTAGTGCTATCAAAACTGGTGTACTTATGGATCCTCTTACCGAATCCTCCTCCTGATTCCCAGATCGCTTCATTACAGAAAATGTGTTTCAAATTTGTTTGGAATAACAAAAATGATAAAATTAAAAGAAAATACTCAATACATAATATACATAAAGGAGGGATCGTATACCCGACCTGAAAATATATATCAGCTTCTTAAAAATCGCCTGGATACGGAAGGTGTACATGCACGACCACAAGTGGAAAATAATATTACATTCATTATGTCCCGAAATAGGTATCATTGACGCATATGGCCCTGACAGATTTGTTGAAAGTAATGTTATAAACAGATTTTGGAAAGGCGTCTTTCAGTCGTATCAAAGATTCTGCAAACAGGTAGAATTAACTGAGAGTACAGATTTAGCCACTGAACCCTATTTTTGTAATGAAAAGTTCAAAGTAGGAGAAAAAAACCGTTCTTTTACAAGAAATGGATGCGGAACAATATATTTCTAGTTAAACACATTTACTCGATGAGGATGGTAACTTTCTAAGTTGCCATGAACTGTGTCGGAGAAAATGGGCTTTCATATCAATTTTCTAACTCATTTAAGTTGCGTGCGTTTCGATCAAAGCTTATACAAAGAAACGAAGATTGAAATTAGATAGTAACATTGGTAATGATAAAACTTTAGCACTTCAAAAAATTTGTAGTATTAATAAAGGATCACGTGCTTATTACGATATTATGGTGGAAGCCAATGAGGTTCTTAACATTAGTGCATTTATCAAGTGGGAACAATGTCTTAATATACCAATTGATTGGGTAGAGGTACTGAAAAGGATTAAGAAAATTAAAGAAACAAAACTGAAATGGTTCCAAATTAAGATATGCCACAGAATTCTGGTAACAAATAGTGTGTTGAAAAGTATGCAAATTATTGATAGCGACAAATGTAATTTCTGCATTAGAGAGAAAGAGACTCAATTAATCACTATCTGTGGGAATGTGAGTTTTACCCGTATTTTCTGGAAAGACCCTGAAAGGGTTCTGCAAGTTAACTGTTCACACACTGTGTAAGATTATCCCTTAACGTGGAGAGATTATATTGTTTGGTACGGATGAGAAAAACAAAACCGACGATATGCTAGACCTGATATTTTAATGGAAAACATTTCTTATATAAATGTAGAATTAACAAGACAAAACCTAATATAAACATATTTTTGAAGGAGCTGGACTATAGACATAAGATGGAGAAATATATGTCCTTAATGGAGATGAATTATGCAACGTACTTAACAAAAATGGTCACCTTATAAAAAAAATACTAGGGAACTAATGGTTACATTATGTATCATATGAAGGTATGCGCAAGGGTGTGTGTGTGTATGGGTATGTGAGTGTATTATGTTAAAAGTACTGTATACTCTTTTTTCCTATTTAATCTCGGCCACAACCTGGGTACACAGGATTAATGCCAGTTATTAGAATTTATTTGGCATGTGTGCCCGTGTAAAAAAAAAAATGCATGTACATTTGTATGCGTTAAATATGTGTAACTATGGATCAATGTATTGATTTATGTATGTTAGTTGTCCATTATGTATACTTATGCGTGTTTGCATGTGTGTACACGCGCGCGCGCGCGTGTGTGTTTCTATGTGTGTGCATGTGCCAGTGTACACGGTGTGTGCGTGCATGTGTGTGTGTGTGTGTGTGTGTGTGTGTGTGTGTGGATGGAGTGGTCCGTGGGCTTGTGTGAGTATGCTCATGCATGCATGTGTACATGCGTAGGTGTGTGTACATTTATGTGTAAAGGCATGTATGCCTGCGTATAAGGTTGTGCAAGGATGTGTGTGTGTGTGTGTGTGTGTGTGTGTGTGTGTGTGTGTGTGTGTGTGTGTGTGTGTGTAACAACAACAACAACAACACCAGTAGTGATAATTATGGTGATGATTTGTGGTGAAAATATGAATAAAATGATGATTATAAATACTTATTGGGATGAAAACGTTAATGCTAATGATAATGCTATAATATTATTAATGATAATAATAATAATAGTAATGCTAATAATAGTAACGCTAATGCTAACAATAATAATAATAATGACACTACCACTACTACTACTACTACTAATGATAATAATAATAATAATAGTAGTAATAAAATAATGATAATGATGATGACGACGGCGACGACGACGACGATGATGATGACGATGGTGATGATGATGATGAAAAAAGAAGTGAACTTAGAAAGCATATCACACAGAACTATAAGTAAGATAATGAATGAATTCGCAGAGATTCCATAACTTTTTAACCCCCCCCCCCCCCCCCCCCTCCACACACACACACACACACACACACACACGCGCACACATACTCCTTCCCTCCACTACAGCATGTGGAACACATGACATATGCAGTTACGCCAACCATCTACCGCCGCCACCGCCCCCCACCCCACATGAGCACGTGAGCCTTTGGATCGCTCAAAAGATAACCACCTTCTTCTCTCCATTTCTCAACACCTGCACACACCCACAAGGATCCAAA
>JADBJO010001635.1:5000-7500 GCA_016801955.1 Conus betulinus
TCTTCTTGCCAGTGATGTTCTTCTCTGCCAGTATAGTCTTCTTGCCAATGATGTCTCTGCCAGTATAGCCTTCTTGCCAGTGATGTTCTCTGCCAGTATAGTCTTCTTGCCAATGATGTTCTCTGCCAGTATAGTCTTCTTGCCAGTGATGTTCTCTGCCAGTATAGTCTTCTTGCCAATGATGTTCTCTGCCAGTATAGTCTTCTTGCCAGTGATGTTCTCTGCCAGTATAGTTTTTCTTGCCAGTAATATTCTCTGCCAGTATAGTTTTCTTGCCAGTAATGTTCTCTGCCAGTACAGTCTTCTTACCAATGAGGTTCTCTGCCAGTATAGTCTTTTTTTTATTTTTTTTTTTTTTTCAGTTGAACAAAATTCGCACACAAATGTGTCATCATTCTTATTATACATGGGGTTGATCATGTAACACATACACAATGTCAAAATCTAGTACAGTACTTAACAAAACATTTTATGTAAAACTTAGTTCTCTTGTTAACCATACAAACTTGCTCGGCATTTCATTAGATTATAGTCATTTTATATAATAGTTGATCGCAAATAAAAGGCAGAACTGTAGTAAGCTGTCCACATACCGTTATGAATATATAATTGGACACGCGTAATCATAGATCAGTCATCTTCTGGTCAATGTTGACTTAGTTCAACCAGAGCTAATATAAAACCATACATCGTTTGGCAAAAAAATGTGTACTTGTGTGTATATAGTACATGACTTCTAATAACAACGATAACACAAAACCTTTTGTAGCAGTATTTTACTTTTTTTTGGTCTTAATCAGTTTGTATCAAAGTTGTGTATGATGCCCATTTCAGTACAAATTCATCAATTATTGCATAGAAGTGTTGAATACACATTTGTCTATCTCATAAGCTTCTTTTAAATCTCTTAGGAATAATTGAAGTGTTGGATTTACTTTTCTTATTCTGCATTATAAATAGTATACTTAGCAAGTAATAAGATGTGAAGAAAACAGTTGTCTGTTTTTGTTTTGTTGTCATTTCCCAAGAGTACTAGTAACTGATTTAGTTCCAATCACAATTTTGCACATTTTACTTTTATATACTCTGTACATTCTGTCCAAAAAACTTTGCACATGTTGACATTCACACAAGTAGTGCAAAATGGAATCTTTAACATCTTCACAAAAGCTACACTTGTTGTTTTCTGTTACTATCATATCTGTTAGAATTGAATTTGTCACCAAAACCCGATAATTAATTTTTTATTTGAAACCACTTTAACCTTATTTCTTTTATTCTTTTTGTTTCCATGAAAATATTTGCCCGAGGAATTTCCATTTGCAGAGTTCTTTACCATCCCCCACATGCATTAGGTAACACTGGTTTACCCATCAGTATTTCATAAAACATTTTTGTTCCCTTGGGAGCATGAATCATTTGGCTAAATGCTTTGTGGTGTCAGTTCCTTCGTTACTGTTGTTTTTCTAATTTTATTGCCTTTTTTCTCAAGAATTCTCTAATAGAACTTACACAGCCAAAATATTTCAGTCTTTGAACTTGACGTTGCACGATGTTTTGGAACTCATTAACATTCATGAATGCACCATCCTCTTTTAGTTAATATTTTACATAGAAAACATCTTCTGTCCACTCATCAAAACAGAATTCATTTCCATCATCCTGAACTTGTTATTGTAAAACAGGGGTTCCATCAGTATGTCTTTATTGTCGTATAAATCTATTTTTTCAAAAAAATTCTATATAGCTCTTGAAAACATCTCTCCAAAACAAATTTATTGGGCGACCTCCAATTTTAAGTACCAAAGACCCATACTCCTCTAGCATTTCAACTTGTGGGCATTCTTTAATCAGAATTTGTTTCCATTTTTGCACTAATGTCTATGCATAGCACTTCTTTCACCATGTTAGTTTTAGTGAATTCATAAATTATGCTATGTGAGGGATTTTAATTTCCACCATTTCGTATATCTTGTGTTGCTACATTCCTTTTAACTTGATCCCTTTTTTTTTATCCCATACGAATTTAAAACATTTTTTGCAGTTGTTGAACTATGTTGTCAGGTGGGTTTGGGAGCATGATCCACAAGTAGGTTAATTTTGACAATATAACTGATTTAAGAATAGCTATTCTTCCAAGGGGTGTAGTTGTTCTTTTCATCCATATATTGAATAGCTTTTTAGGTTCTTGAAACTTTTCTGTTAAGTTTAGTTCTGCTACATTGCTTAGATCATTTGTAAACCAAAGGCCTAAGATTTTGAATTTTATGGGGTTCCAGTCATTTTTTGAGATTGGGTAAAAAATCTGCATTCACTATTACATTTATTTCCTATCCACATATTGCAAGTGTTTTTCATAATTTAGTTTTAATTCTGATGTACATTCAAACTCTTGGAGCATTTTAAAAGTTGTTTCGTATGATTTTTCTTTTCTCCTTCTAGATATAGCACTGTGTCGTCTGCAAATTGACTGATTTTACATTGCGTGTCTGACAGCTGT
>JADBJO010001635.1:12500-15000 GCA_016801955.1 Conus betulinus
ACAGAAATTATTCCTTAATGTTAAGTCATGTTGGACTTACACTTTCATTGTGTAATCCTGTGGTCAAATTCATCTTGTTGTTATGTATAAGAGGACGACTTCAAATGAGTACAGGAGCACTGAAGACCAGAAACGTTCCCTGTATTGGACTTTCTCATTTATATAGAACGGAATCTGAGAGATGACGTAGCCCTGGCGGACTCCCAGATTTCAATGGAAGATACTGCTCTGTCTTTGTCGAGTATTAAGGACTCTTCTTTATGAGGTTATTACCCACGGCAAAATTTCTGATAACAAACTACAATCTTCATGTCAAACATGGTCGAACATTTCTTAAAGCTGACGACGAGGTGGTAATGAAAATATGTAGATATATAATGAACATGAGTGCATCTTTAAAAGTTTTATGGAACTGAAAACTTTTACGGGATTCCATGTCAGCTCCCACTGTTCGTCACACCACCTCTCTGTATGTCTGTCTGTCTGTCTGTCTGTCTGTCTGTCTGTCTGTCTCTCTCTCTCTCTCTCTCTCTGTCTGTCTGTGTCTCTGTCTGTCTGTCTGTCTGTCTGTCTGTCTGTCTGTCTGTCTGTCTGTCTCTCTCTCTCTCTCTCTCTCTCTCTCTCTCTCTCTCTCTCTCTCTCTCTCTCTCTCTCTCTCTCTCTCCTGTCGATGTATGAGAAAACTAAATTCTATAGGTCTTTCAATGTTTTGGAAACTATTTGACACACACAATCCAGCCTGTTCTAACATAAGGCGCAGAAGTTTAGGACATTTACGTGAATGAGCAAATGGAAACTACACAAATTGCTTTCAAATGATTCATTAATATACCTTTGCATACCTCTAATAGAAAGTGTCAGGGTAAAACTGGTCGATTTCCTGTATATATTAAAACTGTTGTTAAATGTTTGAAGTATTGGTGCGACTATTGAAAATATCAATGACAAGGGTAAATAAACAGGCATATTGCATGACACTAAATCAGAATTAGGTCTTCAGAATTGGGCATTTGAAATAAAGAGAGCTCTATCTGTATATGAATTTGGCATCGTATGGATGACTCCGACGGTTGTTGTTGACGAGGTCAGTTGTTTTTTTTTTTTTTTTTTTTTTTTTTTTTTTTTTTTCAGAGTTTAAAGATAGGTTGGTTGCGTGCCATGTACACGATTGGCATAGTAACACGGAATAAAGTGACAAGTATGAGTTTTATCACTCATTTAAAGATCGTTTTCAAGCCGAGAACTATCTCACATCAATTTCTTGTAAGCGTTTTAGAGATGTGTTCGCTCTGTTTCGAACAAGAACCCTGGGGTTGAAAGCAAGAAAAAGATGGTTCATGCACGCAGAGGTGATCTGATGTGTCCATCATGCACAAAAGAAATTCAAGACGAGGAGCACGTCGTTTTTAGATGCCCAGAGTATAATTAATTTAGAAATGATTGCTTTGCCTTTAAGTCCTTTTTCTGCCAAACTGAAAACCTTTTTTTTTGGTATTTTATCCTCTGAAAATGTAGACATTGTAAACTCATTTGCTGAGTTTGTGGCGGAAGCTTTTCGATCTAGAGAGAGAAAGAGGAGAAAAAAAAAAAAAAAAACTTAATATGTAGGTTGTGTTTGTACATCATGATTATGCGCTAAGTGGTTTATTGTGATGAGAACATTGTTTGATGAATGGTATTTTCTTTATTTTCTATTTATTAGTATTGTTTAACTGTTTTCCTCGTGTACATTTCTTTTGACTCGTATTTCTATTGCTGGCAAAGTTTGGCAACGCTACGGGAGAACTGCGCACGCACACTCCCTTGGAATAAGGGTTGGTTAACTACTGTCAATAACGCAATGTCATTGTCACCCAGCCGCCATGGCGAAGTGGTTAGCGTCGCGGACTCCCGGCTGGGAGGTCGTGGGTTCGAATCCCATCAGAGTCATGTGGGTCTTTCTGCCCCGACCGGCTCCGACCCATATTTGAGTTTGTTGCGGACTCAGTTGGGAAGACTGGGACCACACAGTCGAGTTTCATCCACTTAATGGATGAATTTCCTGAGCAACACTGCAGGCGCCTGTATCTCTTGGGCCTGGTTAACGCCGGGATATATTATGAAAGGAAGCGTAGAGTACAGCCCTGTCATGTAGTCTCAGACCGAAATGATAATCCGTAGCATCATCATAATCATCCTCATTCTCATTGATCAGCATAAAAAGAGTTTTCAGTTCTGTGGCCCTTCATGCCCTGCTCTCATGGTGACCTCAATTTCGATGTCCTCTCCACGTTTTGTGGCCTTGGTTTGGTTCCGTCGGGATCACCGATATCGGCGAGTCTATGGGGGCTGTCGTTGGACGGACGTGGTGGTGCCCTCCGGAGGGAGAGCTCACTCACGCCGGCTCCGCGACTAAGCAATTATTGTCGTCAGTAGGGGGCTTAGTAGGGTGTGTCCTGTGTATGTTAGATCAGAACAGGCGCCACTGAACATCACTGAAGTGACTCGGCAGCAGTGCAGT
>JADBJO010001635.1:20000-25000 GCA_016801955.1 Conus betulinus
AGAGAGAGAGAGAGAGAGAGAGAGAGGAGGAAAGCAGTTATTCCTCAATGTTAAGTCTTGTTCGAACTCTTCGACATTAATCCCAAGCCTTTCATTCTAGCTTTTCTATGCACAGCCACACCCTGTGAGATTCCCCCCCCCCCCCCACCCACCCACAGCCTCAGTCCAAGTAGTCCACAGAGAGAGCAGTCAACATCAACTCATCATGTGGCATACAATGAGAACAGACAATGCATGGATACTGAGCCCCTTCGGAGGCGTCTAGCGAAGCCCGTTCTTTGCCTGCATGAGGTAGGAGGACTCCACCGAGTAACCTCCCTTATTGACTACAATCAGTGTTTAGTTGCGGACTCCGCTGTGAACGACCCGTCCCTCGCTGGAGGGGGAATCCACAGGACTGGATTGTGTGTCCCCCCAGGCTTGCAAATCACGCGTGGGGATCACTCAGCCTTGCACGGGGGCTGGTCGGTACCAAACCAACCCAGATTGTAGTTAAAATCCCGGTGGGAGGAACCTCATGCCCATCCTCTAATTCTTCAGTTGATGAGGCTAATTATCTTTTTTTTTTTTTTTTCCCGGATGATCTTGACTGGCTGATGCTTTTGATTTGTTCTCTTTAGTTTAAAACGCGTGTGAATAGGTAAGCAAATAGAAAGACAGAACATGTGCTATTCACACACACACACACACACACACACACACACACACACACACACACACACACACACACATGATGAGAGAGAGAGAGAGAGAGAGAGAGAGGAGAGAGAGAGAGAGAGAGAGAGAGAGGTATGTACATGTCTATCTATAGGCAGACACGTGTGTGTGTGTGTGTGTGTGTGTGTGTGTGTGTGTGTGTGTGTGTGTGTGTGTGTGTGTGTGTGTGTGTGTGTGTGTGTGTGTGTGTGTGTGTGTGTGTGTGTGTGTGTGTGTGTGTGTGTGTGTGTGGTGTGTGTGCGTGATTTTAACGTTAATCAACCTCTAGAAGACATCTCTGCACTGGTGATCACAAGTAATAAATATAAACTGCTCATCTATGATAAAAAAAAAAATCCTCAGAATTGTCCTCAATAAACTTTGCCATGTCTTTTGCCTTTGTTTATAGCATCTGCTCCGTCTTGATTGTTTCATGAATTGTCTCCCCACTTTCAGTCTTATTTATTTGTTAATTTACGCTATTTGTATTTTTAACCGTATTTTTTTCTTTCTTTTCTGTGATTTGTGTCGATTGAACATGAGCGACATCGTGTGCTAATATAGATTAGGAATGTGCCTGTGGGCAAATGCTTCGTCCGCACGTTATTCGTTTGTTCTGGTGCTGCATGCCTTAAATCACCAGCATGGTAAAAACAGCACCGAGGGGAGATATCTCATAGAGTTTTCAATAAAGGTGTCCCTGTTCAAAACACAGCAAGGTATCTTTCGGTTCAGGGACAGCTTCTTCCTGACAAATGCTGAGACGGGGTTTGTTGGAGCAATAAACGTAATGACTTGCGTATTTGTTCGGCTTTTATGTAAAACATCAAGGCGCTTTCTCATTAAATTCACTTTGATCCCTGATTTGATGAAAAGCCAAGGGAGAGAAATCAGGTTTGAAGGGGAGTGAGCGGTAATGGTTTCTGTGAAGATGCGATCCCAGCATGTTAGCTTAAACCAGTGTCCATGTTCTTCTTCTTTTAAATTTTTTTTTTTTTCTGTCTGAATGGGTTTAACTACAGCGGGTTTAATGCTTTCACAGGAGCATAATTACAAAAGCATGCATCGGAAGTGAGCTATTCACTGCTAACTGATCAAACAGCGGGAAAAGTCACCTGTTCTTTGGAACAATCAATCGGGATTTCTTTGATGCGCCACTTTGTCCCCCGGGATTCATATTCTGCAATTTCATAACTGTTTTGTATGAATGAGAGAAAAAAAAAGTAAAAAAAAAAATATTCACACACTGCGAAAGAAACACACAGATTACAAAACCCCCACAAACACACACACATGGAGAACGCGTCAATCTGAAGCGGCATCAAAGTGCAGTCTATAAGCAATGCCGGTATCAAGAAAGCAATGACCAGGCGCAGAGGTGTAATACACAGACCAAATATTTAAATGTTTTTTTTGAGATGTATGATGTGCAAGTTAATAATTCCCAGACATTTTCTCTCACCCACCCTTTCCTCTCTCTCTCTCTCTCTCTCTCTCTCTCTCTCTCTCTCTCTCTCTCTCTCTCTCTCTCACACACACACACACACACACACAGATAGATAGATCGATAGATAATTGATCAGCATTACACACACACACACACACACACACACACACACACACACATATATATATATATATATATATATATATATATATATAGAGAGAGAGAGAGAGAGAGAGAGAGAGAGAGAGAGAGAGAGAGAGTGACAGACGGACAGTGGGCAGACAGCTAGACAGAGACTAAAAAACAGAGACTGAGGTAGAGAGACAGCAAGAGAGAAACAGAGAAAGACCAAGACAAAGAGACAGAGCTGGACAGAACACGCAATGAAGAAACTGTTTGATGCAGAAAAAGACAGAGCTGGACAGAGCACGCAATGAAGAAACTGTTTGATGCAGAAAGAGACAGAGCTGGACAGAGCACGCAATGAAGAAACTGTTTGATGCAGAAAGAGACAGAGCTGGACAGAACACGCAATGAAGAAACTGTTTGATGCAGAAAAAACAGACGCTCCGTCCCTGGGCTTTGCCTCGACTTTTCCACCTACGTTATAAGCTGTACAATGAAACAAAGACACACATGCAGACACACACGCACACGCGCACGCGCACTTACACACACACACACACACACACACACACACACACACACACACACACACACACACACACATTCACAGAGAAAGAGAGAGACAGAGAGAGACAGACAGACGGACAGAGAGAAAGACAAACAGACATACAGATAGACACCGAGGAAAAGGCGGACAAGCAGACAAAGAGAGAGAGAGAGAGAGAGACAGACAGACAGACAGACAGACACACAGAGAGACAGACAGTTAGAAGGACAGAGAGAAAGACAGACAGACAGATAGACAGACAGAGAAAGGCAGGCAAGCAGACAGACAGATGAACAGACAGAGAGAGAGAGAGAGAGAGAGAGAGAGAGAGAGAGAGAGAGAGAGAGAGAGAGAGAGAGAGAGAGAGAGAGAGAGAGGTGCATTGAAACAAAACATAAATATCGCACACTATATCAAAGTCAGAGTCACACCCTCAGTGGGGGAACGCTAGGCACCATTTCACAGCGCTGTCTGTTGTGATAAAGACTCCATCCATCCCGTGCCATGAAACCGCCATGATACATGGGTCATAGAAGCCAGCTGACAACACTTCAGTCACACACGCGGCTGTGTGGTGTGGAATAAGCTTTGCGTGGCTTAACTCACGTGTTTTCATGCTTACTTTCCAACCTAAACACAGGAGAAACAAGATAAATATTCCTTCTAACATGTGTGTGTATGAGGAGGGATAGAGAGGAGGAGGGGGAGGGTGGTTGCATGTGAGAGTGCGTTCACTCCATCTTTAATTCGTACCTTTAGCAACGTCCAGAAGACAACTCTGTATTGCTTTGCTTGTTGACTACCAACCGTCAAAAAATAAAGCTGCTCGTTTACGACAAAACAAATTCTAAGAACTCTCCCTAATACAATTATTTTCCTTGTCTTTTCTCCTGTTCTACAGAATCTGCGTCCTCCTGATTAGTTTTAGGCATGGTCTGCGTGCTTTCCCTCACGTTATCTATTTGTCTGTAGTATGGACGTTATGGTTTTTACAAGCGCGCGCGCGCGCGCACACACACACACACACACACACACACACACACACACACACACACACACACACACACACACACACACACAGGGATTTAAATACCAGCCTTGTGTCTTCTCAGAGTATGATTTCTTCTTGTCAGCAAAATGTTTGGTCAGGACAACCTAATCAGCGATGTTTTCAGCCAGGATATTCTTACAAGTAACGTCGGCTGGGACAATCTTCTAAGCAGAAAAAGGTCTTTACCAGGAAAGTCTTCTGACTACTAAATTTCTCTACAGTAAAGCCTTTTTTTTTACCAGCGAAGGTATGTGACAGGACAGTCTTCTTACCAACAACGTTGTCCGAAACAATCTTCTTTACAGCCACGGTCTTTACCAGGAAGGTTTTCTAAGCAGTAAATTTCTCTGCAGCTCAGTTGTCTTACCAGCGAATTTGTGTCTTTAAGAATAGCCTCTAATCAGCGGATTTCTGGGTCAGGAAGGTAGGCATTTTATCAGCAAAGTCTGTGCCATGGCAGTTTTTTGTTCAAGCAAAATTTCATGCCATGACAGTCTGCTATCCAGCGAAGTTCTCCGTGAGAACTGTCTTCCTCTCAGCAATTTCTCTGCCAGAGGTCAGATCTGATCAGTGGAGCTCTGCCTGGTCTTTTTATTCTCAGCGATATTCTCTGCCAGAAGAATTATAACTAGTAAACGTTTCTGCCAGGACGGTTTTGTCTTTGCTGAGGTCTCTGCTAGGATACTGGGATCATTTTCGAGGTTCTCTTTGGGTGCTAGTCTTCCAAACAGTAAAAGTATCTGCCAGGATGGATTCTTACAACTGAAGTTTCTCTGTCAGAACAGTTTATTATCGTTGTTGTTTGTTTCTGTTGTTGCTGTTGTTAAACCAGCACAATTTGCTGCCAAGAACGTCTTCTTACCACAGTTCTCTTAAAGCCTAAATGTTTTACGGGCCAAGTTTTCGTTCAGGATAGTCTGTTTATTATCGAAGCTGGGATTTTTTTTTATTTAAAAAATTTTTTTTTTGGTAAAATTATTAAAGTTCTTTGCCAGTACAGTTTTTTTCACGCACGCACAAAGTGTTGGCACAGGAGAGGGTATGGGAGGAAAGGGTGATTTTTGTGTGCGTTCATAAGGGACTGCACGTCATGAAGAGAGACTGGTGGGTGTGGATAGCGAGAGCAGTGGTGG
>JADBJO010001635.1:35304-37804 GCA_016801955.1 Conus betulinus
ACGCATGATTAGGTACAGAATTATTTATACACAAGTATATACAATTTAGTGCCTCCCCAAACGAAATAAATCCTGCTCTAGCCGATCATTAACGAATATGATGTAGACAGAGAAAAAGGCGTTTCTAAAAACTCCACAACGATTTCATGCTTATGGAGTTGATCCTTCAATACGACGTGGAATTAGTTGCCGTTTTTACAGTACCACGATGCCGATAGAATTACTAATCATTTCCTTTTGCCTTTGTTTGTTTGTTTGTTTATTTTGTTTTTTAATCAGGCAATTCATTTACAAAAATTAGATCATCTTCCTGTTTCAATATCAAGTCGAGAAGAACGCCCTCTTCATTACATTCCAAATGGCGTGTTCGTAAACTGGCGTGGCTGCAGGTCTAGCGATATTTTCTTTCCATGAGGAAGAGAAAAACGACAAGAACTCTTACTGATCAAAGAATACAGAAAAAAAAAACAAAAAACTTACTCTATCACAACAACTCAGTAAACAGGTCACTTCATGGAACCGGTGTGGCACATGGTGTTTAACAATTGTCGTCCACTATCATCATCGTCGTGGCTAATGTCACCATGATAAACTGACAGCAGTCGGAGTAGTTTTAGTTTTTGCTGCCTTTGTTGTTGCAATTCTCATTACATTTTAATCACAGTTTATCGTCACTTTCATCTGCATCATCATCATCATCATCATCATCATCAATCATCATCATCACCATCGTCTTCTATCATCATCTCATCATCATCTCATCATCATCATCATCATCATCCTCGTCGTCGTCGTCGTCCGGTCGTTCTTCTCGTCGTCTTCGTCGTTATCATCATCATCATCATCATCATCATCATCATCATCATCATCATCATCATCATCATCATTATCATCATCATCATCATCGTCAATCATCATCATCATCAATCATCATCATCGTCATTTCCATCTCTTTTTTCCTCTTCGTCGTCATCGGTCATCATCATTGTCGTCGTCGTCGTCGGTCATCATCATCATCATCATCGTCGTCGTCGTCGTCGTCGTCGTCGTCGTCGTCGTCGTCGCCGTCGTCGTCGTCGTCGTTGTCGGTCTCGTCTGTCGTCGTCGTTGTCGTCGTCGTCGTCGTCATCATCATCATCAATCGTCGGCCGTCGCAATGGGCATCATCATTCCATACACATCCTATTCTTGTAGTAATTGACATGTTCGTTGCTGAAATCATTTTTCTGTCTGGTTCAAAGATTCACTTAGGTGTTTTTATAGTATCTCAGACATCAATTTATACAGATTTGTGCTTCTAACCTGGCTAAAAACCTATTCCGTAGCCTGGCTTTCGAACACTCGATACATTAATCCAACCGTGGGAGGCACTTGTGTAAAGGAGGCGTCTCAGTTCTCTGACCTTCTCGTATGTCTTCATTATCAAACCCCATCAACTTTGACGTGACTTCCAGTCCATGCCCAACAAAACAACACCAGAGTCTGAGTCCCTTTAACTTGTCGTTGATTTTGTGTTGTTCCTATTGTTGTTGTGTTTATCATTCTTGTACCCTCGTTTTAGTCGCTAGTATAGTGGAGTGTAGTAGTAGAGTAGTAGTAGTAGTCGTAGTAGCAGTAATATCAGCATTTCTGTCCTATTTTGTTTTAATACCTGATGGGCAAAGCACGCTCTGGGGCTCAGCGTACGTAATGGGCACATCTTCCACAGTTCTCTTACCTGCCTCCCACGAATTGCTAGCCATGGAATGTCCCTGTCAGATGGCCCCATCTGTTACCCAACAATATCTGCCAACCACGTCCACAAGCAACCGCCACAACTAGTGTCGTGACAACCAGACACCGCACTTGAACGGGAGAAACGGTCAGCGCGGGGGTCAGAAACCGAGCGGCTGAGGCCCAATGCAGGTAAAGGCGCCATTATCAGCGGATTAGTGCTATGGAAGAGTGCCACAAGCGCAGGTGAAGATATGTTAGCGAGTGCAATAAATGTGACTGCCTTTGTAAATAGAGCGTGTTTTGTCTTCATTTCTGTCATTGTTGGTGATATCCACCATCACGACTATACGACGCCTACGACGCCTTGGCTGGCAAATGTGATCAACTATTTCAAAGACATGTTCATCAAACGGACAACATATTTTCTAGGTTCCTCAATCTCGTGTTCCATTTCAATGGCGTTTGCATACCCCCCCCCCCCATCCCCCATCCCTGCCTTCCAAAGCACAGCCACATGCATCTCCTTTTCTCAGAGCCTCAGTCCCAGCAGCCTACAGGGAGCAGTGGGTTTTAGACCATCATGAGGCGTCCATACAAAGAGACAGTGCACCTACTGCGCCCCACTGGTGGTGTCTAGCAGTGCCCACTCTAAGCCTACGTCAGCAGAACCTTACCACCTTAGCCCCCTTATTGACTACAATCATGGAATCTATCAAGTGGCGTCGGTCTGCAAATTAAGTCAACTCAGTCACTGACGTATTTGCCAAATTGATGACATATTTTT
>JADBJO010001635.1:47804-62804 GCA_016801955.1 Conus betulinus
CAGCCTTTTTTTTTACCACAAAAAGTTCTTGATCAGGATAGTCTGTTTATCAGGAATTTTTTCTAATTTTCTCACTTAGGATAGTCCCTTTACGACCGTAGCTCTCTGTCAAAGTATTTTCTCCAACCAGCGAAGTTGTCAGCCAGAACAGATATCTTGTAAGAATTGTTCCCTGTCTAGATAGCTTTCTTACCAGTTCTGCTTGGACTTATTTGTCGGTTTGTTTTCCTCCAGTAACCTTATCTGCCAGGGATCTGTTCTGACTAGAACATTCGCCACCAGCATAGCTTTGAGCCAGCAACGTTTTAAGTCAGGATAGTCTTCTATCGGACAGTCTTCTTACCAGTTCCAGTCCTCTATCAGGACAGTCTTCTTACCAGCTCCAGTCTTCTATCCGGACAGTCTTCTTACCAGCTCCAGTCCTCTATCAGGACAGTCTTCTTACCAGCTCCAGTCCTCTATCAGGACAGTCTTCTTACCAGCTCCAGTCTTCTATCAGGACATTCTCCTTACCAGCTCCAGTCTTCTATCAGGACAGTCTTCTTACTAGCTCCAGTCCTCTATCAGGATAGTCTGTCGACCAGCGAAATTTAGTGCCAGGATAGTTTCCGAACGAACCAAGTTCTCCTGACAGAACAGTCCTCTACCAGCGAAAATGTCGGTGCAGGAGAGGGGGGCAGAGAGTGATGGGATGGTCGTTGTGTGGGGTGCTGGTGGGAGGTGTGTGTATATCTGGGAGAAGGGAGTGTGACCCGGAGAGAAGAAGTGGCGTGGTTGCACAGGAATGATCGTGGTGAAGGTGCAATCGTTGGCGCCCAGGTCGGCAGGTCCAGTCTTCGGTCCCATCTTGGTACCGATAACAGTGTGGGTTTCTCTGAAGAGGCGTCTGCTTAATAACAAATCTTTCTCTGCTGGTGCCTCTAAACTCGCCGGGAACTGCGTGGAATCGAACTGAGGGAATATGGGTTCCAGCGTCAGTGATAGTATGGGTCTATCTTCCATCCTCCTTTCATGGTGCCCAGGGGAGCCTCGTCTTGTACTTGTTCAAATTTGAAAAAAAAAATGTTACTAAAGCTCCGGCCCCCCAAAAAAAACGTTGACAAACGAATCACAAGACAACACACGACGCGTTTTGACCTCTTAAGTCTTCTTCAGGCAAAATACACAACACTCAGGACGACGGAAATGAACGAGCAATTTTGCTTTGATTTCAAAAACATCTCATATTCTTGGAGCCATCCTGTCTTGATAGCTCAGAAGTCATGTCAAGTCATACTGTCAGAATGAAGAAATGTTAGGCAGAGATGGACAGCAGACTTTTTTTTTAAGAGAACTGAGAAGTCCCCTCCCGTGGAATGTTCTGACCGTTTTGTATAGTTAAGAGTTCAGCTGAATGCAAAAGGCTACAATCTACGTTTTTAAAATTTTGCATGCATGACATTTTCAGTAGTAGTGGGTTTTTTTGTAGCAGCAGCAGTAGTAGCAGAAGCAGAATTAGAACCATTAGTATCACTGCTGCTGCTGCTGCTGCTGCTGCTGCTGCTGCTGCTGCTGCTGCGACTCCTCCTCCTTCTCCTCCTCCTCCTCCTAATATTACTAGTGATACAACAACAACAACTACCACTTCTTCTACTACTACTACTACTACTACTACTACTACTACTACTACTACTTAATGATATCAGTAGTGGTAGGTAGTAGTAGTAGCAGTGTTGCTGCCTTTATGACCATAGCATAACTGTTCATCATTTTCAGCTGAAAGGCAAACCACGCTCAGGATGACACCAGCTGGTGGAGTACCCACTCAGCCCTGTTCTTCAGACCGAGCAACGACAGACCCAGGAACTGACCCGTCAGCCCATGACCTTGACCTGGGCCAGTTATGGGAGCAGCCGTCACGACAGCACTCCACACACCACACGGCCCTCCCCCCTCGGAAGCCGCCGACATTAATGACCTTGACATGAACCCGGGTCCGGAAACGCCTAGGGGAAGTTGAAAGCGAGGTCAGAGTAAGAGCAGAGATGGAGGGGCTGTTGCCAATTTGGCGACAGGGGGCAGGAGTGAGAGGATGAGTGCCATGGACAGGGGACGATTAGAGAAAGCTGGAGGGGGGGGGGGGGGGGGGGGGTGGGGGTGAAGAGGTGGGGTGGTTGTGGTTGTGGGGGAGATTGATGCTGATGATCGCTGGCGATCACGTTGAAGAGGCCGAAAATGTCAATGACGACAACGACCATGATGGTGATGGTGACGATGACGGTGATGACGTCGACAACGATGACGTCGACGAGGATGTCCCAGATGACAATGTTGTGATTCTCCGTTTGGCTGGGGATTATTCGGCTGTTCTGCAGTCTTCCTTTGGATGGAAGATGTTAAGCAGCGCTGGCTGATATGTATTCAACAACTATTTCAAAGACGATGACGATGATGATGAAGGCAAGGATGGTGATGATGTTGATGGGGAGGAGGAGGATCATGGAGACGATGATGATGATAATAATGATGATGTGATGATAACGATGACGATGATAATGATGATGACGATGGCGATGGTGAGAAGGAGGAGGATCATGGAGACGATGACGACGATAATGATAATGATGATTATTATGAAAATGAGGAGGGAGGAGGAGGAGGAGGATTATGGTGACGATGATGATACTGATAATTATGATGATGATGGTGGTGGTGTTCTGAACATCCATGCTAGTGGTCGGACTATCCTCCATTGGTTTTGAGTCTGTGTGTGTGCGCGCGCGTGTTATATTTCAAGTTACTTAGTTTGGCAAATGTGATCATCTCTCTTAAAGACATGCTCATTGTGATATTGTCTCAGCATCCGTAGCATATCTGTGGCATTAGTCACATGCCCTGCCTCCCAGTACACAGCCGCACCCAGTCAAACACTTCTGTAGCCTCAGTGCAGCAGTCCACATGGAGCTATAGAACCCAGTAACAGGCCCGCCCGTCATCAGACATACAGTCAGAGAACACAATGCATTCAGTGTTAGCTCCTTCGTGGTGGTGTCTAGAAGCACCTGTTCTAAGCTTGCATAGACGGAACTCCATTCTTCCTTATTGATTACCATCATTGTTTAGATGCGGTCGACACAGCGGGAATGACCCCCTGTCTGCCGGTGAGCGAATCAATAGAACTTGATTGTGTCTCCGGTTTGACTAATTGAGGATGGTACTGGTCGGTGCCGGAACAGCCAACAATAGACTTTGCCTGTCGGAAGGTACCTGGTTCTGTCCTCATATTCTTAAGATCATTGCTCTCTCTCTCTCTCTCTCTCTCTCTTCATATTCTTAAGATCATTTGCTGCTCTCTCTCTCTCTCTCTCTATATATATATATATATTCAATTATAAACAAAGCTTGCTCCTATGTATTAGATTGAACAAATAGGGGATGATAAACCTTCACATCTGTAGTGGTAAATAATTCTGCCTAACTGACAGTATTTGCTTGAGTGGGTGCATGAGCATAATAAAGGTTTCTCAAAATGAGCCTTGCAGGCTAATCTCCAATGGAAGAAAACTCACTAATATATAACTCTCGGTCAGATACCAGTATTTCGACACCAGATTGTTTCTCATCACTGACAGCGGAAAATGATAACATAACTCCTCTGCCTTTTCTGATTTAAGCAGAACGCTATTCTAGAAAAAGGCTGGTATGCAATACTGTAGTATGGTTGTTGAGTTTTCAAAAAGCCAACCAAGGGTGCCACCTAAGCAGCAAAAGAAAATCATGGAAGAGCAAAGCAACCTACATTTTCTAGTGAAAAGTAGAAAATGCAAAAAGATAACCTCTTTGACACAAGTGCTGAGGGCCAGTCCTTGGAATGAACCCACAAGGGACTGAATTACAATAAACTAATAAATTCCAAGGATAAGTAACCGAACACCATTCCAGCAACTTACATGTGTGTCTGTCTGTCTGTCCGTTCGTGGTCAAAATGCGTTCCACTCGCCCCAGAAAAAACTACTGGGCCGATCTTTCTGAAATTTTGTAGGTATGTGCATTATGGGTCACGGATGATGCCCGGTGTTTATTTTACCAGAATATCCGTTACTTACGGCTATAACGGCCCAACACAGTTTTCCTCTTTATGGAATATCTCGCAAGTATTCAAGATAAACTAGGAGTACATTATATGCTTTGCATCTTGGTTTTGTCGCAATCCAGTGAATATGCGTTTAGCTAATCTTTTCACAGTTTTGGAACTGTTTCAGTTCTGTGTGGTTACAGAGCCTGAGCGTTATATCACTCGGATATCTTGATAAGTGGTGATTTACAAACAGGAATGTGTGACAACTCAGCACGGTTGTATTGCAGACGTGTGCATTCGCTCTACTTGCCAGCAGGAATGAATGTGCACATTTAATTCTACTTTGTGTACCTTTGTGTGTATGCACGCGCGAGTATGTGTGTGTGTGTGTGTGTGTGTGTGTGTGTGTGTGTGTGTGTGTGTGTGTGTGTGTGTTGTGTGTTGTGTGTGTGTGTGTGTTTGTGTGTGTGTGTTGTGTTGTGTGTGTGTGTGTGTGTGTGTGTGTGTGTGTGTGTGTGTGTGTGTGTGTGTGTGTGTTTGGATTGCTGTCTTCGGTTTGCTGTGTGTATACGTATTGTGCAAGCCTCCCCACTTTCTTGTTTAATTGGTGGTGGGAGGGGCATGCATCACCATGTTTTTATTTTCATTTGCACCTGCTGAGGAAATCCCGTGGCGGGGTATTTTAAATCACGGAGTAGAGAGAGCATGGGAAAGTGCCAAATCACGAGATCTCTAGCTATGAGTACGGGTGAAATTGGGATAAGTTGGAGAATGACTTTTGGGGAAGGAGCTGAAGGAAGAGAGGGGGCGGATTGAAAGGTGGGGGTGGTGGAGAGGGTCAGGGTGCGGGTAGGGGTGGGGAGGCTGGGCGATACGTGGTGATTGAAATAGGATGGGCGCTTAGAGGTTGGGGGGAAATGTATGTGGGATGGGGGCGGGGGGGGGGGGGGGGGGGGGGGGGGGGGGGGGGGAGGGCTGGGGGTGTGAGAGAGTGAGAATATTTATGACTTGTTTTCGTGAGTTGATGACTGGATACCTGGCTCTATTCTTAACCTTAAAGTTCTCCGGGAAGGTTTTGGTAACGTTGAAATATTGGTAATATTTTATGAATCTGGTAAGGTTGATATATTGGTAATATTTCATGAGTCTGTTGTTATCATCTCTGTTTATGTGCATTTCTATATGTGCACACACACACACACACACACACACACACACACACACACACACACACACACACACGCACGCACGCACGCACGCACGCACGCACGCACACACACACACACACACACACACACACACACACACACGCACACACACACACACACACACACACACACACACACACACACACACACACAGGCAGACAGAGAGACAGACCAAGAGACTTACAGGTTGTCAGACGGATCGATTGATATATTGATATAAGAGAGAGAGAGAGAGAGAGAGGGAGAGAGAGAGAAAGAGAGATGCACACATTACATGTGCATAGATTCAACTACTATTGTTTTGAAACTCACAAACTACAGAAACCACGTGACAGCCGAAATTAAAAGCACTAACAATAGCAACAATTAAAAAACAAAGACCCTCTATACTGAATTAATTTCCGTCAACGTTTTAATCACACCAAATGAAGAAGAAAAAAAATGGTTAGAACCGAGAACAATATGTTCTGCAGAATGGAGCGTCATGTCAACAACAACGTCATCAGAGAAGCTGTATGTTCTTACGCCGCGTCATATTAACCGCAGACACCCCAAAGAAGATGCTGCAGCCTAGGTGCTTTACCCGACCGGCTCCTACCCAGAGTTGAGTTTTGCTGCGGACTCAGTTGGGAAGACTGGGACCACACAGTCGAGTTTCATCCACTTAAAGGATGCGTTTCTGAGAGTGTTGCTCAAATTTCCTGACCACCACTGCAGGTGCCTGTATCTCTCGGGCCTGGTTGACGCCGGGATATATTATGAAGGAAGCGTAGAGTACAACCCTGTCATGTAGTCTCAGACCGAAATGGAAATTCGTAGCATCATCTTAATCATCCTCATTCTCATTGATCAGCATTTAAAAAAAAAAATGTCTCAAATTCTGTGGCCCTTCATGCCCTGCTCTCATGGTGACCTCAATTTCGATGTCCTCTCCACGTCTGTGTGGCCTTGGTTTGGTTCCGTCGGGGTCACCGGTATCGGCGAGTCCATGGGGGCTGTCGTTGGACGGACGTGGTGGCGCCCTCCGGAGGGAGAGCTCACTCACGCCGGCTCCGCGACTAAGCAATTATTGTCGTCAGTAGGGGGCTTAGTAGGTGGTGTCCTGCGTATGTTAGATCAGAACAGGCGCCACTGAACACCACCGAAGTGACTCGGCGGCAGCAGTGCAGTGTCTCCTCCGTGGGTTGCCTCTTGACGACTTGACATTGACTGCTCCCTGTGGATTGCCGGTGCCGGGGCTGCGGCGGGACCGACCGGGCTGTGGCTGTGGACTTACTTTCAAAATACAGGTGGGGCCTGAATCTTATCTCTTAAACCATACATACAATGATTTGCGTTCGTAAACGCGCTATCATGAGGCTGTAGAAAAATCATCACGATCTTTGTCAGTCTTCCAGCCTGTAAGATTTGTCTAAAATGTTATTCTTCTTAATTTGCTTTGTTCTTTTTTCCTTTCTGTTTTCATTCCTTTTTGAAACTAAGGACTCCCCCCCCCCACCACCACCCCACCCCCATCCCCGTATACCTCTTCCTTTTCGTGTTTAGGTTTTTTTTTGTTGTTGTTGCTGTTTTTTTGTTTCTAACTCTCACGCACTACGAACAGTATCTATGCTCTCTATCTAATGGACATTGATATGCTGATTGTGATATTCAGGCGAAGAATCAACAATGACTCGCGCTGTTGATTCGTAACAGCTGCAAGAGACTTTACCTAGTTCGGTGAGACGCACCAACACGTACATACAAATAACGGGAGCAGATGTGAACATACACGAATCGAAAAACAAACGTACAATTTCAGGCAACCTAGTTTCCGATTCATTTCCTGTGTATTGACAATCCCCGATAATTGATCTGAACACGAATGTCGTCGTTAGGGGCTAGGGCTAATACAGTCTTTTCTGATGAGGTGATGCCATCATTTTGTGTTGAGGTAATATCAAAAGATGCCTTAATGGTTGTCATTTGTCGGCAGCTCCTACCCTGCGATGCAGCTGCTCCACGTTATCTGAAGCTGCGACATTTAGAGTGGTTGGTTTTGATGAGTGATATATGCTATTTCAATGTAGGAGAGACTCTTTTATATAAATCTGATGAAAAGAATGGTAGTACAAACTATCTCTCTCTCTCTCTCTCTCTCTCTCTCTTCTTTCTCTTCTCTCTCTCTCTCTCTCTGTGTGTTTTGTGTGTGTGTGTGTGTGTGTGTGTGTGTGTGTGTGTGTGTGTGGTGTGTGTGCGTGCGCGCGTGCGCGCGCGCGCGCGTGTGTGTGAAGTGCGCCGACATATACAAACCAGGCATAATAAGTTTGAAGCACATGTTGAGGTTTAGATTTCCATCGTGTACAACTAAAATCGATGGGAAAAAAAATGCAGACGACAACATTTGATTTTTTTTTTGTTACGTGTTTTCGGTCAGTTTCAAGTTTGGCTTACTTTCGATGTCAGTTAGGGAGTAACTGACGTGAATGAAAAGCCACACGAATTGCAATGCACTTTCTGAACTCAAAGTAAAGGCCTTGTATGCGCAACGAGCAGGGCAATAATTACCTGTCAGACGGGATTCCCTAGATCAGTCACATAGTACATGCCACCACCACCTCTCTCTCTCTCTCTCTCTCTCTCTCTCTCTCTCTCTCTCTCTCTCTCTCTCTCTCTCTCTCATTCTTTCTCTCTCTCATCTCTCTCTCTCAGTCAGTTCCCTCCCCCCTCTCTCTCTCTCTCTCTCTCTCTCTAGCTCGGAAGTTGAATTCATGATTCTGACGTGACAATGTTTCAACATTGACGGTGCTTTTTTTTTTGTTGTTTTTCTTCTTTCTTTTTTTAACATGATTTTCCAAGTAAGCATACAAAGCATCCAGTTTTGGTATCTATTCTTCGGTATGCATAGAACAGACGTTAACAAATTATGAAATGGCTTGAAAAGAAAGTTCATGTTCAGGATGGCAGACCAACTGCAGGCTCTCTATTGTTCACTATTCAACTGCAGGCTCTTCTCTGAGAGGGACTGTGCGACATTTGCCTTTTTTTTTCTCTCATGTACCATCGCAAATAAGGTCCCTGGTGGGTTTTTTTTTCAAGTTCTGTAAACAAGTCTCTTCAAGCATGAAAAGAAAACGATTATCCGTCAAATGAGCGAATTATGTTGGTACATTTTCTTTTTCCTTTATCTTTTTTTTTTTTTCCTTTTTTTTTTTTTTTTTCAAAAAGAGAATATGAACAAGTCTGATCAAGCATGAAAACAATATGATTTTTCGTCAAATCAGCGAATTATTTCTTACACTTTCTTTTTTTTTCCTTTTTCTTTCTTTCTTTTCTTTTTTTTTTTTTTTTTTTGAAATAGAACATAAAGAATGCCAAACACTTACACGAAAAGAAAGTCGCAATATTTAATGACAACATTTCCCCCCACTGATTGTCATCATGCCATTAACCGTACCCATCACATTGTTCCAGTAGGTGAAAAATGTGTCATCACCTTACTGAAACAATGCTGCATCTGCTATTTTGACGTGATTTTTCATAGCCGATCAACATGGATTTGTCCTCGGGTTTACTTCTGTCTTTCCAGAAAGTGTCGTTAAAATCGGTTCGGTACTTTAGCATAGTCATGCTGACTGGCAAACAGACACACAAACGTACCTGATAGGAAATAGAACTTCTTTCGTAAATGCAACAACTATATGGATAACCATTATCATCATTTTTAAGCCTACTCAAACCAACGTCATAATACATCTACACACTGAAGAACTAGCTTTACAAACGATACAAAAGCAAATTCTTCTTGTCTTCTTCTATAGCCTCCGTTTGCTTCTCCGAACTTTCTGTGTTGGTTTGCCTTTTTTTCTTGTCTTTCCCTTTGTCTACTTCTTGTTGTTGTTTTCTATTACCCATGAGAAAATACGTTTGTGCATCCTGTGAATGCATTTGTCTGGAAAACGCTTCGTCTGCGCTTTACTTGTTTGTTCCGATGTAAAAGACTCTAAACGCAAAAGTGCGAAAACACAAACAAGGGAAATAATCTTGCAGTGTTTTCATGGGAAGCCCCTGAACAAACTTCCAAAACATAACGTCCCTTTGAAAGACAGTTGGAGGGGGGGGGGGAGGGGGGGGGGGGGGGGGGGGGGGGGGGATCTCTAAAAAAAAAAGTTAAAATCAGACCGATATGAACACGAAATGTGTCTACACGTGTATTTATTTGTCATAATTATATTCATTCAAGTGACGGAAATCATGTTTGAAGGTGAGTGAATGAAAATCCTTTTCTCCGTGAAATAATTTTCGCGTGTCACCTCAATACCCATACCATCCTTTTTTGTTGACAGGTCTGTGTAGGACTTAGAGGAACCCTTTCCGTGGGTACTGTCTAGAGGGCGTACTGGAAAAAAAAAAAAAAGTGTGGGTTTGAATTGAACACTAAACATTTCACTCGTAGAAAAACGGGACGAAGTCATTAACGTTGCACAGAAATCAGTGTGCTTTGGGCGAAAACACTGCTTGTCCCGATGTGTTTTCCTTTTGCAGTTTCATCTTTTAGGGTATTGATGCGCTAAAACACGAACGAAAACAAGAACAAACATCCGTAGGCACACACACACACACACACACTCACGCACGCACGCGCGTACGCATACACACGCACAGACACACACACGCACAGACACACACACACACACACACACACACACACACACACACACACACACACACACACACACTCACACACACACGCACGCGCACACACCACACACACACACACACACACACACACACACACACACACACACGCATGCACGCACGCACGCACGCACACACACACGTACACACTCACACGCACGCACGCACGTGCGCACCACACACACACACACACACACACACACACACACACACACACACACACACGCACGCACGCACGCACGCACGCACACACGTGCGCGCGCGCGCGAATTGCAAATGCGGGGAGAGAGAGAGAGAGAGAGAGAGAGAGAGAGAGAGAGAGAGAGAGAGAGAGAGAGAGAGAGATTTGGCACGCACACAGACACACAGACAGACAGACAGACATACACACACACACACACACATACACACACACACACACACACACACACACACACACACACACACACACGCACACACTCAGAGACGCACGTGCTTCCCATTAACTCCAACATGCTTTTAATTCGAACTTCCGCAGCTCGGTTGTCCAGTGGATTTGGACACACAACATGGCGATCACGTGTCGGGGGGTTCTCTTTCGTTGTTGTTGTTGTTGTTGTTGTTCTCTCTCTCTCTCTCTCTCTCTCTCTCTCTCTCTCTCTCTCTCTCTCTTCTTGTGCTTCTTGTCCTCCTCCCCCTCCCCCCCTTCTCCTTCTTCTTCTTCTTCTTCCTCCTCCTCCTCCTTCCTTCTCCTCCTCTCTCCTCTTCTTCTTCTTCTTCTTCTTCTTCTTCTTCTAGCTCTCTGGAACAACAATAGTGACAATAAACTCAAAACGTGCGAAAAGGTGAATCTTTTTCTGAGATATCGAGGACGTGAAGCCAAAACAAAAACCATCACTACCCAGCAAATGCGCAATGAGACAGGATGAAATTTGTGCGCTATCAAAGTATTACTGTAACTCCTCAACCCCCCCCCCCCCCCCCCCCCCCTCCCGTTTGCTCCTGATTCCTCTCCCCCCCCCTCTACCCTCCTGTCCTCTTTTATTCAAATTCATCATGCTATTTCCTTTCCCTCTCTAAAACACTCTCTCTCACTCTCTCTCTATCTCCTCTTCTCTCTCTCTCTCTTCTCTCTCTCTCTCTCTCTTTCCCTCTCTCCCCTTCCCTTCCTCTCCATCTCTTTCTCTCTCTCTCTCTCTCTCTCTCTCTCTCTCTCTCCCTCTCTTCTCCTCTCTCTCCTCTCTCTCTCTCTCTCTCGCCTCTTCTCTCTCTCTCTCTTCTCTCTCTCTCTCCTTCTCTCTTCTCTCTCTCTCTCTCTCTCTGTCTCTCCTTCTGTCTCTTCCTCTCTCCTCCCTCTCTCTCCATCTCTCTTGTCTGTCTCTCTCCTTCTCTCTCCCCCTATCTCTCTCTCTCTCTCTCTCTCTATCTCTCTCTCTGTCTTTCTCGTCCTATAAGCAAAATTGAAGTTGTTGCTGCAATAAGAAAGCTAAAAAAATGGAAAGGCAGCTGGTCCAGATGACATGATTTGTGAGTTTAAAAAAATGTTGGTAATGTTGGAACTGATTTTCTGGTTAAATTGTTCAATATTTTGTTTGACAATGGAATTTATCCTGAATACTGGCATAAATCATTTACTCTCCCTCTCTATAAGACGGTAATACGAATGACCCTATCAACTACAGAGGAATTTCCTTGTCTGATATAGCCAGCAAAGTATTTGGTTCTATGATTAACAAGAGATTGTCAGAATGGATTGAAGTAAACAATATAACAGGCGATCACCAGGCAGGGATCAAGAAAAACTTTTGTACAATTGATCATATGTTCACTCTGTTAGCAGCTGTCCAGAAACAATTTTCTCATAACAGTAAGCTATATGTTGCCTTTAGACTTTGAAAAGGCCTTTGACTCCATTTCAAGAAAACGTTTGTGGCCGATACTTACACAAAATGGAATCAAAGGTAAATAGTATATAATTGTGTAAAATGCATGTACAAAGATGTTTAAAGCTACGATAAGATGTTGGTCAAAATTCAGTGCCTATATTAGATGTACTCAGGGTGTTAAACAGGGGGATGTCTGCAGCCCAGTACTATTTTTCATTGTATATTAATGAATTAGCACAAGAAATTATTGAGAAGGGAAGACATGGTGTCCTTTTTGACTTGATTGAATCATTTATATTGTTATTTGCAGATGATATCGTGTCTTGCTCTCTGAAACTGTCGTAGGATTACAAAAACCAATTGAATAATTTGCATTCTGCAGCATGTAGACTGGGTTTGAAAGTAAACATGGGTAAATCAAACATTATAGTTTTTCGAAAGGGTGGTTTCTTAGCATCGGGTGGTCGTATCGAAATTCGCAAATGTCGGTGGTAAATGCTTACAAGCACTTGGGCATACATTTTTCAACAAAACTTAGCTTTACGTTTGCCTGTCATGATTTTGTTAACAGAGAAAAGCGTGCTGTCATAGCTATTTTAAGCTTGCTTTATAAATTTGACAGTTTTTTTTTTTGTTAAATTATTTTTTAAATTGTTTGATGCCCAAGTGCTGCCTATTGTACAGTATGGCGCTGAGATTTGGGGATTGGATAAAGGTCATGAAAGTGAAAAATTACATTATTTGCTATGAAACGCTTTTTTGCATGTGGATAGACGAACCCCTAATGATTCGGTTTATGTAAGTTTGGCAGATATCCCATTTATGTAAATTCATACGTGACATGTATTAGTTATTGGCTTAAGCTCGTGCGTATGGGAGAACACAGATTACCTGCAAAAACATACAAAGCATTGTTTGATTTTTAGAGGTTCGTAAATGTCTTTGTAGTTATTGTCTTTGTAGTTTTCGTTTGTTTGGCTAGAACAGAGTGTTGGATGTGTTAAACATTTTTGGCTTGTTTCAAGCAGAGAATAATTGATTGTAACTTGCAAGACTGGAATATAGTCATATTAAAAAAACAGTGAGAGATTTTCTTTGTTTCGATTTCTAAAGTCAAATCAGGTAATGGAAGCGGAACCTTATATGTCGATGAATATTAATAGTTTTGTCAGATCTGCATTGACTAAGTTTAGATTCGGTGTATCTGGTATTGCTGCACACAGGCAACGTTACAATGTTCATACAGAATTAGATGTTTTATGTCCATTGTGCAAGTCTGCCCCAGAGAACGAACCTCATTTTCTATTTGTTTGTCCTTGTTTACAGATTTAAGACAAAAATATATTCCTTTGAAATATTATCGACGTCCATCATTTTTTAGGCTTGTCTTGCTTTTGTCGTCAAGAAATGAGAATGCTGTGGTGATCTAGCTTCATATTTGTATAAATCCTCCAAGGGGAGGAGCTATCTGACTTGAGTTTGTTTATATGTGTTTTGTTTTATTAATGTGTTGTTACATCAGTTATATGTCAATACCCCCTTCAAATGGGGCTGTAGCCTTTCTTGAATAATAAATCATCGTTATCGTTATCTCTCTCTCTCTCTCTCTCTCTCTCTCTCTCTCTCTCTCTCTCTCTCTCTCTGACCACACAGTCAGTCTGATTACATTTCACCCCGATCTCCGCTCCCCCCCCCCCCCCCCCCCCCACTTTTTTTTTTTTCTTGTTAAATCCTGTCCACCCCTACCACCTTTCCCTCTATGTGGATATTTGTTGTTTTGTGTGTGTGTGTGTGTGTGTGTGTGTGTGTGTGTGTGTGTGTGTGTGTGTGTTTCTCTTTTCTCTTCATGTCGTTGAAATTACTGTGATGTTTTCGAAACTTAAACATCTGTGTGAAAATATTTCACTCAGTCAACGAAAAAAATAATATCAGGGCCTCGTTTTCAGGGACACTTCTATTCCGTTCATATACAACCCCCATTTTCTCTCCAATCGACA
Source organism: Conus betulinus (assembly GCA_016801955.1). Classification (NCBI taxonomy): domain Eukaryota; kingdom Metazoa; phylum Mollusca; class Gastropoda; order Neogastropoda; family Conidae; genus Conus; species Conus betulinus. The sequence continues at coordinate 61,609 of JADBJO010001635.1, forward strand.
AAAAATGTAGTTAGGAACGTCGACCACGAAGCTAATACTTTCGATAGAGAAACCGATTATTTTAAATGAAAACATGTATCCAGAGGGGAAAGCGCTATAGAAATCTAGTGTGTTTATCTAGCTAATTTCAAACAGATAAATGATAGCTTCTGAAATTACTGTGATATTTTCAGAAATATCCTTTACCCTCAACCCCCTTCCCTGTGTGTGTGTGTGTGTGTGTGTGTGTGTGTGTGTGTGTGTGTGTGTGTGTGTGTGTGTATGTATGTGTGTGTGTGTGTGTGTGTGTGTGTGTGTGTGTGTGAGTGTGTGTGGTGTGTGTGTGTGTGTGTGTGTGTGTGTGTGTGTGTGTGTGTGTGTGTTGAAACTTGAACAGTTTATTAAATTCCTTGTATTGTTATATGCTGATGATACAATTTTATTGGCAAATTCTAAATCAGCTTTGCAAAAAGAACTCAATGCCTTACATATATATTGCACGCAATGGCAATTATAAGTAAATCCAAAGAAAACAAAAATAGTTGTCTTTCATAGTCGAAATAGTATGCGTGATTTTTTTTTCTTTGGGAATGAAAAAATAGAGGTTCTTAATTCAATGAAATACTTAGGCATCGGGTTCAGCAGAACAGGTTCTTTTTACAGAGCAAAAAAAATTGCTTATAATCAGGCTCTCAAGGCAATGTTTTCATTATTACAAACTGCAAGGAAGCAGAAATTGCCAATTGATGTTTGCATACAATTATTTTATTCCATAGTTGTACCTGTGTTGTTGTATGGTTGTGAAATGTGGGGTTATGAAAATATTGATATATTAGAAAAGTTACAGTTACGTCTTTTAATGTATTTATTCAGATTAAATAAAACTACAATGACTTCAATGGTTTATGGTGAAACCGGAATCTATCCTTTATCTGTACTGATTAAATTGAGAATGATAAGGTTATGGGCTAACTTAGTTGTTCTTGATTCTAAGAAGTATTCAAACAAGGTATATAATATCTTACATGAACTATATACAAAAGGAATTTTCGTTTCACCATGGCTTAGTTATGTTAAAAACATTTTATTTGAAACTGGTTCTGATTGTGTTTGGGAATCTCATTCATTCACAAACAGAAGTAACTTATGTAAGTGTGTTAAAAAGGAGTTGCAAAATAATTATGCTCGTGATTGGCGCAGTTCTCTTGAAAACAGCA
>JADBJO010001635.1:75304-80304 GCA_016801955.1 Conus betulinus
ATTTTTTCAGTCTTGAGGAACTTCGGGTCAAAAACATGGTTATAAACACAGGGGGTTCTTTGGGGTACAGGGGGTGGAGCAATAGCTTAGCCAAGCTTCCACCAACGGATGGAGAGGGGGGTCTGCTGCTTTGCATACAAATTGCACGCAAGCGTGGTGCGAATGCACCCAACCGGCGTCGAAGCCTTTGATGATGGAAGAGATTCAGACTGTTGAGGGGGAAGGTCTGGCAGAACGCAGATAACGCAACCGTGTTCCAGTCTGGTGGGGATCTGAGTTTTTTTTTTTTTTTTTTTTTTTTTTTTTTTTTTTAAAGAAGAGTTTACTTACCAGAGTCCAAATCTGCATGTGCCATAGCTCTCAAAATATTTATTGCTTCTTGCATGAGTCTGCTTGATGTCACTTTTTGTGCTCCCAGTTCTCATAGAACAGGGGAGAAATGCTGTCCGTCTGTCTGTCTGTCTGTCTGTCTGTCTGTCCGTGGTCAGAATGTGTTCCACTCGCTCCAGACAGAACTTCTGGGCCGATCTTTCTGAAAATCTGTAGGTATATTCATTATGGTGTCGTTATTTAATGAAAAAAAATAAAATCGTAAATAAATGAATAATAGATACATAGATAAACGATTTATGGATGAATGAATGAATCAATAGATAGATGAGTAAATAAACGAATGAATAAATGATATGTGAATTTATACATAGATGCACACATACATACATGCATGCATGCATATATAAACAAATGAATAAGCAAACAAGCAAATAAATAAACAAGTACATCAATCTCCCAAAGAACATGTCCAACCAGTCATTACTTTGGTTTGCTTTTTTCTTAAATCCTCGCTGTTGCCATTCATTATTTTCTGACAAACAGACATCATCCAAAGCCAACTTCGCGGAAACCCTCGAATGACGTGTCTCAACATTGCGGTAATTCAAGCAAATGTCCTCTATAGGCAAAATATATCAAAACTGCAATGCACTGGTTTCAGTTGTTACAAATGACAATGGAAGAGGATAATGCAAAGTTTATAACATGCCGCTTTATTTACACAGGTCTGGCAAGGAGCGTTATGTGTCTGGGGAAAAACAGTCAGGAAGACGGGAGTTCTCTTTATTAGCACAACAACCCGTTGGATATAAATACAAGTGTTCTCTGCTATAAACAGAGACATTTTGATCTCTTTTTTCCAGCATGTGTATGGAATACATGTGACTTTAGATTCTATCTATCAGTCGATGGGTCTCTCTATGTGATTATATCTGTCTCTGTCTCTCTCTGTTTCTCTCACTCTGTCTCTCTCTGTCTCTGTCTGTCTGTCTGTCTGTCTGTCTCTCTCTCTCTCTCTCTCTCTCTCTCTCTCTCTCTCTCTCTCTCTCTCTCCCCAACCCCTATCTGTCTGTCTATCTATCTATCTATCTATCTATCTATCTATCTATCTATCTATCTATCTATCTATCTATCGATCGATCGATCGATCGATCGATCTAAGACATAAGAGCAAGCTTTGTTTATAATTGAATAATTCTTGCAGTTATATCTCTCTGTCTATCTATCTATCTGTCTATCTGATTGTCTATAATATTATGTCTTTCTAAAATAGATAGATAGCCAGACAGACATGCAGACAGACAGAGAGGCTAGTAGGCCGATTGATCTATAGCTAGCTGGATAGATAGATAAGCAAATAGATACGTAATCAGATAGAAAGATAGATGTATAGGTAGATAGATAGATGGATGGATGGATTGATGGATGGATGGATACATACTGAGATAGATAGACAGACAATTGGACGGACAGACACATATATGCATACATATCTACGTATATACATACATGTACACATACACACATCCAAACATACATACATGCATGCCTACAGATAGATAGATAGATGGGTAGACAAATGGATATATATGTCGCAATAAACTCCCCAGAGGAAGGCCTGATGCCGAAAATTTGGGTTTTAAAACGGAACTTGTTCTTTTCCTTCTTTTGTTCAAGTATGTCATTTAAAAATCTAAAAAAGCTCAACCGTCTAGGGATCAACATCTGTTTAAAAAAAAATGTGATTAAAATGAAGTATTTAAAACCAACAAGCTTGTTTCGAGCCTTGCTCTCATCAGGATATCCTTTTGGGGCACGCTGTCGGTCTTTTATAGCATGCGGGACCTGATTTCATTTCTGCATATGTGCTCGCTATAAAAGACCGACAGCGTGCCCCAAAAGGATATCCTGACGAGAGCAAGAGGCTCGAAACTTGTTGGTTTTAAATACTTCATTTTAATCACATTTTTAACACACACACACACACACACACACACACACACACACACACACACACACACACACACACACATATATATATATATATATATATATATATATATATATATATATAATGCTGAACAATTAAGTAGTGGGGGAAAACAAGTGCAGGCTAACAATTCTTCCATCATAATAGTAATGACTTGGCAAAGATTTGAAATTGAGAGGAAAAAAAAGAATTGAAGATGAAGTAAATGGAAAAATGTATATCATAAATATGAAAACCCTTCACTAGCTGCATGAGGAAACTATCGCAATCCCTCTCGAAGGGAGATCTATATGTATCGCCTGCTCCGAGGCAGGAGCTTGTAAAGATTGTGTTGGCCGTACGTAAACATTTCTGGGGTGTCCCTCAGACAATATAAAATGGTCGATGCAAACCTCGGAAAACATCCATCGTATATCAACCCATCTATGTGTCAGCATTAAGTCAACTAGCTTAGGACGCTCAGAAAATGGACCGGTGCAGATTGCTTCAGCAAACGTGAAATGCATTTAATTCTCGATCTTCAAGGAAAGAAATGCTAGGTAATAAATAAAAGACAACTGTTATCTGAATCCGGCTTTGACTTTATATGGTTGCAACAGGATGCTGATGATATTCATGGATTCTGGCCGTTTTCAGGCAAAACTTTAGCCGACCTGTTTATCTCAGTATGGACATGAGCTATAAGCGACAATGTAAAACACGCATGCTTATGGCTATCTTTGACATGGAATGTCACAACGCTGTTCATCGGTTTAAGCAGCGTTGTCACATGCCAGCTTTGTTATCTTCTTTGGATCAATGATCTTCATAGGTACAGAATCAAGAGATGTCTTTACAGTATAAGAGCTGTAGAAGATTGATATCTAAAGGAACAGTTGTCATTCTATTCAGATCTTCAGGCAGCGCTTCTTTCAGATCTCATTTTTTTGCCTCTTTCCGTTCTTTTTCGAGCACATTGGGAACACGGAAATATATACCTTTTCAAGTATGTATTTGATGCAAATCAAAGAAGATAGGATGAATCTCAACCTACCGACAGGAAAATCAGAAGTAGTCGTGCATTAAAATACCGTTTTCCCATTTGTCGGATCGGAAAAACAGATATCTTTGACGTTGGATACCTCTGCATAACAATTTATATGTTCATCTACATCCGGTTTGTTTGTTTGTTGCTTGCTTTTTTTGTGTCATTACTATTATATGAGTTCAGTGAACGGGTTTCAATGCATCTTGGTGAAAGATCAAATGCAGCCCCAAAGGACGAATCCGCTAAAATAGGATGCGCACCCATGATGCCAGTTCCAATCAAACGACGAATCCATGATAGGTTCAATCATTAGAAAACTACAAGTACGACAGCAATCATAACAACCACAGCAACAACAACTACATTGACGAATTTCCAAGCGACTGAAACTAGTTCAACAAAACTCGGTGGAGAGACAGAATGTGGCCCAAGACTGACACCATGACATCTCGGAGCAGAGGCTTAAAGGGTAGATCCAGAATCGACTCGATCTTGGCGGAAGTCTGTGTTCTGCCGAATGGCTTTTGGGTACGATTGATTTCAAACCGGGACAGCAGATTACAGCGTGCCAAAACGCATTCTCGGGGTTTTTCGTGCGGAACACGTAGATAACGATAAATCGTTCGGGATTTCTAATGTTGATGAAATGGCTTCATTTGTAAGAGAATGAGATTCACACTTCTGATACGCAGAGATCGACTTGCCCCCCTCCCCTCCCACCTACCAGAGAGAGAGAGAGAGAGAGAGAGAGAGAGAGAGAGAGAGAGGAGAGAGAGAGAGAGAGAGAGAGAGAGAGAGACAGATAGAGACGAGAGAGAGGAGAGAGAGGAGAGAGAGAGAGAGAGAGAGAGAGAGCAGACAGACAGACAGACAGATTGACAGACAGACAGACAGGGAAAGTCACAAGGCACACAGCCAGATTCGGAGACAAAGTAATCAGACAGAAACACAAACGGACTGACAGACAGGCGGACAGACAGGCAGGCTCAGTGACATAGCAATCAGGAGATAGAGAGAGAGGAGAGAGAGAGGAGAGAGAGAGGAGAGAGAGAGAGAGAGGAAAGAGAAAGAGAGTGCAGAGAGAGTGGGGACAGAGAGGGAGAGACAGTGGGGAGAGAGTGGGGACAGAGAGAAAGAGGAGAGGAGAGAGAGAGAGAGAGAGAGAGAGAGAGAGAGAGAGAGAGAGAGAGTGGGGGAGAGAGAGGGGGGGGAGACAGAGAGAGAAGAGAGAGAGAGAGCGAGAGAGAGAGAGAGACAGTGGGGAGAGAGTGGGGGACAGAGAGAGAGAGACAGAGGAGGACGAGGACGACGACAAAGCGAAATTAAAAGAGGTAGAAAAGACAGAGACAGAAAGAGAGCCCAGAAATGCCAGAACCCTTCAAGGGGGAGGGCGTGGGGTGGGGGTGGGGGGGGGGGGGGGAGGGGGAGGGGGAAGACACATGAAATGAAATCCGCACTGAAACCAGGCTTCGATCTTCGACCCTCCCCTCTCTAACCAACGCCGACGCCCCCTGTTGTGCCAACTGCGGCGCCATTGATCCCTCCAGACCGTTAGAGATAACATGAAAGAAGCGCACCCAGCGACTCGCTGCTAGCCTGGTGTGGGCCAGTTTGCACCCACCCCCAAATTCCTCCTTCTTCTCCCTCAGC
>JADBJO010001635.1:87804-92804 GCA_016801955.1 Conus betulinus
GGCATGTCAAAGTGTGTTTGTTGTGTGCATACTCACAGTTTTAGAGACCACCCGTTGCCATTGATCAGCCATGAACAGTTTGAACTAAGTTGGCATGGCACGGAGAAACGGTCACGGTCAGTAGAAAGCACCGCAAGTGGGGAGTAAAGTCCACAAGAAAACCTGACCTGGAGAGCGACAGGCTGAGCCAGTGTTGACTCTGCCCAAGAAACACCCCATAGAAAATACAGAGATCACACCGAATCAGACGCAGCCCGGGTTACACTGCTTGCACGACCGTCGATCTCCACCGGGACAGACATGAAAGGTATGCTACTACGGGAAATCCACAGAGTATACGTGGAAGGAACAGCACCACAATCGCCACCTGGAACGTACGAATACCCAAGCAAACTGGAAAATTGAAAGAAGTGCTGTGTGAAATGGAGGGATATTCCTGCCACATTCTCAGCCTCTGCGAAGTAAGATGGGATTACAACGGAGAAGTACACACAGAAGAAGAGCATGCCATGAACGATAGCGGAGCACAAGACAAACATGTAGACGGAGCAGAATTTTTAGTTAACAAAAACACCAAGAAGACCTGTTTCTAGTGAGATCATAGCCGCCCGCCTTCGAGCAAAATCAACTAACATCATGGCACTGCATGTGAATGCTTCACCATCAGATCATGATGATGACCAAATTGAAGTCTTCTTCTCCCAGCTCCAAACGGTCATTAATGAATTTGACAAGAAAGACATCCTCATCGTTCAGGGTGACTGGAATGTGAATATAATGCAAATAGACAGGAAGCCTGTAAGAATGTCTGCAGCTCCTATGTGTTGTGACAATTAATGATAGAGGACTACATCTGTTGGAATTTGCTGGTGATAATGGCTTAGTTCTTGTCAACACTTTTGGTAAGCATGAAGGATCCCCACGATGGACCCTGCTCCTCTCAAACGGTCAACACTTCAGTCAAACAGACCATAGCCTTGGGAAGAACGGGTACAGATCCGCCATCAGTAGGACTAAACCAAAGATAATTTCGGAAGTTGATAGTGGAAGGGGGTATCCCCTTGTCATGATGAACTTTGAAGTGTGGTTGAAGAAAAAGCGGAGGGTCAAAATTACCGTTTCAAACTTAATTTTGATCAACTGAAAGATCTTGACATCGCTGAACACATCCAAGCGACCATAGGAGGAAAACCCGCCCCACTACTTCTGGTAGAAGACATTGAACCCAAGCAAGCCTTTTAACCAAGATGCGACCCAAACAGCAACAGACATGTTAGGAATAAGCAAACTGAAATCGGAACCATACATGTCAAACAATATTTTAGAGATGCGTGTGACCCCAAAAGGACTTAAACATTTAAAGAAGACTGGGGGGGGGGGGGGGGGGGGGGGGGGGGGGGGGGAGACGGTGCTATGGACAATAGAATCAGCGAAAAAAATTAAAAATGTGGAATTGAGCAACAGTGTGATGAGGCTGGAAACACACACATACACGTGCGCGCGCACGCACACACACACATCTACACCACCACCATCACCACCACCACCACCACAACAACAACAACAGCAACGACAACAACAACAAAAGCAACAACGACGACGACCACAACCACGACCACAACACAAATAAAGATTTTAGGGTTGTGAAGGACTTGACCAAACGAAACCAAAGTTCGGTCAACCCCATTTAGGACAAAGAAGACGGCTGTCTCACTCAGGAAGAAGATATGCCCTTTGTCACTAATAGTTACCTTTTCCATGAAAGAAAATGTGCAGCTTTGTGAAAATGACCGCACTATCAACTTGATCATCTATGCCAGCAAGGTCATGTTTGAAATCATTCTAAAGGGATTGCAACCGCAACAGATACTATCACTGCTGAAGAACAGGCCAATTGCACAATGGTCGAAGTACCATCGAACAGATTTTCAACCCAACAAACCCTTTGCGAAGAAAACATATCCAACACTAGAGGGAGTTCTACTACATTTCAAAGACTTCAAGAACGCTTTTGACAGAGTCTGACAGGAGGCTATATGGGCTACAGACAACAACTTTAATATTGGGCAGAAAATATTCAACGACCTCCAGCAACGTAATCTGAAGCGACTAATGCAGTCGCAGTGCTCATTAAGACAGCAAGTGGAGACTAGTTCCATACTTCAGCTGGAGTTTGTCAAGGCTGCCTTTTACCTCACTCTCTTTTCAGCATTTTCCTAGAACACGTCATGACTGATGCATTTAAAAAATCAGGTAAGCAAAGTCAGCATCACAAACCTTCGATTTGCACATGACAGTCAGCAAACAAGAATTCGACAAGCTTGTTGAACGACAAGATGAAATGTCATCAAGATGTGGCATAGAAATTAGCGCCAAGAAGTCAAGGTTGGTGGCCAATCGCAAAATGACCATTAATACTAATATTACTGTCCATGGTGAGAAGTTAGAAACTGATAAATGATTCACATACCTTGATTTCATCACTATCAATGAGGGATCCAAACCAGAAATCCTCTCAAGTGTAGCAATGACGAACACAGCACTGTCAAGACTACAACCTGTAGACAAGGACAAGAATATCCACCCGAAACGCAAGATCAGTCCGTCTTCTTGTACGCATACGGAGCATGGACCCTCGCAGCACATTTGGAGAGAAGTACCCGAGTCATAAAAATGAAATGTTACCCCAGGACACAGAACATTAGATATACTGATCACATCCCCAACCAACAAGTGCGTCAAACTATCAGGCAGCACATAAGACCATATGAGGATCTACTGATGTTATGTCAGGGAAGAAAACAGACAAACAAGTAAATGGCAGCTATGGACATGACATGTATATGTAACAAGGTCCTATGTCCTTAGTAGAACAATCCTCCAGGAAGCTGTCCAATGAGGTAGACGAAAGAGAAGAGAGTCACCCACATGGACTGACAACATTGGGCAGGGGAAAGGGAAGACATTTGCAGAGGCCAGGACCTGGCACATAACCGACAGAACTGGTCTTCAGTGGGGTTCCTCACTGACTCCACACAGGTAAGGGAGAAGAAGAAGACATCCTTACAGATCCTCTACCCTTTGGACTCAGGAATTGGTTGATTGACCGACTGATTGAGTGATTAATTGATTGAGTGACTGATTAATAATTGATTGATTGATCGATTGATAGATTGGTTGGTTTTAATATGTTTCTTTATTATTATTGTTTATCAAGTTAGTTAGTTAGTAGTTGTTTATATATTATTTCCACCGAGCAGATGTATTTTTTCACCCGAGTCAATCAGTTATTTGTTTGCAGATAAAACTACGCACACACACACACACACACACACACACACACACACACACACACACACACACACACCACACACACACACACACACACACGCATGCACGCACACGCATGCACACGCGGCGCGCGCGCACGCACGCACGCACACACACATACATACACTGGGGCACTCACGCACACGCACACACACACACACACACACACAACACACACACACACACGGGGCTACTGCTTCTATTGATTACGTGTCTGTGACACCTGAGGTTACTGCTTCCATTGGCTTTTTTTTTTTCATTCCACGGAAATGGCTGACAAAGACTCCGGTCTTGGAAAAGGGCCTCGTCTCTCGGCAGGAAGTGATCAGTGAGAAGAAATTGGTGTGGTCATGTGAGACATGAGGAATCTCTCCCAGGAGATGAACGTGGTCTGAAGCCAGGTGCGTCGTCACATGATTTTAATCACACTACAGAATCCACCCACCTCCGTCATCTACACTTCCACCACGCCCATAATACCCCCTCACCGCCACCCTTCCTTCTTACCACGTATCCATCTGCTTTTTCTTTTTTTTATTTATTTAGTTTTTGTGTGTGTGTGTGTGTGTGTGTGTGTGTGTGTGTGTGTGTGTGTGTGTGTGTGTGTGTGTGTGTGTTCTTTTTACAACCGATTTCTAGAATTATCGTCTAAGTGATAAAAGATTTGGTTACGTGCACTTGCTCCTTCCTGCCGCTCATCTATTCTACAGACGATTATTTTCTTCAAGAACGGCATGGTCTATTTGATCTTAAGCATGCAACAGAAGACTTGCGCCACGAATGCAAACAAAGCCGGATTGCTCACATGTGAGTGGGTATGCAGTGTCGGAAACATGTCGTTTTAGCGAGAATTGAAAACATTCACCCTGGGCTTATTGACCTTTTGTAATGAAAATATAACAGCAAACAAAACAATCAAAAGGAAACAAATAAACACGCAAACAATTCCTACACCCACACATAAATAAAGCAGTAGTTCCACTGATTCCTCACTGCTTTTTACCCCTCTTTTTAATTGTTTTACGGAACAATCAGAAATGGCCAGCTGAACTCGGTGAATTTAATCACTAATTTTTTGCAGCAACCTGTCATTAGGATTTTTTTTTTCCAAACAAAGAAGCAAATACGGGTTCTTTGCTTTGTAGATTAAATGCATTCACCTCCCTTTTTCAGGAAAAAAATGCAGCGAACACTTCTAATTCACCCTCTCTCTCTCTCTCTCTCTCTCTCTCTCTCTCTCTCCTCCCCCCACACACACACACACACACACGCACAAGCGCGACCCCGCACGCACTAACACACACACACACACACACACACACACACACACACACACACACACACACACACACACACATGCAGGCACGCATGCATTCCCACACGCACGCGCGCTTATAATGCTTGGTTTATACACAATCAGACCGTTCATTTTCAAATTCAGTCTTAAGACTTTCCCTCCATCCCCCACCTCCTGACCTTTCTGTGCCCCCTCCCCCCCCCCCCTCTCTCTCTCTCTCTCTCTCTCTCTCTCTCTCTCTCTCTCTCTCTCTTTCTCGCTCTCTCTCCTTCTCTCGTTCTCTCTCTTTCTCTCTTGCAATTTACATATAAAGGATGGATTGAATCAGATTACACATCGCTGTGAATGCATCAAGTCCAATTATCTATTAAAA
>JADBJO010001635.1:102804-115304 GCA_016801955.1 Conus betulinus
GGGTTCACCGTGTCCATTTAACGGAGGTTTATTTGCCTCCCCTAGCTCGCTGGTGAAGAAAAAATTAACTCCCCTCAACCGCTTGTCCCTACTCTTCCCCCCCCCGCCCCCCCCCCCCCCCCCCCCCCCCCCCCCCCCCCCCCCCCCCCCCCCCCCCCCATCATCACCTCTCTTTCCCGTGACCCCACCCCTCCTCATCATCCACAAAACGTTGGAGTCAAGATTTTCCTGACTCATTTCGTTTGCTTCGTCTGTTTATGTGCCTGAGTGTCTTGCCCTCCGTCATTTCATGGTTTTGTTCTGTCTTGCCCTCCGTTCATTTCATTTGTTTTGTTCTGTTGATGTGCCTCTGTGTCTTGAGCTTCGTTCATTCCATTAGTTTTGTTCTGTTGATGTGCCTGTGTCTTGCCCTCCGTTCATTTCATTAGTTTTGTTCTGTTGATGTGCCTGTGTCTTGCCCTCCGTTCATTTCATTAGTTTTGTTCTGTTGATGTGCCTGTGCCTTGCCTCCGTTCATTTCATTAGTTTTGTTCTGTTGATGTGCCTGTGTCTTGCCCTCCGTTCATTTCATTAGTTTTGTTCTGTTGATGTGCCTGTGTCTTGCCCTCCGTTCATTTCATTAGTTTTGTTCTGTTGATGTGCCTGTGCCTTGCCCTCCGTTCATTTCATTAGTTTTGTTCTGTTGATGTGCCTGTGTCTTGCCCTCCGTTCATTTCATTAGTTTTGTTCTGTTGATGTGCCTGTGTCTTGCCCTCCGTTCATTTCATTAGTTTTGTTCTGTTGATGTGCCTGTGCCTTGCCCTCCGTTCATTTCATTAGTTTTGTTCTGTTGATGTGCCTGTGCCTTGCCCTCCGTTCATTTCATTAGTTTTGTTCTGTTGATGTGCCTGTGTCTTGCCCTCCGTTCATTTCATTGGTTTTGTTCTGTTGATGTGCCTGTGCTTGCCTTCCGTTCATTTCATTGGTTTTGTTCTGTTGATGTGCCTGTGTGTCTTGCCCTCCGTTCATTTCATTAGTTTTGTTCTGTTGATGTGCCTGTGCCTTGCCTTCCGTTCATTTCATTAGTTTTGTTCTGTTGATGTGCCTGTGTGTCTTGCCCTCCGTTCATTTCATTAGTTTTGTTCTGCCGATGTGCCTGTGTCTTGCCCTCCGTTCATTTCATTAGTTTTGTTCTGGAATGTACGCGTCAACTGGTTGAAAAGGAGCTCGGACTCGCTTGTATTTGCGGAGGGGGGGGGGGGGGGGGGGGAGGGAGGGGGGGGGTCAGTTGGGCATTGTGAGTTAACTCGATGTTTGTTTGATGGATTGGGAAATGAATTCGTGTTTGACTGGCTGACTGATTCATTGAGAGTTTCCATTCTTGTTTCCCCGTAACAACAATCCTACACGGCTTTTCCTTCGCGTGCTTTCCGTGTATTTATTTTTTTTTTTTTCCTGCATCCCCCACTGCATTTTTCTTTTCCACTTCTTGTGTTGGTTTGTGTCAGTACAGTTTAACTCTGGCGGAGAGGTAGTGTTCACGAGGTTCAGGGTTGGAGGAAGGAGGCAAGAGAGTGAAGTGGCACTCGGATTTCAACGTTGAGTCGAGTGGGATCGCTGTCCCAGTGCAGTGGGGTCATTTTTGTCTGCTTCGGTGCAGATCAGCGGCTGGTCCTTAACCTTTTTGGGTTGGAGGAAACCGCTGTGTTTGGGGGGAATCTCTATTCCCAACCACTGGCACATCTTCCCTTTGGTCGCCCCAGACCGGTTTCCCTTGGTGGGGGGGAACGGCTGAACAGCCCTGGGTTCTTCGCTGGGCCAGGAGCTGACCAGCATATCTACCTCTTCATCTCCCCCTTTCACCCGCCGTTTTGGTGAGTTTCGTACTCAGTTATTTAGGCAAGTTTTTTTTTTTTTTTTTTTTTTTTTTCCCTTTTTTTTATTTTTACAAGTTTAAGTTCATGGTTAGAACATTCTCTTATAGTTCTTGTGTGTTGTTACCTTTACTGGTAACGTTTTCCTTAGATACAAATTCTCCCGTTTTATTAGGTTTCCTGGGCACCTTTGGAAAAGGTACAAACCTTGGTGACCAAGTCAAGTTTTTGCACTCCTACGTAGCCAGGAATCCAGTCAGAAGGGGTCTTAATTTGTCTTTGGGGAGAAATTAGTCTGTTTTTGGTTAGATTAAGGTTCTAAGACTGGGTTCCTTATTCATATGTCTATATTGTCTATTCTTTCTTCTCTTATAGTTAGCTGTCTTTAATTGACAAACACTCGGGACGAACGCATCACGCTAATTGGAGTGCCTGTGTGACTAAGAGATTAAGTCGAAAATAAAGGGTCTCTATCCCGACGCCCACGCTTTGGACTCGTCCCGTCGTGTTTATCTGTTTTTGTCAGCCCTCTGTCTTTGTGTCATATTTTGTATTGTTTTAAGAATAATTTCAGTATTTCATCCCATTGTGAAAAAGGGATGAGATGCTTGATAGTTATTTTCCAGTAAAATTTTGAAAACAAGTGGTTAGACTTGATCAAATAGAGTCCCCGCTCATGGTACACACACGCATGCGCGCATGCACCAGACACACCCTGATAATTTGCCCTGTACACGTATTGATCGTCGCTGCAGGGCGTTGACCCTGTTTGTCTCAGAAGGCCGGATCCACCTCTGGACACCCCTGGAGGTCTGTCACGTCCACCCCTCCCATCTTCTGGAACTGACGACGTGGGACCGGGACTTCTTCAACGCTGCTGTTCTGGCTGATCCATGTGGCCCTGGATGTGGGACAATTTAGAGAGCTGACCGTGCGTCGCAGGAACTCGGACTTGGGTGATGTCTAAGTGTATTCGTGCTTGTGTTGTGTTGCCGTGGACGTGGGACTGAAATAGGAGTGAATTACATGCAGGCTGGCATGGTTGACGAGGAAATGGTGAAGTCTGGCTGTTTTGGAGTGACTGAGTGGAAATGGTTGTGATTGCTTTGGTGGTGGTGTGAAGGTTTTTTGACCTGTCTTGAATCTTATTTAGTCTGTCTCTCCTCTATCGTTCTTCTTTCATTATGAAATCTTTAATTAGTTGGGCTGGTAGTGGGAGTCCCGGGGGGAAGGAGGTTTTGCTTTCTTGGGCTTTTGGGTTATTTTGTTCCATAGGTAACTTAGAACTGATAGGTTCTTTCCCCTCTTCTTTACCATTCTATTCTCACTTGGTCTCTCCTCTGTCTTCAGTCTTCTTTGGTTAGGCCTCTCTCCCCATATGGAATGAATGAGTATTGTCGATTTATAATTAATAAACTGTTATTGTCTTTGTAAATCCTTGGGTGGTCTGGTTGAGTGAGTGTTTGGGTGTTTGCTATCAGTTATTGCAGTGTGTCGAATTTTCCCTTTTTCTTTCTTTCCCTCCCTCCCTTACAAGGTCCTTAACCTTGACATCTTGGTGGAGATGCGGGGGTACTGAGGGATGTAATTCGACACTTGGCAGGATATTGGCGGCACCCAGCTCTCGCTTTGTCCGGGGCGCTCTGGAATTGTGTTGTGTGTGTGTTCGTTCGTCCGGTCCCTTAGTTTGTAGTGGGTGGTTGGCTGGGTGGGGCCCTAGAGTGTAAGGGGGTCCCCAGGGGGGACCAGGTTGGGACTGTTGGGGGGGGGGAGACCCGTGTTTTTCGTCGCGGTCGCCGGCACTCCCGTTCTGTGTCCGTCCGTTTCCGTGTTGTAGTATAGTGTTTCGTACTCCGCTAGTTTCCGCCTTCTCTCTTCCGTGCGGCCTCCTGGTTGTATCTAGTGCATGACTAGAGGTTGGGTGGAGATAGTTGGGGGGGGAAATCGTTTTCTTTGTGCAGAGTCGTCGATGTCAGTATTTGTGCTGACTTAGGTTTGCGGTTGTTTGGCAGTACCCGAGTTGCTGAGAGTAGTGAGGTGAGTATAGGTAGGTCGACCTGCCTCCTGCCATAGTAGCTAGTCCTCTTGCTCTCTGGTGTTAGTGGTTTGGCCCTGTGTAAGGATCCTCTTATGCTTATAAAAAAAAAAAAAAAAAATTCTTCGTACTTTTGTGATCTTTGGTAAAAGGGAGTA
Organism: Conus betulinus; assembly: GCA_016801955.1. Classification (NCBI taxonomy): domain Eukaryota; kingdom Metazoa; phylum Mollusca; class Gastropoda; order Neogastropoda; family Conidae; genus Conus; species Conus betulinus. The sequence goes on from JADBJO010001635.1 coordinate 106,851, forward strand.
TCCCCTTCTTTTTTTTTTTTTTAAAAAAGTCTTTTCGATTTCATTTGCATAGCTCTTTTGAATAAAAATGCCTGTTACTGGTAGTCAGGTGTTTTTTTTTCAATTCATGCCTAGTGTGTGTGTGTGAATTGGTGTGGGAGGAATAAAGCTGTCAGTGGTGTGTATGGATAGAAACACTAATTAGGTTAAAGGTGTTTTTCCACTGTGCCTCTGTTGCATTAGCTTTTTTCCCCCTCCCCACCGTCACTCCTACCGGCACCCCAGGTAAAGTGAGACCTTGTTTGACCCAGTCGCCTACCGCCTCCGCATTCCGTCTCTTCTCTGCACGTGTTTTTCGGGTTTAGTGACAGGTCGCTGCATCTTTTCCGCTCCTCATGGGTGTGGCACGCGTGCTGCTGTTTGGGGAACAGGTGTAAGGGTCGTGAGGTTATTGACCCGACTAGCGGTTCGTTTTTTTTGTTTCTGTCGCCGTCGTTTGTGTAATGTTAGTCCTTCACTGATAGCGAATCATATTGTCAGTTCGTGGCAATTCTCGGTTTATCAGTGGACAGTTCGTCTGTCAAGCCCAAGTTTAAGATTGTGCTTCCGACACTTTCGGGAGTGAGTTTTTTTGTCGTTTTCTTTTTGTATTTAGTTAAAAAAAAAAAAAAATTAATTGCTTTACTTCCCTTCTTGCATGCCAGCTGTCAGTAAAGGTATAGAGCGGTGATTTCCAGTCAGGCTGGTTGGCCCACTTTGAGTGTTTGAAGGAAGTTGTTTTCACCTGTAGATAGCAGTTTTATTCATTGTGGTATGGCAGGCGAGATCGTGGCCTGACTTGGATAACTTTGAGAGTTTTTTCGTTTTTTTTGTTTTTTTTTTTTTAGATGTCGGTTGGATATAGTTGATTGATTATTCGATTATATCATTTTCACTTACGGTGTTAGAAGTTTGGTACTTTCGATCAGTTGCGTTTATCTTGAAGACACACCCCCACATTTGGGGTCGTGGGTGGTGTGTCGATTTACTGGTGGTACTTAGGTTGTGGTGTTACCACTTCAGTGTCGTAACTATACCTGGCAAAGAGGCACTTGGTTTCGCCTTTGATCTCTTTGATCTCTTTTCGCTCTGTGCTGTTGGGTGCACATTGATTTTATACTCGGGTGTCGTATTTGTTTGTCCGTGCTTACTTTTCGTGCCCCAGGGAAGGGCACACTTTTCACTTTGTCGTTTTGTGGCTGTAGTGGGTCTGCTATCCTTAGCTGTGAGATCCTTCAGCGTTGTTTGAACTTATTTGGACATTGATTTGTTTAGTGATTTGAAGTCTCCATACTTTATAGGTTTCCATCTTCCTGGTGTGTAGGAGGGTCAAGGTGACTTAACTGTAGGTATTCCATTGCCAGCGTGGTTGAACGTGTTTGTCTTTTCTCTTTTGTTTTAGGCTAATCTTATTCCATTGTCTACAGCTGTGGCATATCGAGGATTGTAGCCCTTTGACGGATAGCCTTGTCTTCAATTACCTTGTGGTTTTTCTTCCCCATTTTCTTTCTTGACATCGCGGTGTGCATTCTTCGAGCTTTGCAAAATGGCAGAAGGGGAGGATCGCAGAATGACCCGATCTCGTGTGGCGATGGGTGTGCTACCAGGCATGGCCACACCTGTGGACCGCCGCACAACTCAGGTTACCACTGGTCCCTCTACCCAAGTTGTTTTCTCTGCGGGTGGTACTCAGCCACCTGTGACTACTTCCCCTTCAGTCATCGTTGACAGGTCCCCTCCTGGATCGCCGTCCCTTCGCGGGCCACCTCTACCGACCTCACATCGCCGCCCACTTCACCATCCTATCGAGGAGCTTCGTTATGGGCCCTCGCCTGTTCCTCCTCGTTTTCTAGGGGCCTGTACCTCCAGATCCCTTTGTCGTTATGAGGATGGAGAAAGAAGAGAGGGAGCTAAAGAAAGGCGTGAAAGCGTGAAAAAGAAAGAGAGGGAAGCTAAGGAGAGGCGGAGAGAGAGGAGAGGAGAGAGAGAGAGGGAGAAGGAAGAGAGAATTGGAGGAGAGAGAGAGAGGGAACCAAAGAGAAGTTGGAGAGAGAGAGGAAAGAGAGAGTGGAGAGATGGAGATGGAGAGAGGAGGATGGAGAGAGAGGAAAGAGACGTCAGAGGGAGGAGGGAGTTGGAGAGAGAGAGAGGAGAGAGAGAGGAGAAAGAACAGAAGGATAGGCTTGCGAAAGAAGAGGCTCAGAGACAGGTGGAACTGGATTTTCAGGCAGACTGGAGGAGGAGAGAAAATAAGATCCGCGCAGAATTTCTGGAACAACTGTCTGTCCACTCGGAAGGAGAGACTCATGATCTGTCGCAGAACTCTGGAACTCCTCGACGTATCATAGGGAACGCGCAGACACTCGAACAACCGCCGTTGGCTCCACCTAAGCTCCGCATGCCAGTGTATCATGCGAGTGAATCTATAGACACGTACATTTGAACACTTCGAGATTGTAGCGGAGGCTTACCAGATGTCGGACGAGAAAAAGGCCCTCTACCTGATTGGGAACTTAACTGGAAAGGCCAAGGAAGCATTTACGGATATCCCACGCGGTGCCAGTTACACTGAACTGAAGGCTGCCCTTCGTCGTAGGCTACATATGACTCCAGAGTCATACCGGAAGCAATTCCGTACCATGAAGAAGTCATCTGATGAGACCTTCCATCAGTTTGGAGAGCGCCTTCGACGTACGATGGACTACTGGTTAGAGGCATCAGAGATGAGCGTGAAGGACTGTTTTCTTACAGAACAGCTTATGAATTCAGTGTCCACTGAGCTTCGTTATAAGTTGGGCGAGACTCGTCCCAAGACGTTCGCCAAAGCCATTAAGGTTGCTGAAGCCTTTGCCGATGCCAGGCGCCACTTCAAAACCTCTAACTTTGGAGGCCCAACGAAACCTACAGAGCTGGAGGGGAAAGAGTCCAAGCTAACTTCGTCCACGGAAGATGTAAAATCGGGTCAAAACAACAAAGTCTCGTAATGGATCTAGGGTCTGCTTTCGGGTGTGAGGAGGAGGGACATATAGCGAGAAATTGTCCCACTGGGGCAAAAAGTCTAAGCAAAATGTTTCCCGGGCCAGTGTTGCTTTTGGAGAGATCGAGGTGACCACACCTACATGCCCCACGTTTCCCTCAGTCGTGTGTGGCAAGGTGGTTGAAGCAAGCATTAGAGACTCCGGTGCTACCGCTGTGTTCGTGGACCAGCGGCTAGTTCCTGAGGATGTTCCCCGCGGCCAAGACTGCCAGGTTACAGGAGTTGAGTCATCCTTTCAGGCGACTCGTCCCACAGTACTGGTGGAAGTTTCAACTCCTTACTTCAAGGGTAAGGTGTGGGCTGTAGCTCTTCATCAACCTGCCTATTCCCTTCTTATTGGCAACACTGTCAGCTTTGAAAATGGAGAGGACAAGCCAGTTTCTACAGAGCTCCCCCCCCCGGAAGTAGTTGTAGCAGCTGTTACACGTTCTCAGGCCCAGAAGGAAAAGGAAGCTTTAAAGCCCCTCTTGAAACCCTTGTCCTCACATGATACTGTATCTTTGGACCCAGATGCTGTGCTGAACTTACAAAGGACGGATCCAACCCTGAATACTGTGCGAGAGTTAGTGGGCAAGCCCCCAAAGACGTTTCACAACGGTTCGACCCAGTTTGTAAAACGTCGTGGCCTGATACATAGGCGTTACACTACGCCTACTATGACTTCCTCTCAGCTGGTTGTGCCCAAGGCTCTTCGAAATACTGTGCTGCGGTTGGGCCATGATACACCCATGGCCGGTCACCTTGGTGCACGCCGGGACTCTCGAGCGAGTCCAATGACTTTTACTGGCCAGGTATAACACAGGATGTCAGGAAATATTGCCGCACATGTGATATCTGCCAGAGAACTACTCCCAAGGGCCGCAATGTTAGAGTCCCCCTCGGATCTGTACCTCTCGTCACTACACCTTTCAGCAAAGTCGGAGTCGACTTGATTGGACCAATTAGCCCACCTTCAGACAGGGGTCACAGATATGTATTGGTCATGGTGGACTATGCGACACGGTATCCGGAGGCTACCCCTCTCAAGAAAATCGATGCCGTAACTGTTGCGGATGCACTCTGGGAGATGTGGACCCGGACAGGTGTCCCTGACAAGGTGCTTTCAGATCAGGGGACCCAATTCCTTTCGGAAGTAATGTCCGAAGTGTACAAGCTCCTTCGTATACATCGGGGGAGACCACCACCCCGTACCACGCTCAGGCCAACGGGGTTGGTCGAGCGGTTCAACGGCACCCTCAAGCAGATGCTTCGCAAACTAGCGCAGGAACAACCTAGAGAGTGGGATCGATTTATTCCAGGGTTACTGTTTGCATATCGGGAAGTCCCTCAGGAGAGCCTTGGTTTTTCTCCATTTGAACTCCTGTATGGGCGAACTGTCAAGGGCCCCATGTCCATACTCCGAAATCAGTGGACCCAAGAAGCTACTCCTGATGAACCGCAGACGCAAGCCGAGTATGTGCTTGAACTGAAAGAACGGATCACCTCCACCTGCGAGCTGGCTCAACAAAACCTTGCACAAGCGCAGAAGCGATACAAGAGCTTCTACGACCGGAAATCCCGTCAAAAATGGTTCGAGCCAGGTGATGATGATGTCTCTCTGCTTCTGCCGTTGCATCATAACAAGTTGCAATTGTCTTGGCAGGGTCCCTTTAAAGTGTTAGAACGCATTGGAGATTGGGATTACCTTATCCAGATCAGGGGGAAAAAAAAGCTCGTTCATGCGAATCTGCTCAAAAAGTACGAAAGAAGAGAAGACTGCAACGCCGGTTTCGCCCCTGTTGTGATTGAGGAAGGGAATGAGTTTCCCCAACTGACGTTTGACATTCCATGTGTCTCCACTCAACAAGAGAGAGACCTGGAAGGATGTCAAGGTCGCAGGAGGCCTTTCAGCAGCAGACCAGACAGAAGAAGTGAGGAAACTGTGTGAGGAGTATCAAGACATTTCTTTCTGATGTGCCACTCCGTTGCAACTTAGGGGTTTGTCCACTTGAGTTGACACAAGAAGAGCCAATTCGGGTAAAACAATACCCATTGCCCCATTCCCAAATGGACGTCGTCAAGAAAGAGGTGCAATCCATGTTACAGATGGACGTCATTGAAAGATGCAGTTCCCCTTATTCCTCCCCAATTCTTTTGGTCAAGAAACCGGATGGGGGAGAATGAGGTTCTGTGTTGACTTTCGGCGCCTGAATAAAGTGTTAAAGTTTGATTCAGAACCCATGCCAGATGTCGACGAAATTTTTGCCCAGCTGGCCAGTGCCAAATACTTCACTAAACTGGATCTTGCAAAAGGCTACTGGCAAATCCCAATGAGACCTGAGGACATGGACAAAACTGCCTTCACCACTCCAGAAGGACAATTCCGTTTTAAAGTCATGCTTTTGGACTCAAACGGCAGGAGCGGTTTTTTTTTAGTCGCATCATGCGACTGATGTTGGGACCATTGGACATGAAAGAGGCCCATAACTTTTTATCGACGATTTGCTCTTGGCTTCTAAGGATTGGACAAGTCATCTGGGATCACTCAGGACTCTGTTTGAGCGTCTGCGCCAAGTGCAACTGGCGGCCCGTCCTACCAAGTGTCTGATAGGTGAAGCAGAGATTTCCTTCCTAGGCCACGTGATTGGTCGCGGATACATGCTGCCCGAGCAGGACAAGGTACAGAAGATTCAGGATGCTCTACCTCCAAAAACCAAAAAAGAGCTAAGGTCCTTCTTAGGGCTTGTCGGTTATTACAGGAAGTTTATTCCCCACTTTGCAGATATGGCCAAACCTCTTACCGACAAGACTGGAGCTAAGAAGCCAGAGACTTTGAAATGGGATTCCAAAGACACAGAGGCATTCGAGTCACTCAAAACTGCCTTGATCCAGCAGCCTGTCCTTCAGTTGGCTGATCCAACGAAACCCTATGTCCTTAGGACTGACGCATCGAGCACAGGCTTGGGAGCAGTTCTACTTCAAGACCAGGGAAGAGGCCTACTACCAGTTGCCTACGCCAGTAAAAAGTTGGTAGGAGCTGAACTGAAATACCATACTATCGAGCAAGAGTGTCTCGCTGTGGTTTGGGCAACTCGGCGCTTTTACCCATACCTTTACGGACGAGAATTTGTCCTAGAAACCGATCATCACCCTCTGGCCTACCTCCATCGCATCCGCCCGGTTAGTCGTCGCCTCATGGGCTGGGCCATTGAGCTCCAGAGTTTGGAGTTCACATTTCGACATATTCCTCCTGGTAAAAACAATGTCGAAGCTGACTACCTCAGTCGGATGTCATGAGAAAAATTTTCTGTCTGGAAGAGCAGTTCGTGCAGTTCGTCTTACTGACAAGGACGAAGGGATTTTACAATTGTGTATATTTGGCGGTAAGATACCCTTAGTATAAATAATTTGCTTCACTTTTACCCGGTAGGTTGCGGGGGCTGCAGCAAACTGTGCCTCAGTGGCACAGTCTTTTTCAGTGGGGGGTATTGTCACGGACGGTCGCCAGCCTACTCAGCCTTGCTTTAGCAGTGTGAAACCACCCTTAGCAGTGTCTGCTGGTTTCACACGAGACTGTCACCATTTGGCTGTCAGTGGAAGGGCTTGGCGTGCTGTCCGTGTATTTTTTTTTTTTTTTTTTTTCCTGCATCCCCCACTGCATTTTTTCTTTTCCACTTCTTGTGTTGGGTGACAGGAGTGTGGCTGAGCGGTTTTGTGCTGCCTGCACGTGTTTTTCGTTAAGTTTGTGTCAGTACAGTTTAACTCTGGCGGAGAGGTAGTGTTCACGAGTTCAGGGTTGGAGGAAGGAGGCAAGAGAGTGAAGTGGCACTCGGATTTCAACGTTGAGTCGAGTGGGATCGCTGTCCCAGTGCAGTGGGGTTTTTTTGTCTGCTTCGGTGCAGATCAGCGGCTGGTCCTAACCTTTTTGGGTTGGAGGAAAGCGCGCGCTGTGTTTTGGGGGGAATCTCTATTCCCAACCACTGGCACATCTCCCTTTGGTCGCCCCAGACCGGTTTCCCTTGGTGGGGAACGGCTGAACAGCCCCTGGGTTCTTCGCTGGGCCAGGGAGCTGACCAGCATATCTACCTCTTCATCTCCCCCTTTTTCACCCGCCGTTTTGGTGAGTTTCGTACTCAGTTATTTAGTTTTTTTTTTTTTTTTTTTTTTTTTTTTTTTTTTTTTTTTTTTATTTTTACAAGTTTAAGTTCATGGTTAGAACATTCTCTTAGTTCTTGTGTGTTGTTACCTTTACTGGTAACGTTTTCCTTAGATACAAATTCTCCCGTTTTATTAGGTTTCCTGGGCACCTTTGGAAAAGGTACAAACCTTGGTGACCAAGTCAAGTTTTTGCACTCCTACGTAGCCAGGAATCCAGTCAGAAGGGGTCTTAATTTGTCTTTGGGGAGAAATTAGTCTGTTTTGGTTAGATTAAGGTTCTAAGACTGGGTTCCTTATTCATGTCTATATTGTCTATTCTTTCCTTCTCTTATAGTTAGCTGTCTTTAATTGACAAACACTCGGGACGAACGCATCACGCTAATTGGAGTGCCTGTGTGACTAAGATTAAGTCGGGAAAATAAGGGTCTCCTATCCCGACGCCCACGCTTTGGACTCGTCCCGTCGTGTTTATCTGTTTTTTTGTCAGCCCTCTGTCTTTGTGTCATATTTTGTATTGTTTTAAGAATAATTTCAGTATTTCATCCCATTGTGAAAAGGGATGAGTTGCTTGATAGTTTTTCCAGTAAAATTTTGAAAACAAATAGACTTGATCAAATAGAGTCCCCGTTCACGGTACACACGCATGCGCGCATGCACACCCAGACACACCCTGATAATTTGCCCTGTACACGTATTGATCGTCGCTGCAGGGCGTTGACCCTGTTTGTCTCAGAAGGCCGGATCCACCTCTGGACACCCCTGGAGGTCTGTCACGTCCACCCCTCCCATCTTCTGGAACTGACGACGTGGGACCGGGACTTCTTCAACGCTGCTGTTCTGGCTGATCCGTGTGGCCCTGGATGTGGGACAATTTAGAGCTGACCGTGCGTCGCAGGAACTCAGACTTGGGTGATGTCTAAGTGTATTCGTGCTTGTGTTGTGTTGCCGTGGACGTGGGACTGAAATAGGAGTGAATTACATGCAGGCTGGCATGGTTGACGAGGAAATGGTGAAGTCTGGCTGTTTTGGAGTGACTGAGTGGAAATGGTTGTGATTGCTTTGGTGGTGTGAAGGTTTTTTTTTTGACCTGTCTTGAATCTTATTTAGTCTGTCTCTCCTCCTATCGTTCTTCTTTCATTATGAATTCTTTAATTAGTTGGGCTGGTAGTGGGAGTCCCGGGGGGAAGGAGGTTTTGCTTTTCTTGGGCTTTTGGGTTATTTTGTTCCATAGGTAACTTAGAACTGATAGGTTCTTTCCCCTC
>JADBJO010001635.1:122804-125304 GCA_016801955.1 Conus betulinus
ACATCACTGAGCGATGTCCAGCGTATTCCAGGGTTTTACCTTCATTATATATATATATATATATATATATATATATATATATATATATATATATATATATATATATATATATATATATATATATATATATATATATATATATATATATATATATATACATAGAGAGAGAGGTAAACACACACACACACACACACACACACACACACACACACACACACACACATACGCGCGCGTGCGCGCACGCGCACGAGAGAGAGAGAGAGAGAGAGAGAGAGAGAGAGAGAGAGAGAGAGAGAGAGAGAGAGAGAGAGAGAGAGAGAGAGAGAGAGAGAGAGAGAGAGAGCAGAGAGAGAGAGAGAGAGAGAGGTAAAGATTCGGATGATTCATGCATATACGCCTTAGCCCCTTATGAAGGGGTGAGTGAGCTTATATTATGAATGATGAGGTGAATGAATATTCATGACTGTAAAGCAGTCCAAAGACAAATAATTTAGAACATCAAGAGGTAGCAAAAGAACAAAATGGATTTCACAAAATTTCTGGATTTTTTTACAACGCGGACACAACGCGGAGTCAGTGTCTTCAAGAACGATTTTGTATCTAAACTTGTGAACTATTAATTCTGATATTCCAAACCTAAATTTGGTCATGATATACTTCAAGTGTTTGTCCATTTCTAAATTTAAATAAGGTTTCATATCATGAAAGCTGCAAACGTTTCCATAGAAATCAGACCTCTCACTATGCTGCACATGGTTTGACCCATTTTTGCCAAGTGCACTCAACCAAGCGTTCACGAAAAGAATGTAAACTGCTTAACATTTCCAACACCTTGATTTCACAAATACAAAACCAAAACCATCTTCAAAAAGAAAAAGTATAGTACCTTACTTACCCAATTGTTTCTCCCCTAGCATCGAGACCATATAACATGTTATAAGCTTTGCGTGGTAATCTGTGGTCCTCAATAAGAAGTAAATTCAGCCAATAACGGATGCATTTTGCTGCTGAAACTATATACATGGGGAATCTATTTGTCTCACCATAGATAAAGTCGTTAGGTGTTCGCCTGTCCACACCCGAGAACCTTTTTAATGCGAACAGGTGCACAGATCCACAGTATACAGCAGCACCATCTAACCCCCACAATCCAGACCCATACAGTACAATTGGCTGAACCTGACTATCAAACAACTTGAGAAATACATTAAAAGACGCATTGTTGGGGACATACTTTTTTTTCATAATACACAGAGTAACGCATCTTCAGCACTGCTAGCAAGATCCTTGCACGCACCTACAAAACTTAGACGTGTAGAGAAAAATATATCCACATACTTTTAAGCATTGACAACAGGCATTGAGGTCACCATCATATAACCACCTTTCTCTTGGACTTACATAACCACCCTTACGAAATGCAATGATCTTACCTTTGGACAAATTTACCCTCAGTTGGAGAGAAGCAGCTGCGTGTTGTAAACTATTCAGTTGAGTCTGTAAACCAATAACAATCTCCGATATCAAAACCACTTCATCTGCTAATAAATGAATAAACAATTCAAAAGCATCCAGTGACAGCAAAGCCCCATGTCTTCCGTTGATGATCACTTCAATGGCTAATTCATTGATAAAGACCGAAAATAGAAGAGGACTGCAAGCATCACTTTGCCTAACTCGAGCTGTACAGTTAATAAAATCTGTCAATTTAGCACCACAATGAACTGTAGCTCTAACTACCTCATACATGCTTTTGATACATCTATAGAGTTTACCCCTAATACCATTTTTAATCATGACTGGCCGAAGAAGATTTCTGTTTATGGAATCAAACGTCTTCTCAACGTCTATAAAAGCAGCGTACAATTTTCGATCATAGGAAAACTGTTTCTGAACAAGAGCCACTAAAGTAAACATGTGGTCAACGGTCAAATAACCTTTTTTGAAACCAGCTTGGTGATTACCAGTAATGGTTTTTCTTCCTCAATCCATTCTTGCAGCCTGTTATTTATTATCATTCCATACAGTTTGCTACTTACATTGCTTAGGGAGATGCCCCTAGCCCTATAATTATTTGGATTATTAGCGTCACACACTCTCTTAAAGATGTGCACAATAATTGATTCCGTCCAGTTATTTGGAAAAGTGCCATTATCAGTTTGTTAACTCTCAACAGTTTTTTGAGATTTTTGCATTTTGCGTGACGGTTGTTCTTTTTCGTAACATTCTGCGCATTATTTCTAAAACGAAGATATTTTTGTGATGAATGTGTCTATTTCGGTTTTTAGGTGACATATTGCTTCAGATAACAAAACTGTTGTTTTAAATGCCATTATTCGAGGAAGGAAACCGTCGAACACCGGTGATCGAAATTCAAGGGAAGAACTGAAGAGAGAGAGTTTAAAATTCACTCAAAACTGTTTAGCTTGGGCAGAAGGGTATTTGATCAGTTCACCAATAATGCCATGGAGGCCTGCTACTTTACGTTTTTTTCCAGTTT
>JADBJO010001635.1:137804-142804 GCA_016801955.1 Conus betulinus
TTTTTTTTTTTGTCACACAAAATATTGGGCCAAATGAAAAAACGAGTATCTTTTCTGTATACCATATTCGCAGAGTCTAACAACCCTATGAGAAACATCACTTGGCGCATCAAGCATTGTCCTCCGGAACTGCATTGCTAACACAATATTAGGTGAGATTTTCGTCGAACGTACGTACCACTAATCGCAGATGTAAGAGAGACCTACGTTCCCATGAAAAGGTCACGCTTGTTACATCAAATCCTTACATCACGCTGATGATGCACACTGGAATACAAAGGCGACCTTTGGGAAAGACACTGAGTGCAAATCTAGCAGAAGTGATCTCCTGGGTGACCTTTCCACCGAGGGAGGTGCAGAAGTGGTCAGCGTGTGGTTGACAGAGAGAGCGCCAGCAATCAAGTTCAGAATATTTCAGAATACTGCCGTATGGAAAACAGACTAAGCGAGGGAGAGAGAGAGAGAGAGGGGGGGGAGGGGGGGGGGAGACAGAGACAGAGACAAAGAGAGGGACAGACAGACAGGCACACACACACACACACACACACACACACACACACACACACACACAGATAGAGATACAGGCAGGCCGACTGACAAAGTGAGACAGGCACGTTGGGGGAGTGTGTGTGTGTGTGTGTGTGTGTGTGGGGGGGGGGGGGGGGTGGCAGTAGACGTGGCTGTCAGAACGTGGAGTGAGATGAGACGGATGCGACGGAGAGAGGGTGGGTGACAGCGCTGTAGAGGGCTCTAGAGAAGTAAAATCGTCAACACATATTCATAAGTGAAAATTTGCTACGTCGCCTGCAACAGAAATTGTTGACTGTCACGCAGGTTATATTTTTTTTCTGTGTTTGTGGTGTCTGAATATTCCTCTCCTTCCCCACACCCACACTGTGTCTTTCATCCTGCTAGTGCATGTCTTCATGGCACGTGAGTCAGGTAGGCAAATCGTCTCTCCTGTTATTGCAACCATCTCAATCATTTCATCATGGTATGTTCAATAATTGTCTTCTTACTACTTACTTCAGTTTCGCCATTGAAACATCCGTTTCATTCGTTCTGCACTGGATGCAAAGTTTTCAATACGTTGTTTGGTATGTTTAGATATTATGGCTGCAGTCCCTGTATAATATCATTATTGTCGCTGTTATTATGCATGGCATGGTGAACAGCCAGCTTTCGGGACAAGAAATTGGTAGACTTACCTCCCTTCGTTCACGGAAGTAAACAACCAAATTGCAACATGTTTTCAACTGCTTGATGCATTTTGTAAAATTGAATTGATTTTGTAAATCTAAATAGATAAATTAGATTATATAATTTTTAAATAAACATCAAGAGAAATGTTTAAATATGCATAGTGAATAAACAAAAATCGACAAAATCCTATTCGGTCATAAACTGAATGAACTCTTTTTCCTTGAAACGCTGGCAACTTAACGCTTTTGGAGGAAAGGTGACACCGCGAAACGATAGACGGAATGGCCACTGCATGCCGTGCAGCAAAATGTTGCTAAAAACAGGTACACATTTTACATAAAATCTTTTATATTGTGTGGACTTCATTATCACTAGCTAGCGGAATATCATACACGGTGAATAAAGTAAAAAAAAGCAGAATGTAACAAATATAATCGATTTGCTCCGTGGACGACAGAAACTGCACACTGTCGGAATGGATAATCATAATGCATGGGAAGAAGATGATTTTTTTTTATCATTTACGGTTTTGCACTTTCATTAAGTTCAGCAGGAGACTGTGTTAGTTTGCCTTGGTCATGCGTATTAGTTACGTAACTCAAGGGTTGCTGTTTTGAGGGGACGACTCTCCTTGATGTTGAGTTGTGACGCCTGTTCGGGAAAACATTTTTGTCAGAATGTGCCACCCTTGTTTTGTTCAACAAATGGCAACTGATGAAATATTTCTTCTCGAGAGGGGCACATTCATTTCACCCATAGTACTGGAAACTCATCTGTTAAGTGTCAAATTTTTAATTAGAGTGTGTGGGATTATTGACAGCTGCAGCCCTGACTGTCTCAGAGTGGTTCATGGGATTTACTAACTTTTTTATGAGGTGAAGATAAAAAATCATATTTCTTTAGATTGTATATTGATAGCTAGTCATGTTAACTTTTGAATGGGTATAAATGGCAAGAGTTATGAATTCTAGTCATCACTACTTTAGTCATTGTTGTTGTTTTCATACTAATAACAATGTTTATAAATTATAACAAGGCTATGAAAGGTCAATTATTCAGGTCTCACTGAGATGATGTACCTGAGAATGGTTGGGTGCTAGAATAATTATATAACAATTTGATGTGTGGAGAATTTGATCTCTGTTGCATATTATTTTGGACAACAAAAATGTAATTGTTCATCGATCCTAGTAGAGTCCTTTTGATAATTTCATAAAACGTTTTGATCAAAAAGGTGCAAAACTTTGATTCCAGTGATTCCAATGTATAAGGAAGAGAATGTTCCTAGTGAGACTATTCTTGTCTTAGTGACATGGTTTTGTAAAGACTTACTCATTAAGGTGATTTACTCATGATAACCTCAAGGAGTTGTCATTCTTAATAGAAGTTAAATTATTAAGATGTGTGACTGATACCTTTTGTTATATGTCGAATGATTAACTGGATGTTGTAAATGTATGTTTCAGAAATATATCTGCCTTGTTGATTTTTTTTTTTTTTTTTTTTGTATTTCTGACTGTATTCAAAAATAAATTACCACAAACTTATTTTTTCTTTTGGTTTCTGTTGAAACCACCCACGCTGTGAAATCACTCCAAAATATACAATTCACACTTAAATAACATATGTGTTACAAACATTGACAACAAACATTTACAATTACTAAATACATACATGCTTATATACTCTTGCAAACAGTCATGCACACGAAGGAGTGATTACATTATAGCTGGATTGATAGTGTGTGTGTGTGTGTGTGTGTGTGTGTGTGTGTGTGTGTGTGTGTGTGTGTGTGTGTGTGTGTGTGTGTGTGTGATGTGTGTGTGCGTGCGTGCGTGCGTGCGTGTCGTGTGTGTGTGTGTGTGTGTGTGTGTGTGTGTGTGTGTGTGTGTGTGTGTGTGTGTGTGTGTGTGTGGATGGTGCTTAAAATATTTTGGTTTCGTTTCGTGCAGCGTCATATAGATTGAACGTGGCAAGAGACAAAGATAAATACTGATATGAGTGATAATTTTTTGTCATACAAATCGTTTCAAGTCAGTCACTTGACTGAACTAAACATTTCACTCTTATGTGTGTACTTTTGTCGGAACTGCGTTGACGAAGTTAAGGTTTGGCTAGTCTGACATTCCCATTCAGTGTCAGAGGTACAGGTATGATAGTAACGGCGGCCAGTTATGAAGCCCAGTAACAAAAGGTGGAATTCATTCTGCTTTGAGTTGTCCAGCGCTGAATGACTCGAGAAGAAAATGAATTTTTCTCAAAGGCCTATGAGACACCTTTTGCTTTCCATTCACATTTGCTATTGATGACAAGGAACAACAATGTTTTCACGAACTTGGCAGTTACCTGTATAAATCTTATCCATGAATTGGAGCTTTTTGTTTCTCTCTATCTGAACGAGTGAATTTCATTATGGTTTCATCGAGTGTGACTCTCCCTTCAAATAAGCCTTCTTCAGTAAACCATCATTGCTCTCTCTCTCTCTCTCTCTCTCTCTCTCTCTCTCTCTCTCTCTCTCTCTCTCTCTCTCTCTCTCTTATCAAATTTAGATCAGCACTTACCGGATTCAGACTGGGCATAAATGATTTAAAGATAAATAGACGCTACAGAAAAAAAAAAAATTCTGAGGATATGCAGTGCCCATTTTGTGAAAATAGTGAAGATGAGCTCCGTTTTTTTTTTTTTATTTCGATGCGAAGCTTACGCATTGCTTAGAGATAAATGTATATAAAAAGCATTTGAAGGTTAACCAGTCAACCGAGATGAAGTGCCAGCATTTATTGTGTAGTGAGGAAATCAGAGTCATTCGTGATGTAGCTATGCATATTGTTTATGCACTGAGGCACATGGGGAAAACAATTTATCGCTACAAAGTTAAGGTGATTCCTATCATCCATCTGTTTGGATAGCCACTACATTGTTTACACGTACCTATGTTCACAGGCTGGAGGCCTAACATTAAAACATTGTCATTGTCATTGTACCTCTGCTCCATCCTTCCAACATCTACCTTACTCCCGTTATCATTTTACAATTCATGCCGCAACCAATGAATAGACAAAGACCTTGGGATGTATGACTTTTCAGACATTTTCACACGGCATGGATACTGTGACAAATGCACCGACTCTTCCTCCCACTTCAAGACACAAACACATCACTTCAAGACAATGCTGCCGGGAAAACCCACTGCCAAAAATTACATGTTAACCCAAAGTACAGGAAACAGTAAAAAAAAAGAAAATACAGGGAACGGAACAGGAAGAAAAATCAAGAGAAATTTACAAGGAGTAAGCCAGGGATACAAATTTAAATGAACAGAAAGCAAACCAGAAAAAAAAAAACATTAGTAAGAAGAAGCATAAAGCAAACAAGATTGCCGGTTTGACCAAATGAAAAAAAAAAAAAAAAAAAAAAAAACCGTTTCATGGAGCTAAGTACAAATGTTTCCGCTAAAAGGCTTTAACACCCTTCATCAGACTTTCTTTTGATAGTTGTACAATGAGGTGACTGTAGGCGAAAATGTGAACAATTGTCAATGGTAACTGAACGAACTCCGCCAGATAACATTGACAAACGAATGGCAGGCCTAACCATGACGCGTTTCGATCTGTTAGGTCTTCCTCAGGCAATTTATTTATCTGGATTACGTTATCTTAAGAAGACCTAAGAGGCAAAAACGAGTCCTGTTTTGGCCTGGGAATTGTTTGTTCATGTTATCTTGCGGCGTCAGCTCAAATACCTTTAAAAATTTTCTATGGATATCAGCGACAATAGAATATGAATTTCATGTATAT